>JAYESA010000016.1:114668862-115130918 GCA_036927795.1 Iris macrosiphon | reverse complement strand
TTGCACCTCATCGGGGGAGCATCTGTTGGTCTACGTTGCATATGTCCAAACCACCTAAAGATGATTTTCTCTCATTTTCTAGTGCCGCCTATATATCCATTATATCCCTGTTAAAAAAATATTAATGCAAATATGTTTGTATTTTATGTCCAATATATCCGAGTGAAGTCTTAATCCTCTAAAACTATATGTTGGGCCTAATTATCTTCGTATTGCTTTAGCAGATTTAGACGTGTGTTTTGGTATGAGTAGTTGGTAAATACCCTAGCTTCCCCAAATTCTCTTTTCTTTTGTTTCTCTTGCTCAAGTGAATCTTTTTATATCCCTTCTAATTATAGTAGATCTTCTCTTTAGGATCTTGCCCATCTTCCAACATTAATGCAGAACTCTTTTGTTTTCTATTACACTTGATTGATGTACCTCATATGTCCAGTCCAATCAAATCCATACCTCCATTTTGAAGGTGGACTACTTGAGTTATCCTCTCTTCAGTTTGGCTTTGAGGGAAATCTTTCCACTCACCACTCTCTTTCAATCCCCGCAGAACCTGGACTCAAGATGAAGTCACGCCCTTCACCTTGATCATTTTGGGATGTAGGGACCTGGTTTATTGGTGTAATTTCTTTTCTCTTGCCAAGTGCATGTCTTAATGTTACGATTTAATCATGCACTCATGGGCGTTCTCTCCCGTTGAGTTAAATAAAAAGTTTTACTCAATCAACCTGGAATAACATCAACCATAAAGGTTTTGAAAGTAATGGTGTTGAATCTTTACATTAAAGTCGGGAAGAACAGCAATCCCACAACTGGCATCATGTTTTAACCATGTTGGACATGACATAGATGCAATACGGCTTCAGAGACATGCTGAAGTTTGAGTCTTCTTTGTGTTCCTATTGGTCGTATCCATGCAAATATGCAGTATATCTTTAGAGGCATGTTGCATATTTCAGGAAAGATAGAAATTAGTTTTTAAGTACTTGGCTATTCTGTTGAAGGGAACTATTTCCTTTTTAAGCTCAGATTCTTGTGGAGTATAGAAATAAGGACCCGGAGCATGTAGAGTGGGCAAAAGCTTTGAAGGAACTTTATGTACCTGGTTTACGGGACTATGTTAAGGCTAATTATCCTTTGGGTCCTGTATGGGGCCCAGCTGGTGGTGTGATTACTTCAACTTCAAGTGTTTCTTCTTTAACTCCAAAAGCTCCCTCAGCAAAGGCCCCTGCTCCTCCACCTCCTCCCTCGTCATCTCTCTTCACCTCTGAAACTTCATCATCACGACCTAAAGAAGGGATGTCTGCTGTTTTCCAAGAAATTAGTTCAGGCAAACCTGTGACTGCAGGTATGCACCCAGAATTTGCACCTAAAAAAATACTTAAACCTTTCCTTTTTAATTGTAAGTGTTTGTAATGAAGTTCTGCTTTACAGGTCTGAAGAAGGTGACAGATAACATGAAGACGAAGAATAGAACTGATAGGAGTGGTGTTGTTACTACAGCTGCAAAGGGATCTCCAACCAGTTCCTTTTCCTTTTCTAAAACAGGCCCCCCCAAATTGGAACTTCAAATGGGTCGCAAGTGAGAATGTCTTCAACTAAGATGCATTTACGGAAAAAGCTATTTTTGATATTTTCTTTAGATCTTCTCACCAGTTCCTTTTCCTTTTCAACTAAGACGCATTTGCTATTTTCTTTAGATCTCCATCCAGTTCCTTTTCCTTTTCTTTAGATAAAATTTTGCTTATGTAATCTGGACTCTTCTTACGTCTTCCACCAGATGGGTGGTTGAAAACCAGGTAGCAAAGAAGAACTTAGCTATTGATGACTGTGATGCAAGGCAGTCTGTATATGTCTATGGATGCAAAGATTCTGTTTTACAAGTCAGAGGTAGTCTCAATCTTTTTCTTTCAACTTCTGTTTGCATTTTTAGGGTTTTGTAATCATGAATATTTGATGGAGCAAGGGGATTCATATTGTGCAGGGAAAGTGAACAACATAACCATTGATAAGTGCACCAAAGTGGGAATTGTTTTTACGGTCAGTATATGTTCATGCATGCTCAAAGAATATGATTATAATGTACTATGTGGTAATGCTGTATTATTGTGATGTTATATCAGGATGTTGTAGCTGCTTGTGAAATTGTGAACTGCAATGGTGTCGAGGTGCAATCCCAGGTAATTTTCTATTGTTCATTGGTATTTCCTCATGTAGTTGAAACAATGAATCATCTTTTCTTCTATTATTTCTGCTTGTTGTAGTGTATTTCAATTTAGTTGCCCTTAGTGCGTATGGGAAGTCAGATATAGTATTAAGTTTTTTTTAACCAATCAAGGCTCATAGTATTTGCCGATATTGATACATATCTGCTGTATCATATCGTTTTAGCATGCCCGATCTGGTATCCCCGTTGATACCGGACAATACCAAAATTGCGACTCTTCTTCTTCTTCTTCTTCTTCTTCTTCTTCTTCGTCAATTCAACTATAAAGAATTAAAAGAGAGAAGTATGGCGAAAAAGCAATATCAACACAATGATTCAATCATGCCAAAATCATGCCCAAGGTCAACATGCTTAGATACAATGTAACCAATACCGTTTTTCAAAATTGTATAGTATAAATTCACAACGTTCATACATCTTAATATGATTCCATTCTGAACTATCTATTGTGGGGTTGTGGGGATACTTTGTTTAAAAGCAAGTAATTAGCAACAATATCTATTGCTAGGGGTGACATATTCAGATTGGCGCATTAATGCACAATCCAGACCCGACCTGTTTATGTTTGACACATTTAGAGTAAACCTTAAACCGACACGTGGAAAAACTGGTCAAACTTGAACTGACCGTTTAACACGTTTAATATATGCTTAGATTCTAGGGGCTTATATATATATATATATATATATATATATATATAGTCAAGGGGAAGACGAGGAGGCAGACTGGCAGAAAGTTGGGAGGCGGGTCTTCAACAACGGTGTGTTCCACAAAGATACATCACAATGATGACTCACATTCCGAAGGCGGTCCATCTCTTCCAAGTCATTTACTCTCTTTATCTCAGAAAGTTCTTTTAGGCACGCTTCATTCTTCTATGGTGGTTTTTAGATTGAAATGAGAAGTCCAGATGAAGAACAGGAGAGCAAATACATCTTGAATCTATATATGGCGGGGGAAGTGAAAAGAGACTTTTACATTTTACATGTTGGATTCCTCTAATAAAAGAGAAGTATTTTCTCCATTTGTTGACTTTTGAAAACTTTGGTTTCACCTAGAGAGGTGTTTATTTGAAAGAAAAAGAGACGGTGTCCTTACTTGGGTTGCTAGGAGGTCCAATGTTGATGTGCCAAGTGGCAAGCTTAAATATTCTGGGTTTTTTGTTTTACTAAATGGGTCAAAAGGGGTCATCATATAAACCTGAGTCCAACTTGTTTATTAATCGGGTTAAACGGGTCGACCCGTTCATACCCAAACCCGTTTAAAGCTGACCAAACCTGTTTAATAAGGCAGGTTGATGTGTCGGGTTGACAGGTCGAGCCCAAATTGCCACCCTTATCTATTGTGGATGATAATTCGACAACGTTAAATATCATTTGGTTCAAAATTAGCGGGAAACGACAAATAATACATAAAATTCTACCTAAATGTATGGAATGTTTTTGTAGTTTTTAAATAAGTCTTTATTGGCTTTTCGAAACTAAGAATTCCTGAAATCCGATCCGAAACTGATGAACCATCAAGTCCTATACCCATAAGAAGGGTCCGAAACCTATTCCGGTACCGATATAGTGAACCTTGATACCGATATACTGAAATCATTACAAGTTCGGGGAGGTATTAATATGATGGGAGGTATTGGAAGTCATTCCTTCACTTTTTTATGCTTAATATGTCAGAGATTAATGCAATTCCATGTAGCAAATTTGATCACCTTACCTTGGAGAGTGCTGCTTGGATGCTTAAGGTTAAACTGCATATTCAAAAGGTAGGCCTAACTAATTCATGGTACGACTGTTGGTTAGTAATTTGACACCAAAAGATAGAGGGTTGACGTCGTGTCGACATTCGGTCGCGAAAACTTTGTTCAAAATTTATGGAGCTTTCTTATGCTCCTTACCATACCTCATTCTGGTGTAAGGCTTGTAGGGTGATGATGATAATGAAGATGATGGCATTATAGCTAGAAAATGGCATCAAATGCTCAGATTTGTTATTATTGTTGTTGTTGTTGTTGTTGTTGTTGTTGTTGTTGTTGTGGTTGTCGTCGTCTATTAGTGGGTACTACTACTAAGTGCATGACCTGAGTAGTTGATCCCGTACTCAAAAAGCTTTTAGAAGGTAATGCTAAAGAAATTAAAATTCTGAGGGAACTTAAATGGGGATTATGATTTAGATTTACCCAGTTTGCTTCTCTGCTCAAATCGAGTTCCACAAGAAATTCATTTCAGCTCATGCAATCATTTGAAGATGGATTTTTTCACTTTTGCTTCACTAGCACTGGTGCTTTTATTAACCGTTGCTATGTTTGTGTAGGGTTCAGCACCAACGATATCAATTGACAATACAGCAGGTTGCCAATTGTACCTAAGTAAAGAATCACTGCAGACTTCTATCACAACAGCTAAATCAAGTGAAATAAATGTGCTGGTTCCTGGCGAAGGCCCTGATGCCGACTGGGTAAGGATCCTTAAAATAGTCTCTTTATTTTGCCACTGCACGCCAAATAGTGGAAAGATTTTCTTTACAATAATTAGTTAATGCCTAAAGGATAGTTTATAAGTTTTCATGACTTCAAGAAACAGTTACGAATATGTTGCATCGTGACTCTTTGGCAGATATTCTGCCTCGTTCTGAATGCAAATTCCTTATAGCCTATATTGCATAGACACGAATACAACACTAGACAATATAGAGACGTACACGGACACATCATTGATTTTGATGTGTCCTAGTGTATTTTGGAGAGCTCCATTGTCATGTCTTACACGATGCAACATGGACACGACACTGATTTTTGGAGCGTCAGTGCTTCCTAGCTTATAGCATATCTATCTAGTCATCCCTCCTTCAATAATCTCCTAAGAATTGGAGGGTTATTTCTTTGTTCCGTGAGCCTAAACAATATTACCAGCAAGACAGATCTTCTCTATATTTCAAGGTTTTTTTGCACTTGCCCATATTCTCCTGGTGCCAGGAATTTGGTAACTAGTCAGATCGTTGGAGCTAAGTTGTTCTCTGCTTGTAGATTTTGCTCCTTTTATCTGGGATTTAGGCCTACATTCCACAGCTGATCCCATTTTGATAGGTAAAAGGCATAAGATGATGATGATGGCCATTACTTTGAATTGGCATGACTATTTTAGGTTTCCCACTCTTTCCTGTCACTTCAGAGCTCATCCAAGCACATTTATGTACCCAATCCTCAGCTCGTCGTTACACATGCACATACCATCTTACCATCTTGTGATTGTTATATTCAGTTATGAAGGAAATAATGATGGAAATGTTTTAACAACATGAAACATTCCTTATTCTGAAGTTTAATCTTCATATAGATAACTTATGGTGAATTTCTTTTCCTGAAAATGGTTTCTCCCATTCAGAAATTACTTGTAGAGATTTATCCAATTTCTATTTTTAGGATTCTATATTTGTAGTGACGCGTTGCATCGTTCCCATCCCGGTGCAATGGCAATGAAAAGACGGAATATGATTTTTTTTTTTAGTGTTACTGAGGACGTGGCCCTAACAGAGCTGAATGGAAAAAGAGGATTCAAAAAGCCGACCCCAAAAATTTGGGATTGTACATTTGTGCCATGATTCTAGTATCCAAGGTGGTTATAAAATTGGCTGAAACTGATGCATTTTTGGGCATTTTAGATTCTTGTTGTTCCAGGTCAATATGAAATTTCACACTCGTCCGCCTCGAAACTTATTACTGGAAAAGCTCGTAAACCTTAAAAGAAGAGAGAATGTTGGACACGTTTTGATATTCCTCAATTAGGGTTTCAGTTGGGAAAAGGGAAGGATTGATACCTCTTTTGACTTAAGATTATGAGCAGGCTTTAGGTTGGGTTGATAGTGTCAGACCTGGCTAAAGTCATTTTGCATATAGACCTTAAAACAAGTCATGCTGCTCGTTATACAAAAGTTTTAGACTGATGTAGTATTTTCACCATATCAAATATTATTTAAAATTTCTTTACAGTATAGTATGTACAAAACAACAGTGTTATAACAAATAGAATTTTTTTTTGTTCCATATTAAATTTAATCGGGTACATTCTGATGAATAAAATTTCTTAAGTCCACGATAACAAACAAACAACTTTTGTTTCCATGTTAAGTGGAAACCCCCAACCCCTGTTAGTGTTATATGCCCAATAGTCAACAAATTTTTATTGATGATCACCTTTTGTAGACATTGGTTGAAAGTTACAGTAAATTATTTACATCATTTTGATATTTTATCATATATTTGTTGTTGTTGATTTATTATGATACAGTCTGAACATCCTATGTTGTGCTTAACACTCACCAAACGTCATGTCGAGTGTTAAGCACAACATATATATATATATATATATATATATATTTTCTAGTGTTTCGATAGTGCACAAGTTCTTTAGACTTGGGGCACCATAGTTATATTGGACACTCGACATGACGTTTTCTATTTCATATAATTAATCTTGTTTGTGAGATCGTAGATAGATGAATATTGGATATGGTCGTCGGTACATGGAGATACGTGATTGGAGAATATAGGACACATCACACGACTAAAGGGACTTGAATTGTATTATGGTAGTTTTAATAGATGATTAAGTTGATGCTTCAGTCGAGAGGCCCGAGACATAATGAAAGAACGGAAAAATAGTTTCTTGGTTGTTTGTATATGGAGATAGGTGATTTATAGAATATAGGGCGACATGCCACACCACTAAAAGGAGTTGAATGTCTTATTGTAGTTATAATAGATGATCAAGTTGATATCTAGCTGAGACATAATGAAAGAATGGAAAATTAGTTTCTTATTTTTATTTAGTAGTAACTTAAATAGATATAGATAAAAATGGTTCATTCTTCTAGTTTGGCAATATACTATAGTCAACACAGAATTAATCTAATACATTGATGGACATGAGGAACTGATTGCATGGTCTCTGCAACACATCCATTATGATACATTATCCATTCAAGTCAATTAGTGAGTGATTGCATGCTACTAGATGTTGCTCATGACCTGCAAATGATACAAATATATTCAGGAAGGGTACTAAACTAAATATGTGAGTGAGTAGACAAATTGGTTCGATCTTCGTATATGCCGCTAAATCTTATTTCACACATCTCAAAGTTTGGTGCAATTTGGTAATTATTATGGACTTATTCACACTCTTTCTCATCTCATGTGTTTTGATCTATTAATGTAGGATTTTTATGCAAGGTTCATTCTGAATTCATGACATAATTTTATTATTTTCGCTACTTACAACTCCATGCTACTCACTAAGTTTAGTCATATAATCCTAACATCTAAATCAATTCGCTGTTACAAGGAACGTGGTGAACTACTTCCTGTGGAAGCGTAAAAGTTTAGTCGTGTTCACTGGCAATCCAACATATCCAATTATGCAAGAAAAACTAGAAAGGGGGGAGGGGAGAGTTTACCTCCGACCATAGTATGGATCGGGTTGCCGCTCCAAGAATGCCTTGAACGAGGCATTTTCGAATCGTCCACACCCAAGCTTCACCTTCATGGGATCCCCTTAACTCCCTACTTTTTACAACAAAGACATAATATAAAAGGAGGAAGAAGAGAGCTCTTTCTTTCCTCAACTTTCTCTCTTTACTTCCCTCTATTTTATGGATTCTCTTTACTTTCCTCTTTTATGGATTCTTTGGATGCCTTGAGTTTTCATATGAGCATAATTTTTTGTTTGACGTTTAGGCCTTAGTAAAGGGTGTCCCAGGGCTCTTGCTTATTTACCGTCTGGAGAATAAAGATGAAAGCAAACTTAATCCCCCCCCCCCCCCCACACCCTCCCTAACCCCCCCCCCCCCCCCCCCCCCCCCCCCCCTCCACCACTCCCACCCACCCATATACACACTAGATTAGAGAGAGAGAGAGAGAGAGAGAGAGGTTTCCGTTACTCAAATCTGCATCCTTCAAGATGCAAGTAACAAGACTTACCGTCGTGCCAAGCGACACCATCATATAAGGGTTAGTCTCTTTCATAAATGGGCTCATGATTCTTTTCATCATAATGGGCTTGTGAAGCTGATAGATGGCAAGCCAATACGTAAATCTCACATATGCTATCTTATGATTATGGGTTTGTGATACCATTAGGCATATGTTCATAAGACTAGTACATATGAAAGGGCCATGTAGGAAAGCCCATCAAGTCATCCATAAAAGCGACAAGTAAAGAGAGTTTAGGAGAAGTAAAAACTCAAGGCAGTCACACAACGGTGAAGCTTGGGCGTGGACGATTTGGAAACACCTCATTTATAGGTGTTCTTGGAGCGACATAACAATCCGTATGACGACCGAAGGTAAAGTCTCCCCTTCATCTTCATTCTAATTCTGGTTTGCATGGTTCGTTCCGCAGGATCGATGTTGATTGGCTAAACTTTTACGTTTCTGCAAGCCATGGTGTTATTTTGCCAAAATTTGAGAGGATTGTAAAGACAGTGTGTGGCTATTTTGTTCAAAAGGGGATTACATGACGTCATGTGACTCCAAAGTGCAATGGAGGTTATCAATTGAAAAAAAAAAAGTAAAATGAAAACATAGGCCCTAATGATTGACTTTGAAAATGAGGGTTGTTATCTGATTATTAGGTATCATTCTTAAAGTTCAGAAAATTTTACCGCAAGTATTGCTCTCGTGTCATATCATATTCAGCTCAAGTTGGCAAGTGGCCAAGTGCATGCCTCGCCATGTCTCAAACTGATGGTGTCCCACAATCGTGCCCAGCAATTACTGTCTCTGAGAAGTATAGTGCTTCTTTGAGGTCCTCAAGAGATATTGAGGATTAAGTACTGATAAAATCAAGTGCCAAACTTTATTTGCGTCCCTAACTGTGGTTAGCCTGCTAAAGGCCTTCTGTGAACTTCTTAAGCTTTTGCCCAATCATTAATTGGTTCATAAAACTAATTCATATACAAACTGTATTTGGTTCAAGACTATCTTTATTTTCATTAAAGACCTACTGAAAAATAATTGTAGCTATCCATGAAGTTGAAAGGAAACTTCTATAACATAGATAACTATAAGATTAGCAATGCATTTGGAATATTGGGCAATTGCGGAACAGTATAAAAAATTACCTTAGCTGAAACGAGAATGATAAGATGGATGGATTGTAATAGATTGAAAGATAATAAGTGGGTGTATTTTGTGGGAAGTTGGTACTGGTGCCAATCGAGGATAAGATGGGGAAAATAATTCAAGGCGGTTCGGATTTGTGCAATGGAGACCAATATCCAGTTAGGAGCAACAACAGAATATAGTTAAAAGGGGCTGCTAGAACTACGGGCGGACCTAAATGAACTTGGACAGGGTCCAAAATGTTAGAGAGGAGATGGCCTTTAACAGAATAGATTAGAAGAAAGGCTTCAAACAGCTGGCCTAAAAAAGTAGAGGGATAAAGGCTTTGTTGTTCTAGCTTTCACCTAAAAGTTACTTCTTGATATTTGTTTTGTTTTTATATTTGTCCACCATTGTTAGCGTTTTGGGTCTCTGTTCTGGGGTGTCCAGGGTTTCCTTTTGATTTCGACACTTCACTTTGGAGGCTCTCATGGTTTCACGATGTCTCAGGTTTGCCATAGCTTTAGTGTACTGTTGGTGAAACTGCCTCTTGCTAGTGCTACATTTCATGTTAATTATAAAGACCCTGTAATTATCTAGTACTGGGCATCTGTAGTTTTAATTTTTCACTGTATGTACCCATTGACTTGGATCCAATCATGTGTGTTTGGTAATTTCCTGATTTGGGTTCATTGTTCAGGATTGGTCAGGCCAGTTTAGCCCTTAGCATTGCAAGTCAAATAAAATATTATTGGCAGTAGTCAAATTATTCTACAACTTACAGTTTCTTTTTTGCTGTAATTTTTGTAGGGAGAGCATGCTTTGCCACAGCAGTTTGTCCACACTTTCCAGGATGGCCACTTTGTAACTAGTCCTCTATCTCACTCCGGTGGGTAGAGAAGAATTTTCATGTATCTCTTAATACAGCTTTGTTTCGCCGAGAGCCTTGTGATTTGTTAATGTGGTTTTGTAAGCCCTGCAGTTCATTTAACTCCGCAGGAAGTATTGTTTTGCTGGCCTGATTTATGTTTTTTTGGTTCAATTTTTGTTTGTTCAATATGTATGATACAAGTGTGGTTTATTGATTCCAAGAAACCTTTCTGGTTGCTCTATCATTGGTCATGGCACCATAAAGGCATAAACAACGCAAAAGCGATATATTGGCATGCAAATTTGAGGACCATTGCACTCTCTGCCAGCTTGTGTTATTGTTTGCTGGATGGAGGAATAATTTGGCGTTTCCCATATATTCAGCTCTATTATGTATCCTCTATTGATTAAGTTGGTGGGACACGGGGGTTGTAGATTTCTCTGTGGAATTTCGTCCCAATTGTCGAAATGTTCGTCTTTGATTGCGAACGGTTCTTATAATGTTCATAAAATGATGAGTTTCCAAGCCAGTGATCATGCAATCCTCTTATTTCCATTTGTTTCTCTCCAAAATAAAATGTGACTTTACTAATTGCTGGAGCTGATAGTCTCTTGCAACCTACCATTACTGGAGCAATAATGTCATTTCTGAAAACCATGTACCAACCAAACTGAATTAGACTATTTGGTACATTTCCTGAAAGACAATTTGGTTTGCAGTTTTAGAATGTAATTTTGCGGTTCATTCCAACTGCATAAACCACACAATACTTATAACCCAGGCAATGCCATGTGTGTATGTGTTCACAATACGTTCTCAATGCATTGGTAAATGTCATGTTCGGGTTCGATTTTAGTTAACCGAACTGAGTGAATGGTTTAAATAACAGTTTCGAGATTAAGATTATGCGGTTTGGTTTGGTTTGGTTCTGTTCTGATCTGTTCTATACGGGAGGACTCTGGTCAATTGAACCGAAACGATGGAAACCACACCCCTAAATACGAGTCTAACAAAGGAACACAATAGAAGTCTGAAATTAACTTATAACCACCATTTTCCATCCAAGAACAAAGATGGTTTGCGTGTTAATTAAGTGATATTAGTGTTGAACCATGAAAAAGAAGGTTTCGGCTGTTGCATAACATATAGGTGAAGAAGGAACTAGAGTCAACATCAGCCTGTGTAGTAAAAACTAGAGTCAACATCAGCTCTCAAAATTCTCCAATGGCCACAAGCTACAATTATGTTATGCATTATTGTTGGTTGGTAGTAGCATTATTGTTGGTTGGTAGTAGCAGTGAAATTTCTAGTGAAAAAAAAGTCATGGTGTTTAATAGGGGCCGGGCCGGGTTGGGCCAGGCTTAACCCGTGAGACGAAGCGGGCCAGGTCGACCCGGAAGCAAAATATTTGGACCCAGTTCGTACCCATGAGACGGACCGAGCCGAACCGGTCTGGGTCCGGACCGATTCACAGTTGGTCAGCCCGGCCCGTAATTTTTTTTAAGCATTGTATATATATATATATATATATATATATATATATATATATATATATATATATTATATATATATATATATATATATATATATATATATATATATATATATATATATATAATATATATATATATATATATATATATATATATATATATATATATAATATATTATATATATATATATATATATATATATATATAATATATATATATATATATATATATATATATATATATATATAATATATATTATAATATATATATATATATATATATATATATATATATATATATTATATATAATTAATATATTATATATATATATATATATATATAATATATATATATATAATTGATCATAATTTAAATAGAAAATTTTGTTGTGGTTAATTTTTATGAATTATGGTCTATTTATAAAAAAAATTGGTGCAAAACGACCCCAATACCTCTAAAATATAGTTGTTATAAGAATATTTTGGTCATTTTAGCAAAAATGATCAAAATACCCCTAAAACGGCCACCAAACCGGCACTACCAAAAAAAGTCAAATTAGCGACGCCCAAAAACGTCGCCAAATGACAAAAAAACGTCGCTAAACATGTTTAGCGACGTAATTAGCGACGTTTTAACGCAGTCGGAAGAAACCAAGTCGCTGAACGAAAAAACGTCGCTAAACGTCACTATGCCGACGTTTTTAGCGACTTTATTGAGTCACTAAATGTAGCGACGTTTAGCGACGCGGCGTCACGAAATAGCGACGTTTATTAAAGTCGCTAAACGTCGCTCATTAGCGACTTATATAGCGATGTAACAACGACGTCTTTAATGACCTGGCAGTACTGCCATGTCAGCAATTTGCGACGTACAGCGACATATTTAGCGACGTTAGCGACGTCGTTAGCGACGTCGTTAGCGACGGCTACTGACAGGTCGCTAATTAGCGACTTGTTTAGCGACTTATAAAAACGTCGCTAGACGTCGCTAAACGTTGCTAAATACGTCGCTAAATTTACAAAAAAAAAAAACTGAATTGTTCCAAACTATTATTCCTGCAATTTATAAATTTCTAATTAAAAATAGACCCGGAGCAACCCTCCGTTGAATTCTATGGGTTCGCCGACCCCTTCGGTGGAACACTCAACACCGGATTAACAATATTTAATATGAATAAAAGTATCACAGTCATACAATTAATACACACAAATATTATAGACAGACAATAAAAGTATCACAGTCATAAAAGTATCACAGTATCACAGTCACACAAAATGGGCATAAACAGCATCACAAAATACATAATATATAAGTATCAGAGTATCACAGTAACACAAAATGCATAATATATAAGTATATGAAACATTATAGTATCAATCTCGAGGATTTCCAAAATGGGGCAGATACCAGTCCCTCAAATACTGCGCATAAACAGCGTTTATGTTATCAAGCTCCGCTATGGGTGCTGGGTGACTGGAACTCCCCGTCTGAGATACAGCCGCGATAGGTGCTGGGTGACTGGAACTCCCCGCAGGTGGTATCTCTTCCTCCTTAACAGTAGGAGGCATCACTTCCTCCTTAACAGTAGGAGGCATCACTTCCTCCTTAACAGTAGGAGGTGTCGCTCTCTTGGGTGCCATCTGGTAAGATAGATGAAAACAAAGAATTAGCAAAGAATTAGCTATTGGACCGGAACGGAAGAATTAGATGACTCACAAAGAATTAGCTGTTTGTTGCAGTATAATAATGATACCATAATATCTTATTTATATCGTACGTGTCACAAAATAAAATGACCGATTTATTGAACTAGTTTGAAAATATGATCCAATATTAAATTATATGATTGTAATTGAAATTGAAATTGAATTATGAGATTTGGATGATAAAGATTAAAGTAAATAGTAGTATAGACTGCACAGTTCATGTTATTGAAATAAAAATCTTGAAACAGGAAGGCACAGTTCATGACTATAGACTGCAATTTCAGAAGTTGTCTAAGAGGTTGACTGGGTTTCTTGAGAGATGTCTCGTGAGTCGGTACATTGGGGGTCTTATGGAGGAGGTGAGATATGAGGTCCAGGTATGTAGCCCTATCATTTTGCCAGCAGCTATGCAAGTGGCTAGGCTTCTGGAAGCAAAGATATCAGTAGTTAGGAGGATTCAATGGGCTACTTCTTATCCTAAAGAGAATTTGGTGAACACTAACAGCTAAAGCACTATCAGACAGCATGCATCATTCCAACAAGTAAGGGCTTATGTAGTGATGTCACAATAGAGTGCCGGGGGACTAAGATTGTTGCAAATACCCAAACTCACACCACAACTAACAATTGATGCCTAGGTCTTATACACCTACACACACCAAGGTCTCATGTGTGTTGTGTCAGTGAGCTAGGAGACTAGAATCAGAGGAAATCCTATTAATAATGTCATTGAAAACTTTAATGTGACACCCTAAACCTAACCTCTGCTCAAAAACCCTAAACCTAACCCTAACCCTAACCCTAACCCCAGGTCAAAAAACCTAACCCTAACCCTAAACCTAACCCTAACCCTAATCTGCGTCTGTGTGTGTGTGTCTGCGTCTGTGTGTGTGTGTCGTGTGTGTGTCTGCGTCTGTGTGTGTGTCGTGTGTGTGTCTGCGTCTGTGTGTGTGTCGTGTGTGTCTGTGTGCGTGTGTCGTGTCTGTGTGCGTGTGTCGTGTCTGTCAAGTGTGTCTTGTGTCAGTGTCACATGAGAGAGAGAGAGAGAGAGAGAGAGATTACCTAGAGCTCGAGGAGGAGGAGGAGGAGGGGGATGCCGGAGTAGGCGCAGCCGTGGAGACCCGGTCGCCGGAGGGGGGGGGCGGGGGAAATCGAAACGTTTTCGAAATTTTCGACAGATGGAGATAAGAAAACTGAGCCATAATTAACCAAAATTTAGCGACGTTTAGCGACGTCAAATAAAAATGTCGCTAAAATAAATATTAGCGACGCCAAAGACGTCGCTAAATACGTTGCTAAATATTTTTGATAGATACGTCGCTAATTACGACGCTAAACGTCGCTAAATCAGATATATTAGCGACGTTTAGCGACCTTAATTGAACTTATAGCGACTATTCTTTTAAAATCTTAATAAAAGTCGCTAAACGTCGCTAAATGTCGCCATTTAGCGACGCCTAGCGACGATTTTTACCGAGTCGCTAATTTAGCGACGTATTTACTAGGAGTCGCTAAAATACGTCGCTAATCCCGCTTATTCTAGTAGTGCGGGAGTATTTTGATAAAAAAAAATCCCCAACGGATATAAGGAATTAAAAAAATATTTGGGGCCAGACAGGACTTGGACCGGGCTTCGACCTGGTCGGTCCCGGCCGGTTTGACCGAACTTTACGGGTTTAACTGGACAACACCCGTTTAGTAATCGGGTCGGTGCCGGACCGGACTATCGGGTCGAAAAATAAGACCCAGTCCGGTCCCGCTAGATTCATGGGCCGAGCCGGACCGGTCCATTGACCGGATTCGGGTCGGCTGAACCGACTTTGACCGGACCGAGCTCGGACCGAGTTCAAGCCCGTTCGGCCCATTATACAACATGAAAGAGAAAAGAATACTTTGTTTCAGATCGCTCGACTTTCCATAAATTACTAAAGCTTTTTGGGAAGAGTTGGTATTTGTATCTTGGTCTTTTAGAACAAAAACTAGGGGGACGAAATTAAAATTCATTCAAAAATTATCTAAAATATAATTATGTTTTATTTCTTAGTTGTGACATACTATACTCTTCTAAGAAATGTGGAGCTGCAACAACAATAACAATAAAGCTTTTACTTCAGTTTTTGAAGTAGTGAATCTTTGTCGTTCATACGTCTTTGTTAACTTCTACATTTGTTCGTAACATTGACAAAAACTATAGACTCGATTCCTCCCACCACCTACCCCTCCTCCTAATTTCTCGTAATATTTTTTGATCTAATCTAAACTGTCAAAAAAGATAATCCAACGACTGTTATTTCGAAAAATATACAAAAATACTTAAGAGCAAAAATATTGATTCTCTCTCTCTCTCTCTCTCTCTCTATATATATATATATATATATATATATATATATATATATATAATGTTTCAATAATATTGTTAGATTTTAAAATAGAAATAACATCATAAAAATCCAACAGTAAGGAATAAAATAGACAATAATACATTTGAGTATAACTATTGCCGTACTAAATTTTCTTAATAAATGTTGGAAAAAAAAGAGTAAAAAAATCAATCCAATTGGTTCTGATAGTAACTATCTCCTTCTTATTTATTTTTTTCTTGTCAAAAACAAATTAGTCTCCAAATGTGGGGCTACCACAAACAAAAAGAAGCAATTTGTATTCTTAGATCCGTGAATGTTACCCATGAATTCTTGAATCTTGGCCCAAATATATTGTGGCGAGGCCTACAAGCTCAGCCTAAATACCAAAAGAAAGCATCCAGACAGATTATAGTTGTGGTAACCTCACCCAAGTGACCTACCTGATCGATCGACTACTCCGTACTGCCCGGGTAGTGGTAGTGCGAGAGGATGGAGGGCAGGTGATGAAGGAGGGGTGCTCGATAGGATGCCGCATCGTCATTGCTCGACGGCAGCGCCGACGGGGATGAGGGAGCTCGCGAGGGACAGAGACCGCGAGCTCCTCATCCCCGTCGGCGATGCCGTCGAGAATGACGATGCGGCATCCCTATCGAGCACCCCTCCTTCCATCACCTGCCCTCCATCCTCCTCGCACCACCACTCCGGTGGCGTCGGCGTAAGTCGATCGATCGTGTGTGTGTATATATATATATATATATATATATATATATATATATATATATAACGTACCTTACTCTCATTATACATTGAAAATTATATTTGTGTCAAGAAACGAGATTGGAATAATTTATTATCTTTATTCATTAGAGGTAAGCCTCTATTTATACACTTTACAAGAATGGGAAATATGGAAGGAGTATAATGTTACAATTCTAAAGAGGGGAAAGACTCATAAAATGAAATGTCTGTAACGGCTATTACAACTATGCATAGTTGTCTGACTGTATCTTTACCATCTCCCTCAAACTCAAGATGGTTTAGAGAACATATGGAATTTGGATACTAGAAAATTGAACCGAGCAAGAGGACGTGAGTTTGTAAAAGAAAATCTACAATTTGAACTTCTTAAGAAATATAGGGTAGGTGGATTATTCTTTTTGTAAAATGATTCATGACAAAATGACAGTCAACTTCAATGTGTTTGGTGCGCTCGTGGAGGACATCATTATGAGCTATTTGAATAGCACTCTTGATGTCGCAAAAAAGAGGAGTAGATGATGAAAGGTCAGCGCTCATGTCTTGAAGAAGCCAGCGTAACCAAATAATCTCGGATGTAGTGTGGTAGAGAGCTTTATATTCAGCTTCAGCACTTGAACGGGCAACTATTGTTTGTTTCTTGCTTTTCCATGAAATGAGAGAATCACCAAAAAAAATATAAAAAAGCCAGTAGTAGAGCGATGATCTGTAACATCTCTCGTCCAGTCAGAATCAGAATAAGCACGAAAAGTAAGAGTGGAGCTCGAGAAAAAGTGTAGTCCTTGATATAAAGTTTCTTTCAAGTAGCGCAAGATTCGAAGAACAATTGCATAATGAACAGAGCGAGGTGAAGATATAAATTGACTCACTATATGAACTACATGACCGATATCTGGTCTAGTGATAGTGAGATAATTAAGACCGCCTACAACCTGGCGATACATAGTAGGATTAGAGAGTAGGGTACCGTCGGATGCACGAAGCTTGACATTCAATTCAAGAGGAGTATCTGCAGTTTTAGTATCAGTTAAGCCTGCATGAAAAAGTATGTATCTACAGTTTTAGTATTAGTTAAACCTGCACGAAGAAGTATTTCGGATGCATGCTTTACTTGAGAAAGAAAATAATCATTAGAAGAGTGATCTCAATCCCAAGAAAGTAACAGAGAGTACTTAAATCTTTCATCTCAAAACAGGTGCTTAAGTGTAATTTTAAAGCATGAATACCTTTTAAATCATTACTTGTAATGACCATATCATCTACGTATATGACAAGAAGAAAAATGTCTTCATTAGATGAGCGAAAAAACATAACTGTATCATGTGTACTATGGGTTAAACCATAATTAATGATGGCAGTGCAAAACTTTTCAAACAAAGCTCGGGGGGCTTGCTTGAGGCTGTATAAAGCACTACGAAGTTTACAAACTAGATGAGGAGAGTGTGGGAGACCGGGGGTGGTTTCATATAAACTTCCTCTTGTAGGTCTCCATAAAGAGGAAAGGCATTTTTAACATCAATTTGATATAATTTTTATTGACGAATAGAAGCAACTGCAATCAAGGTTCGTATAGTAGTCATACGAGCAACATGGACAAAAGTTTCTTCATAATCAATACCATATTCTTGGGTAAAACCTTTTGCAACTAGACGGACCTTGTATCGTCAAAAGAACCATCAGATTTTGTTTTTATCTTGTAAATCCATTTACATCGGCCAATAGATTTACCAGGAGGAAGATCCACAAGATCCCATGTATTAGTTTCTTGTAGAGCAGTTAGCTCTTCTGTCATGGCTTGTTGCCAAAGTGGGTTAGAAGAGGCCTCACGATTGGTTGTTGGTCCATGAAGGGATAAAAGAGCAGTCAAATAACAGTGATAATCTGGTTGGTATTTATCACAAACATGTCGAGTTGAAATTGATGGGACTCGATCAGTTTCTGGAGAGAATAGCTCAACAGCTGTTGGATTATTCTCCGGAGAGATCATCTCAGAACATTGGATATGATGGTCTGATGGTGGTGCTATCACAGGCTCAGTACATTGTGTATGAGGAGTTTGTGGTGGTGTTTGTTCATAACTTTCAGGTGGTGAATCAATAAAAGGGTCATAAAGTTGACGTGAATTGGAGACATCTCTTTGACATTTTGGAAGTGAGTAAAAGGGTAACTTCTTCCAAAATGTAACATGCAGAGAGACATAATATTTTTGAGAGAAGGGATCATAACATCTATAACCTTTTTGTTGAATATCATATCCTAAGAAGACAACATGATCGTTTTCTTGCTGAATTTATCTCGTTCTCGTTTGGGAAGAAGTACAAAGTATGTGGAGTCAAAGACTCGAAGTTCGAAGTAATTAGGAGGGGTATGATAAATGCGTTAAAAGGAAGATATTCCGTTAGTGACTAAAGAAGGAATACGATTTATAATATAAGTAGAAGTGTGAACCGATTCTTCCCAAAAAGTACGAGGAATCGAAGAAGAGAGAAGTAAAGTACAAGTTGTTTCTACAATATGACGGTGTTTGCGTTCCGCTACACCGTATTGTTTAGGTGTTTCAGTGCATGGTAATTGAGGAAGGGTCCCTTGAGATTTCAAAAAATTAAGAAAAGGCTTGGATGTATATTCGCCTCCAGAGTCTGACCTCAAATTTTTAATGGTTTTTGAAAACTATGTTTTGATCA
Source organism: Iris macrosiphon (assembly GCA_036927795.1). Lineage (NCBI taxonomy): Eukaryota > Viridiplantae > Streptophyta > Magnoliopsida > Asparagales > Iridaceae > Iris > Iris macrosiphon. Next base: position 115,111,722 of record JAYESA010000016.1, on the reverse strand, counting down.
TTGTGCAAAATTCAATATAAACTTTAAAAAAATCTGAACGAGAATGTATTAAATATGTCGATGTATAGAGACAATAGTCATCAACAAAAAGTACATAATATTGTGCACCTTCTATGGACTTTATTCGAGCTTCTCCCCAAACATCAGAATGCGCAATAGTTTTCTGATTGTATCTTTAACAATTTGGACCGCCCAATGGACGTGACCGCCCATTGACAATGCCACGTGGCAGCCTCCTATTAGCCCCTTGCTAGCACCGGATCCGTTCCCTTAAATCTCGAGGCCCCCTCCAATGGGGGCCGCCATGTGGCACGGACAATGGACGGTCACGCCCATTGGATTATATTCCTCTATATATATATGATCTGATAGATATTGAAGGTATGCAATTTTATGTGATCCTTTCGTGAATTTTTTGCTGGATTCCGGTCCTATACGTCCAATGTGTCGGAAACTCCAAAGAAAAAAAGGATTTACACATTACCTATGTTGCACGGACACACCTATGGATACAACACGACACCGTAATGACACGGCGATACGGACATAGCACATGTTTTGGAGTGTCCGATCTGAGTCCAGTACCTGTCGACAACATAGCACATTCTAGACTTTTGGAGTGGTCGTGCTTCCTAGCACATTGTCAGAGCATGCGTCAACATAAATTTGGTGTAGCGACATGAACTTTAACATTGTATCCGAACTAGCTCAAATTCAAATCACGGCACACCGTAAGCATGTTACAGCCGCATAAACCTAACTATCACCCTCAAGAAAGCGTGTTTTATCAGCAATTTTAGAGTTTTGATCTAACATGGTATCAGAATAATGCATGTCCAAATCACGTTCTGGTGTGCCCTTTTTTAGCAGATTATGGATTTCGGCTCTCAACCCATAAAAAAAGAGGTGTTTGACCTATGGGACTGTATTGGAAACTTGTAACAATATAAAAATACATCCCTTGATCCTCTCACAACTCATTAATCTTACTCATAAATATGCGAAATTTCTTTGTCCAATTATAAGATGTACATATTTGCATGACAAGAATGAAAAAATCATGGGAACTGTTATTGTGAAGGAAGCTATTGTCAAAGTGGGTTATCAAAATTATTTTTAATTTACAAGGGAAGCTATAAATTTTATTTTAAAAACTGTAATAAATTGAGGATAGTTTTGGTAATCTATCTTAAAAATACGTGGACATTGTAAAAAATTTATTGGCAATTGCAATTCCCAAAAACTATTTTTTCTTTCTTTCTTTCAATCATTAGAGCTTCCACAATTTTGATTTAATCTCCTACTTATTTGTCAAAATAAGAGCAATTTACCTTTGTAGCACATCTCATCCTATTAAATAGAAAGGGCTAAATGTTTGCTGGATCATCATTCTACAATGAGAGGGTGACTCTAGTTTGATGTTGTTGGTCTGAATATCCACGAATTATATAATGGAAATTTAATAACATGACTATTGTGTTTTCATGCTTGAGAAGATTATGACACTATATATTGTAAATTTGCAGGCTTTCTCAAAGTTCATACGCAGCTGGGCGTCGAAGAAGTTTATGACAGGATGGTATGTGGTTTTCTTATCAAGTTTTCGAGAAAGTAATGGATGTTTTACTCCAGGAACTATGTAGGCAGTATTTTCGCTATCATATATATGTAAATGTTCTTATAAACCACATATCGTGAATATATGGGGATGCGTCTACTTGCCAGGTTTCTTTTGCATAAGTTCCTTTGTAATATGATGTCTAGTTCAACCTCAATCTATGTTTCCTACTTACAAGTATGATTCGCAGTATCGATATCAGACCATTTTTATGAGTATTCGGATTAGCGGTATCGGTAGTATCGATGGTTTCGGATCGGAGTATCGTACTTTTTGGTATAGAAAAACAAATAATTATTAACATTTTAGAAAGTATATTTTATATATTTAGGCATAATTTTAGTATTTCTAGTATTGTTTCTTAGCAGTTTTGAAATTTAATAAAATAATAGTCACCCTTGTCAATTGGTTTACATATGATAGATAAAAAAAAATTCTTTTATATGTGTTTACAAACTTACTATATTTTTATACCCCTTACTGATTGCTCTTTTTGGTTCAATTTTCTATGTCGAATTGACCAGAAAAGGAACCCCAATGTCGTTATCGGTCAGTATCGGGTATCGTTCGGTATCGGACCAGGAGATGCCAAATCTTATTGGTATTGGCCGTATCGGATCGGTACTGCAAACTATGCTTACAACAAACGATTTGATGCTAATGGCCTCATGATATCTGTCTCAAGTTGAACACACATGTTTGTCATAATGTATTTTTTCAAGACTATTTGCCTTCTTAATTTCTAACAATTAAACATATGATAATACCAATTTGAAGCAAAATCGTTGGTAATGTAGATGATCAATACCTTGTGTAGACTGAAGAAAAATTCAAATTACCTAGGTACACAGTTCATAAAGTTCAAAATATTCAGGTTACCGTATATATATAACTAGCATACCAAAGAGTACAACAACAAAAATACCCTTTATCCCAAATCATTGTCAGCTAAATTCCTTTCTTCCGTGCTGCTCGGTTAAGGACCATCTCTCTCTAACATACTGAAAAGTATGAAGGTTTTGTAGAATAATATCGCAATAAGTTTGCTGCTTTCTATCTATCTAGTATCATAAGATTTAGGGGACAAGTTTTATAATCTTTTTAAGCTACATTTTAGATGCCCTCATTTTTACTTGAATAATTGAATTATAGGTAATATAATTTAAATTTGAATAAAAAAAGATGATGTAATTGCCAAATGCCTTTTTTTCCATCACCTGCAAACCTTGATAAGCATAACTTCAGGTGAAAACATCGTTCACCTGCATACCTTCTGATTATCATACGTTGGCGATCATCTATGGCCCTCCAACTCGTCTAGATCTTACATCTTAGGTTCTATCCCAAGAGTTCCTCAAGCCCGTAATCTAAATATTTTATGCATAAAAAATCTAAAATGTATTCATCAGTTTTGAAGAAATTAGCTGAGTTAGTCCTCAACTTTGTTTTACTAGGTAATCAAGTGAAGAACAAGTGAAGACATGGCCTCTTCGAGAAATTACTCTATAGAAACCAATTTTCAGCCTCAACCAATAAATCAGCATCAATATCTCGATAATATGTTCTCATGCAGGATGACAGTTTGTCTCAAGTTCCGTTTAGGGACCCTTCCTAGTTGATTATGTAAGGGCATAAATTGAAAGATGCAAGTGCAGATTTGCCTATCTTCCTATAGAACCAAGTAAAGCATATTTAGATATATTTCTAATAGACTTCAATTTGTTCTTCACTTATGTAGTTACCCTTATATGATGCAAATATCTATGACAAATAAGTCTTGTATTGTTTAAAAAATGTGATAACTGCAATAGTAAAGTTCTTAAACAGTTTTCTGTTGCCAGGTGAAAAGTACTATTTCTTTTCAACTGATTCTTTGCAACAATATATATATATCAAGTGAACTTCTTTTAATATCTTGAGCAGAAATTTACATACTTTTTTCTTACACATGTTTTGTTGTTTTGCAGTGTAATTCTTCTTCCCATAGCCATAACATTTTACGTTACCTGGTGGTTTATTCATTTCGTTGACGGATTCTTTTCACCTATCTATACTCAACTGGGAATCGATTTGTTCGGTAAGAAATCTCTTCTACCAATGCCTGCAGCGATATGAATTTTAATCAAGAAATATATATACTCACAAAATTCACTATGTACAAGACTTGAGACGTAATTGTTCCTTTCACCATATATCCTACTGAATTGTTTCGGTACCTACAGGCCTAGGATTTATCACTTCGATTACATTCATCTTCCTGGTGGGAGTGTTCATGTCTTCATGGTTAGGAGCATCTGTTCTTGGTCTTGGAGAATGGTTCATCAAGAAGATGCCACTGGTGAGTTACATCTACTCTGCTTCAAAGCAAATAAGTACAGCAATATCTCCAGGTAAATTATTCAATTTTCAACTTACCTGCACCAAACTTGTCCTCACTCTTCAGTTTCTTTCTGGCTACTAATCCGAAGCAATCATGTGCAGATCAGAACTCGCGGGCATTCAAGGAAGTGGCAATCCTAAGGCACCCGCGCGTTGGTGAGTATGCCATCGGCTTCATCACGTCTACGGTCATTCTTCGGAGGAGCAGTGGTGACGAGGAGCTTTACTGTGTTTATATACCAACCAACCACCTCTACCTGGGGGACATCTTTCTCATAAGCACCAAGGACGTGATCAAGCCAAACTTATCTGTTCGAGAAGGGATTGGTAAGGCATGTTACAAGTAGTAGCAAAGAGAGCAATTCTTAGTAGGCTAAATTATTCTAATGGCGTCCCAACTATATCGTTTGAGGTTTTTGGCATATTAACTTTTCACTACTCGATTTTGGCACCAAAAATTTATAAATTATTCTTTTGAAAGCACATATCGTCAATTTTGAAGTACATCAGGACCACTTCAAAAGAATATTCAATAATACAAGTATCTAAATTACGTTTTTGTATATAATATGGTGATTTGTCTGAAATTACCGTGTGGCTGTAATTTTATAATCACAACCACACTGCATTTGTAATCCAGCTTGATCTCAAAAATAATACTTGACTTGTTGTTTTAGTTTTCTTTCGCCTTGAAGCCGATATTTAAGCTTTCTGGAAGACATAATATTTTGTAGTAAAATATCAAACATTTTGTAGTAATAAGCCAAATTGAAACATAATATTTGTTTGCTTGTGCAGAGATAGTTATATCAGGTGGGATGTCAATCCCTCAGATCTTGTCCACATTGGAGGTGAAGCCCCTACTCGTAGACCATGTTCGAGGAGTAGCAAGAAGCCCAAAATACGGGAGCACACAGGACTGATGATGTTGTTTTGGAACCAGTTTTGGATTTTAACTGATGAGCCATCAACTCAAAGAAAGAGCAATGTGGAAATGCCTATCGATTTCCACAGAAGAGATGGCTAAAAGCCTGTTCTATAACGTCTCTATGTATCGTTTTATAATCAATCTTCATAACCACAATTCTGGAGTGAAAAAAAAAGTATGAGATAAAACTGATTTTGCATGACTAAATAAAGACTGCAAATAGAACAAAAGAAAATATGTACTTTTCATGTCAAATTCTGGGATTATAAAGCATGCATCAGGAATTTTTGTATGCATCTTTATAAATATGTTGCTAGAATTTGTAGGTAATGATAAATCTTGCACAATCCCAGTGCAAAAAAAAACAGTTGCTATTCCTTGCAGGTTTTCAGTAACATTTGTATCAACTACAGCTTCTCCAGAACTTAAATAGCAAAATACAGAACCACAAGAGTAACCAACAACAAAATGCTCCTCAAATATCCCAATAATGTCTAAATGTAACAAAGAGCGGAGAGGTGTTTACTTTAGCACAGGCTAGTAGCGGTAATGCCAAAGTTTGTCAAAAGTGCAACTGCAGAAGCCTATGTCCATCCAGTAAAAAAAATCCATGGGAAACCCAAAACCCGTGGATTGCCATTGTTAAAGCAACGGTGAACTGGGAAAGAACTCTCTACCCAGAATATTTAACCATTTGCAGTCAGTGGTTGAGAGCCGAAAGAACGCCACCACCACTCTTCGCTGGTAACACCACTTCCCACCCAGGTCCTCGAAGTGGAAGAGGAGGAACTGAAGCATCAACCAAGTCTGAGCGATCCATTACTCTCAGTAGATCTTCATCTGAAATGGTAGTTTGTGTTGGCTTATCTTCGTCATCCTCTTCATTTCGAAGCAGTGCCAACAATTCTGCATCCTATATATTGAAATAAAGAAATGATTAGATGCCATTGATGTATCATATATCATAATGGAGACTGGAAGCACCCTTGAACAAAACAATATAAGACAATAACATGGTTATGGCATTTTTCTCACCAAAATAGCCACTTCTGCAAGGATAAATTTACCAAAAATAATTGCACAGCAGGAATATGCACAAGTTTATTAACAATACAAAGGAAATAGGTGAACAGTCACTGGCCGTTAAGCAACCCTCCTATCAGCAAATTACAGAGACAAGTATATTGATGATATTAATGTCCCTGAAATTGGATTAAAAGACGGGAGCATATCGTGTTTTACCAATATTACCAATAGCACGTTCAAGGTATTTAATTGCATAGAAAACTTGTTCAAAATAGTTATGACCAAAAGTTGTGAAAGTTAACAGACTTGAGTGCAACTTAACCATTACTATCTCGTGTGCATATTTGCACCACCAATACATCTCAACGAAGTTTGAAATAACCGTAAGTGCCACAGTAAAACAGTGGTAAGGTATCACTAGATTCACGACATCATATTCATGTGCAAAAGGGCTGGGTTCAGAAACTGCTAATGACAAATAGCTATGCCTTACAAATCTACAAGGAAAAGATTAGAAGAAAAAGTCCAAAGCCAACCTAGACATGACAAAACCATAACCTGGAGGATGATATTAGCTACCAAATATAAGCCTATTCCCCACCTTACATATAGTGTTCAAGATTCTAGCTTGAAAAACATTTGCACAGAAAACTACATTTCATACGGCAAACTTTCATATACTAATTATAAGCTTGAGCTCTTGAAATTCCTTAAAAGCATTCTGGTATATTACCATGCATCAGCAGACATAACATCATTTACTAATAACAATAAAAATAAAGTAAATCAAGCAGTAAACTAGCAGTTTCTACAAGACATTTTCAATCCATTCAAGCTTAATTAACAGTGAAAAAAAGTACAACCCCTCTGAAGCACAGGCACGGCAAAGTAGGTGCTAAACCCATGTCAGATTTGAATCTAACAAGAACTAGTGCCAGGCATGACAAGAATTAGGGATAAAGGCCCTAAGAGGAGCATCTTATTTACTTAAGTTGCCATTCAGGGTGGGGTTGAACCAGAAGAGAGATGGTTGCTCAATCCGTTTTAAACAGAAAATCATCCCTAACCCCTGTATGGGAGTAAAATGTTATTGCTAATAGTTGCTCCAAAGTATAATCATCATCATTAGAAAATAGTACTCAATGCACGCAAAAACTGCAGGCCATAAATACCAGAAATTAGGCTTATAAGAACAGTATTTACAGTTTCAGCAAACTGAAAACAAGATGATTTTAGTCCTGATTTCCAGTTCCTGCTGAATAGAACCATTTTACAACACTCCCTCAAGTTGTGTATAGGAAACCATCCCTAGAAAACAACCCTTAATGGAGACAAAGAAAACTACAGCCCGTACTACATTAGAAATAATACGGTTTATAGAAACTGTATTATATGGTTCACGGAGAAACAAGATGATTTAGTACAAAATTTCCACTTTTTGCAGAATGTACAGAACACATTCTTCAGAACTGCCCCTCAAGTGTACATAACTTTTTTTTACAACTAGGGCATTACAGTCCTTTAATCTTGAGACTCTGCCTCAATTAAATGGTGGTTAACAAACAAGATCATGTTGACCTGAACAAAAATATCTAACAAAGAACAAATTTACGAGAAAAAACACAAACTTGGAGAAATTCATAGGAGAAAAACATTGCAGCAGAAATATCATCTTCTAGAGGTTTATATAAAATACAACCCATATACAGGTAGGTGACCATCTCTTGGATGATTATCCATGGCCAATGGCTGAAAGATAATTGTAGGCTCACAATGTTTTTCTTATTCGCTCAAATAGAGATCAACAACGAGAAAACTTTTTCTTAAATCAGAAAAAGCACATCCATCGAGCCTCCTTGAACAACCAATAGCCACAGTTCTTGCCTTTCTCTACTTTCAGAACAAGGTGACATAATTACCCACACACCCTTTCTGACCAACTGCTCTTTAACAGCCCTCTAAATCACCAATAATTCATCAACAGGGGAAGGTGACATTCATCTTTATTTTTCCTACCACTTTGTATCTCTTTTTACCTCCGTCAACGGATCTGAAGAACTCACAGTAACAGTCTTCAACCCCCTCTCCCTCTAATTACCAAGTACACGGCAATAAGAGGTGATATCCATCTTCAATTTATATTCCTTTATTACCCAAAATTTCTCTCTAAATGAATCTCCAGAGCCTCACTCTAAGAGAGTTAGGCTTCTCCTGACCTTAATGGATCTCAAGGGCTAGACAATAAGAAAGATCATTCTCTCTCTCCTCTCACCAGATCCCAAGAGAACACTGGCAAGAGATGGTCATTTGACCCATTCTTTAACAATTGTGCATGAACAAAAGGCTGATCATGCAGCTTCAATGCTCATTTTATTAGGTCAATATTGATGGGATTAACAAAACAGAATATAATATTTTGATAACATGAAACTCTGGTTGCAAAAGGTGTTTAAAAACTTGACACCCCAAAATTTTTTGGAATAAAGGCTTTGTTGTTGTATTAACATTGTGAATTTATAGTATACAACTTTGACAAATGGTAATGGTTACTATGTGTGGATAAGGAGTTCATCGACAAATTGTAGCATGTTGATCTCCAATAATTGCCAACATCATTGTTTGCCACACAAGTACCCTTAAAAAAAATTGTTAATTGACCGAGAAAGAGAGCCCTAGTTTTGGTATCGTCGGGAACAAGCAGGAGTCAGGGGTCGGTATTGGATCTGTTGGTATATTAGAATATTCTTGGTATATTTGTTGGAATATTAGAATATTTTACGGGAGGTTTTAATGGGGTATTATGTAAGATGAAAGGTTGTAAGGCTATAAATAGCCAAGAGATTATCAATAAAAAAAATATAATTACTCCAAAATATTCTACATAGTATCAGAGCTCAAACCCTAGCCACCGCCTCCCAAACCCTAGTTGCCACCACCGCCACCGCTGCCAAGTCGTCCGCTAGCACCATTGCCGCGCCACCACCACCGCTAACGCACCACTCGCCCGCCACCACCATCGCCACTAACCCACCGCCACCACCACCACCACCGCGAAGTCGTGACTCCCGTGGAGCCTTCTGCCACGGTTCCTGGTGTCTCTCGTGGGTCGTTCCAGACATTGACATCGAAGGCCTAGATCTGATGGAGGAGATATATGATCTGATCTAGGAGAAGAAGAGGGAGAACGTGAATCGTGGGATGGGTGTGAGGTGATCGGAGAAGAGGATCGATAGAGGAGATCATCAAGAAGTTGGACTCTACGGAGGTCGCAATGTTGATGAAGTTGATGAAACTGTCGGCTGGTGGGAGCGCGACACGAACATTGGCGAAGTTGGAGCTTCCATCCATCGATCTGAAACTTGATGGACCGGCCACCTACTTGAGTTGGTCACGACGGGTGAGGATAACCCACGCAGGGAAGAACCTGGAGGGTTAGAAAAGACAGAGTCGGATGAGGGCTCGGCAGGACACGACGAGTGAAAGTCCACGCATATGGTGGTATACATTTGGCTCCTCAATTCTTTAGTCCAGTTGATCGCCGCCACAGTGGATGGCCTTGAGATGGTGAAAGACGTGTGGGAGAAGTTGAGAAGAACCTACGATAGTGTGGGGAATAACTTGATGATTTTCCAGATCAAGGGGGAGATAGACGACACCGTACAGGGAGAAAAGACGGTACAGGAGTATGCCACGGAGTTGAAGCGTCTGTGGTTGGATTATGATTACTTCTCAGATCGGACGAGCTGCGAGGGCCCGAAGTGTAAGAAGAGGCAGGTATGTCTGCAGGAGAGGACGATGAAGTTTCTTAAGGGGCTGGCCGCAATGTTTGCTCAGAGAACACCACTACTTCTAGCCCAACCGAAGATTCCTACACTTGAGGAGGCTATCTCGGCCATGATCCAGGAGGAGACTCGTATCAAGCTACAGGCAGGGACATGTAGTCCTCCTGAAGTGAAGACAGCACTGGCGATTGCCAATTCAGACAGCATAGGACCTAAGGGAGACCCCCGATAGTGTTACAACTGCGGAGAGGTGGGTCATCTGTGGTATGCTTGTACCAAACCACCCAAGGAGGAAGATTCAGGTAGCGGACGTGGACAGTTTGGAGGATGTGGTCGTGGTCATGGGGGTCGACGGGATGGTCGAGGAGGTTATCGGACGAACCTACTGGTAGCAGAAGGCGAGAAGGGAGGTTATAGTGCCTATACTGAGGATCAGGCACTACTATGCATGCTGAAAGTACTCAGGAGAAAGCAGAGAGCGTCAAGCGATGGAGACAGAAGGAGTGGGACTAAGGAGGCGTCGACCTCAGTCTTCGCCAGAGGCAACGCTGCCATGTATGCCCATCCATCGGGAGGTACTGATGACTCACTCGCCCTTGCATCTATGTCTTCCCTTAGATCGTCGGACTGGATCGTCGATTCGGGTGCGTCTCAACACGTGACAGGGAATGCTAGTGAGTTCTCTTCTTACACTCACCTAGCATCTGCAGACAACATTCAAACAGCCGATGGTACTTTCCAGCCAGTGGTCGGTAAGGGTGCTGTCGATTATACAGGTTCAGTAAGATTATCCAATGTTTTACATGCTCCTTTTCCAGTCAGTCTTTTGTCCATTAGTTCTATAATCCTCCAACTAAAATGCATTGTCTCTTTTGATATTCCTAAGGTGATCTTCCAGGAGAAGAAGACGGGACAAAAACTTAGGACTGGCACTTGGCATGATGGATGGTGGTACCTGGATCAGGAAGGACTGGATTCGACATTGGTGTCTGTGGCAAAAAGGGCAGAAATTGGAGGACCAAAGATGAGTGCTGAGGATACACCGATACTCCATCACAGGCGGTTGGGACACTCTTTTGGTATTTTGAGTAGGTTGTATCCATCTATTTATGAGAAGACAAATAAGGAGAAACTAGTATGTGATGCATGTGATTTAGGCAAACTTACTACGAGCTCATATGTTGGTGCGGGCCATAAGAGCTCTTCTGTTTTTGATATTATACATCTGATGTCCGGGGGCCGTGCGTCACAACTACTATGAATGGTTACAAGTATTTCGTCTCTTTTATTGATTGTTCCTCTCGTGTCCCTGGCTATATTTGATGAAGAATAAGAGTGAGGTCTTTTGCCTGTTTTCGGAACTTTCATAAACATGTCCAGACTCAGTACAGAGCAGTGGTGAAGGTACTAAGGTCTGACAATGGAACATAGTATACCAACAAAGCACTTGAGAAATACCTGTCAGCCCAAAGGATACAGCATCAGACCACATGTACATACACACCAGCACAAAATGGAGTAGCAGAAAGGAAGAACAGACACCTTCTGGAGGTGACAAGGAGTATGATAATCGCCATGAATGTCCCACAGAGTCTGTGGGGGCATGCAGTGTTGACAGTAGCTCGATTAATGAACAGGATGCCCTCAAAGATACTGGGATGGAAGTCTCCATGTGAGATATTGCAAGAAAATAATAGTTGGATACTCCCACTAAAGGTGTTTGGCTGCGTATGTTTTGTGAACGACAACAGACCGTCTGTTGGAAAACTTGACCCCAGAGCAGTCAAGTGTGTATTCATGGGGCTATTCGGCGACTCAGAAGGAGTACGTGTGCTGGAGCCCAATAGAGAAGAAGAAGTTTGTGAGCATGGATGTTCACTTCAGGTAGTTTGAGCCATACTACCGTCAGGAGGGAACCCCATTCATGAGCAACTCACCTGATACTGAGAGTATGAGGTGAGAGAGGGAGATTGGTGAGAGTGTGGTGACCGATTTAGGATTGGCATGGAGGAACGTTTGAGGAGGAGCAGAAGAGTGAAGAGGAACATGGAGAGGCGATAAGAGGTGTTAGGCCCACGACTCAGGGGGAGTTACTTACCTACAACAGGAAAGGAAAGCAAAGTGCAGGACCAGTACCTATAGTGCCAATGCCAAGTCTCTTGCATGCGTCCGTCTCAACTCCTGAGACACCTACACCACCACCACCAGATTTTCTTTCAGGTGATATCATTCTTCCTACTCCCACACCATTATCAGTACGGAGGACCACTAGAAACAATGCGAAAAATCCTCCTGATATATATGGTTGGGACATTACTCAGTTTGTTTTATATAATAACATCTCTTTTTTTCATGGAGCATTCATTGCATCTTTGGATAGTATTATTGTACCTAACAATTAGCAGGTTATCAAGAACGATCCAAAGTGGAAAGCGACGATGCACGAGGAGTTAAGCGCTCTTGAGAAGAACCACACTTGGGAACTGGTAAAACTACCATAGGGGAAGAAGGCAGTCGGATGCAAGTGGATCTTTGCTGTAAAGTAGAACCCAGATGAAAAAGTAGAGCGCTACAAGGCTCGACTTATGGCAAAATAATACAGTCAGACATACGACATTGACTATGATGAGACCTTTGCACCAGTGGCAAAAATGAGCACCGTCAGGACCCTGATTTCTTTGGCAGCAAATGGTGGATGAAAACTACACCAACTAGATGTGAAGAATGCGTTTTTTCATGGTGATCTAGTAGAGGAAGTGTACATGGAGATACCACCAGGATTCTGCACCGATAAGACAGTGGACAAGGTCTGCAGGTTGCAGGTTGAAGAAGTCCCTCTATGGACTGAAGCGGTCTCCTCGAGCGTGGTTTGACAGATTCAGGAGGACGATGATAGGGATGGGATATCAGCAGATCAATGCTGATCATAGTGTGTTCTTCCATCGGAGTGGAGGCCACATCACCATGCTTGCGGTGTATGCGGACGATATGATTATCACAGGAGATTACCCGACTCAAGGGGAAGCTTGGCAAGGAGTTCGAGGTGAAGGACCTTAGCCTTCTTCGATACTTCCTTGGGATTGAGATTGCTCGAGAAGCAGAGGAGATTGTTCTTTCTCAGAGGAAGTATGCGCTGGACCTTCTCACAGAGACAGGGATGTTGGGATGCAAACCTGCAGCGACGTCGATCAACCAGGGGTTCAAGCTGTGTGCTGAGGCTGGAGAACCAGTTGACCGAGACAGATACCAGAGACTGGTGGGCAAGTTGATCTATTTGAGCCACACACGTCCTGATATCTGCTTTGCAGTGTGTGGTAAGCCACTACATGCATGACCCAAGGAAGGGTCATATGGACGCAGTGTACCAGATTCTGAAATACTTGAAGGGTGCCCCCGGAAAGGGGTTGATATTCAGGAAAAATGATCACTTGAGCATCGAGGGCTACTGTGACTCTGACTGGGCTAGCTGTACTGATGACAGAAGGTCTACCTCGGGCTATTGCATATTTGTAGGAGGCGACTTGATCTCTTGGAGGAGTAAGAAGCAGTCGGTGGTGGCCAGATTCAGCTGAAGCGGAGTACAAAGCTATGGCCTTGGGAGTTGCAGAACTGCTATGGCTGAAGAGTATGCTGGTGGAGCTGAAGCTGGATCAAGGAGCCAAGATGAAGCTGTGGTGTGACAACCAGTCAGCCATCAGTATCGCCAACAATCCAGTGCAGCATGAAAGGACCAAACACATCGAAATCGATAGGTTCTTCATCAAGGAGAAGTTGGATCGTGGACTACTGGAGCTAGGTTATGTTCCAACCAAGGAGCAGGTAGCAGACAGTATGACCAAGGGACTTAGCTCTGCAGATATGATTAGAGGACGTGACAAGATGGGCTTAGTGAATATCTTTCGCCCATCTTGAGGAGTGTTGGTATATTAGAATATTCTTGGTATATTTGTTGGTATATTAGAATATTCTTGGTATGTTTGTTGGGATATTAGAATATTCTACAGTAGGTTTTAATGGGGTATTAATGTAAGATGAAGGATTATAAGGCTATAAATAACCAAGAGATTATCAATAAAAAATATAACAATTACTTCAAAATCTATAAATCGAACATGCCTAAACCAATACGATATGACAGATACTGCGAATCTTGCATGAAACCCATTAGAAGCAAGAGAGAAATGAAACCCATTTAATACTCTGTTAATACAATAATTAAAATATATGGGTTTCAAAACTAAAAAACCCAAAATGCAAGATTCGCAGTATATGTCATATCATATTGGTTTAGGAATTTTAAAAAAACTCATACATTTTTCAGGACAAGATAAAGATCTCGCACACTAAAAACATAACAATGAGCATTTGGTACCCAGGAAAAGGAAAATAACAAATTTCTCACTGACAATCTTTCCAACTTACTCGTCATTGGACAAGAAAGTAAATCATATCATCAAAATCTCTATGATTGAAGGCTGAACACATAACACAGACCTCTAGTAGTGTATTGGGTTTTGCCCTATCTTGATGAAACTGTCCTTGTCCAATAACAACATGCTCCAACTTCAACTTTCCAAAAGCTCTCTTCATCATACGCCCCTGGAAACAAGAAGGATTATAAACCTTGATAAAGATATAATGATTTAAAAATTAAAAGACGCATACACTTCTTACATCTACAGAATGGGATGTAGCTAGCCTATACACATGCACTGGCCGTGTTTGCCCAATCCTATGGCATCGATCCATTGCCTGAAGATCCATTTGGGGATTCTGTATTTGTTTTTAAGTTAGTTCTATTACACAGAACTTTCCTTAACTAATAATATAACTCAAGGTATCAAAAATTGCCTTACCCAATCACTGTCATATAAGATACAAGTATCAGCAGCAGTGAGGTTAATACCCAGACCACCAGCCCGAGTGCTGAGAAGGAATATATTAAGAGTACTCTTCAAGTCATTGAATTCGTCTATCTGCTCAATGGAATTGTAAGCAACATCAACACATGACTAAAGGCAAACTCCTTTTCATGTTAGCATACAAGTTATAAGGAAATATATTACGCATAAGAGTAAGAACATTCCAAACATAGGATATTATAATTTATACAATTCATAAGACAGTTGAGTTCAACTATTAGAAAAATGTTTAACTATTAACCATATTCTACTCAAAACACACTTCAGAAACAAAATAATAAAAGTCAAGCACATGATAGATTATATGCATGCCTAACATAATGGATCTAGCTGGAGTGGGAAGAGAAAATATGGAAGTATCAAACACTAAATCAATGTTGTCAAATACAAATCCAAACCAGTCAAAAGAATTTGACCAAAGCAAACATTCATATTGATCAGATATACCATACATGACGAAAAGTCAAAATCACATCACTTGTGTCTTTACAGGTTAAACAGAAATTGCTTAACCTGAATTTCCAGTTCATGACCTTAATGCCAGACCAAAGATTTAATAATAGCAACGACTCCGAAAAGTTTAAAAAACACTATGTAAAATAGATCGACAACAAAATACTACTAACACAGGTATCAATCTGTGTCGGCCAAATCTATCAAATGTCACCCTTGCATGAGACGAACATGAGACTGACACTGTAACACTCAAAATACAGAATGTTTTGATGGCAGTAATAAAAAACAAGCATTGGTCTGCAACAGTAAAGAGAGTGAAAGAGGCTAATAAGCCTAATATGGTGAGGGGGCTCCACAGCAAGGTTTAAAAAACCACCTGATATCTATAAGATATTGGTCATATAGTATCGGACTTGGACAAACCAATCCACAACTACACAAAACCTGATGGACCATTATGTACGGCCCCAAAAAAGCCAAAAAAAATGGCCAAACCTCACAAAACCAGGCAAAAACTTCACTTTGGCCAAAGCATTGGAAGTTTAATATGAACAATTTGACAAAAGCAAACATTCATATAAATCAGTAGTAACTATGAAAGCAATGAGATAAAAACCCAAAATTGCACCCCCAAGGGGTGGTCTAGTGGTAACAACACAAGGGAGGGGAGGAGTGGGCGTGAGTTCGAGTCCCAGTATGGACAAAATAAAATGGGGTATGAGAAGGGTCTTGATGCTAGTAGCCCAAGACAAAGACGGCCAATAATAACGTATCACAAAAAAAATGCAAAAATTTGCATTACCTCAACTTGCTTAAAATGATTTTTCAATTCACGACCTCAACGCCACAAATAGAAAATTTTCCAACTTCTAGTACCAATTCATGCCGGCCCTGGCCCAGGGCAGTCAGGGCAACCGCCCAGGACCCCACGGACCAGGAGAGCCCAAAAAAAACCAGTTTAAAATAAATATATTAATAGTCTTGTATCTCAAATAGAATTAGTATGTACCATGGATCCTTTTTAACACAAAACAATTCTGGTGTAGTGGTTGTGTTATGTTAGACTTGTATACTAGAGGTCCTTAGTTCGAATCTTGGTGATGTCATTTTTTTTAAGTTTTTTTAATATATAATTTTGAAAGTTCACCTCGGGCCCCAATGAGCTCAGGGCCGGCCATGACCAATTTCGGTTCTCATAAAATTTGGAGACAAGTAGGTCAACAAGTGGACAGAAACATGTTGTTAAGTCGGGTATCAACATCTGTTGATCAAATTTATCATTTGTCACCCTCACATGAGACCAATCTACTGTTAAAAGTCAAGGATAAAATGTCTTGAAGGTAGTAAAGAAACAAGCAATGGCCAGCAACCATAGGGGATAGCGGGGACTACTACAGTGAGGGGGCTCTAAAACAACGTCTAAAACCAGCTGATATTGACAAGTATGGGCCATATAATAGAAGATTCAAGCTGAACAATCCAAAACTGCATGATAAAATCAGTACTGGTCGACACCAATCTATGAAGCATACCGGTATGAGCAGCTGGTATGTCGATACAACAATTTCTGGCAAACCACGATATATATATATATATATATATATATATATATATATATATATATATATATATATATATAGAGAGAGAGAGAGAGAGAGAGAGAGAGAGAGAGAGAGAGGGATCGGGATCACCACTCTTATCTATCCCTAAATTTTTTCATGATCACAACCGTTGGATCTTGTTCAAGTCATCTAATGTGGAGATCCCGATCCCTCCTCAAATATATATATATATATATATATATATATATATATAGAGAGAGAGAGAGAGAGAGAGAGAGAGAGGGAGATCAAAGACAAGTAATGCATTTTGGCTTCATAAGAAAAACGGGTCTAAAATTCTGCACCAGTCGTCAAATGAATTTTAGTCTGAAATATATGTAGTTTAGCTTCAAAAATGAAGTTTAATTTCTAAAACAAAAGTATCAAGCTATAGTTTAAAAGATAATGTCATATCCAATGACTTCGACTAGAAAGTACCCACAATGTATCAAAAAAGTATCAAAGCTAATAATGGAAAGGTTTGATAGTTCAATGTCCAAAAACTAGTAAAAATTGGTCAGACATCATAAAGCTGGCCAAACAAAATTAGACAACTTTTGAGTTATATTCAAATTTGACCAAGCTTGATGAAACTTACTAAAATGAGGCCTAAACATCAGAAAATTTGACACATAATTGGACACTGTACATGGTCTGAGATCTTATTATTTTCATGTTTGAAGAAACATGTTCCAGCAATATACAATAATGCCAACTAAATATGAAAAGATCATGTTAAAACTTCAAAGAAATCATGCAAATATATTAATATAATCAAAACCCACACAGGATATCATAAAAAAAATTATGAAATTATATTTAAACTTTGATTATATTTTGTTAGAAGTTTAAGATTTTAAATCTAATTGAAGTGATGGAACTCAATACAACAAAAAGGCTATCTGAAACTACCTAAATCTTAAATACCAATACTCATAGACCTGCTCCAGTACCAATAATGATATTGTATTCCTAAACCCTGATCTAAAGAACATGGGAAAGAAGCCCACATACAAGCTTACAAATGACTGGTTCCAGTCAAGATGAAAGGAGGTTTGAGTAATAATGAGCGGTGGATCGAGAAGGTTGCATTAGACGCAATAATCGACAATCAACGTGAAGAGAACTTAGAGCTGACTACAGTCCGAGATGTTATGTAATAAAAAATACACAAGCTTAAGACGGATAGTAGATCTAGTTACTATGTTCCAGTTAAGGATGGTAATTAGTCTAGCTACACAGCCCAAGAGTATCTTGGGCCAAGAAAATTGGGTTGTCCAGACAATCTTATAAAACCTAGCTCTTCGAACTTCGGACCACTCCAATTAATTTAACTATTTTGTTTCCCATCGTGTGACAATTTATTTACATTGTATCAACAAATATTACTTTCTTACACTTCCTCGGACCGGTCAATGGCAAATAGAGAGTGGTCGATAACACTCAATGGCAGATCAAAGGTGGTTGGGATCACTCTAATTGCAAGTCCACATCTAGTCCCAGAAATGGTTGGATTGTTACAATTACAAATATTATAAGTTACATATGTGCAGCAAGTGTCTTTTGTGTGTGTCCATTTTTCTCACTTTTTAAATGTATACTTGTATGACAAACCCATTTTAAAATAGTATTCTTAAATGGTAAATCATTTTTCTTATTCGAGGAATTGGTATCTTGGCCCTGTGTTGACTGCTTTCTCGTATCATTTTCCATTGCTTCAAATCTTGATTTGTTTTTGTTTTTCCATTGCTTCAAATCCTAATTAATTTTTGAGATGGCGAACATTTAATGTAGTTGGAAGTGTGTAATTATTAGTGGTTAGTAGTTATGTTAGTTATATTAGTGGGGAGGTGTGTAATTTACATGTTTTATCAGTAGTTTATATATATATATATATATATATATATATATATATATAAAATTTATTTTGGCACACACCAATGTTCTAAAAATCGCTAGGCGCAATCGACGCGGTGGAGGGACGAATAGCGCCTAGCCTCACAGAAAAAAAAATTGGAATATTGAATTTTTCCTTAATTTTTTTGAAATTTTTTTGAAATTTTATTCGAAATTTGAATTTTTTTTTTGAAATTTCTTGATTTTTTTCTAAAATCTGATTTTTATTTGAAATTTTAAATTTTGAATTTTGAAATTTAATCAATTATCACCTAGCTGCCTAGGCCGAACAGGCCCGTCTAGCCACCTAGGACTGACGATTTGGGGGTTTCAGGTGCGGCGGACGGCCGCCTAGTCCGATTTTTAGAACATTGGCACACACACGACCGGAGAAGGGCACTTTTGGAACATAAAATTCATGTTTCACGATGAAGTCTAGAAGTTTTCTTTTGTGTGTGTGTATATATATTATTATTATTACACCTCCCACCATAATTGGAAAGAATAATCCGCTTTCCCGTAGGATTGAACCCACCAAGACAGATGTGTTGTCTCCACCTGCAGACCACTAAAGCCAGGAGACTTTGACACACACACATATAGAAATATTGTGAATAACCAATAAAGCCGTTACAAAGACCACTCGGGATGTCAAGGAAATACGACAATACAAACCTGCCTCCTCCTTTCATGAAGTTTAACACTACCATCAATTCTGCAAACACCCATGTTTTTCTCACCGAAGTAGTATTCAATGATGTCCAAGACTCTAGTCCATTGAGAGAAAATAATAACCTGAAAATTTATCCAAATTTGGTTGTTTATACAAAGAACAGCCTTTAAATAAAAATTTTAAAAAAAACGCACCTTGTGCTTCCGCTCAAGTAGCAAAGTCACTAGTCGATCTAGCAACTGAAATTTGCCACATTGTTCCACTATTTGTTCAATTGGAGGATAGAGACCTACAGAGTAACAAGCAATATAAATCTTCACCCAGCATAACTAGTGATATATAAGTCAAGTAGTGAAAAGAAGACAAACTTGTTACGTCATATGCAGACTCTAGGAGATCAGGATGGTTACAGTTCTTCCTGAGCTGAATTACCAAATTATTCAGCTGTCTTCTCATGCCAGATCGCACGAAGCCTGTTTTGTAATATAAACGTTATCACAAAACGCACAATACAAGTCAACAAAACATAATGTAACAATATTAGCACAAGAATACCAACCACAATAGTTGTAGTAGTACTTACTAGACATGTTTAACTTCCTCTTTACAAAAATTTACACAATTTAGAAAATTGCCTTATCTGTAAGATATAAATTCTTACCCCAAGACGTTGTCTCCTTTAAATGGTTCTCAAGTGATCTATTGACTAAATGCTCGTGAAAAGTCTTCTGATGAGGTGTCATATTAGCATATAAAATGATCTCTTTCTTCTTTGGAAGATTCTGCTCAACATCTTCCTTCATCCTCCTTAGGAGAAAAGGGCGCAGTATAGAATGCAGTTTTGAAACCACCTAAAATTATCAAATTATATGAATCTTCATCCAAAAGCCACTCGCATGATATATATACAAGTCGGAAAAAAATTCACAATTATCAAATTATTTGTACCTGGACCCTCATCTTTTCTTCGCTATGTTCCTGTTCCGCATCACTATTGCACATGGCTGAAAAATCAAACCTAAAACAGGAGGCTTCCCATTATTATCCCAGTAAAGGAGAAGAATGACAAAGATTATAGGGGAGCAAAATATCTTATGGGATTTTGGAAACCTGTTCACTGACAACAAATGCAAGAAAATATAAGGTACAGAGAGTTTAAGGGAGTGAGGAAACAGAGCTCTATATGAAGGATGACAAAAGAATTAGGCATGAAAAGTACGTAGAGGGGTAATTAGAAGGAAATTGGGATCTGTATAAACAAGTCCCAACCAGAGCCAGTAAATTGTGCCTAAATACTTACAAAGATCACAGTATACAAGTAGTTCCCTTATAGTTTCCATGGACAGATTAATGATGAATGAACTTAAAAAATACAAATGCAACATACAAAATAAATATCAAACGTATGGGCATAATAAATCTGTATATATTAGGTTCACAAGGACATGCTGCAAACTCCACAGGAACCAGATCCACAGGAGGGGAAAAAAGGTTAACTAGATCAAAAGCAATTCAATGTGCCAACATAGTTAATTTATTTCTTTTTGTTGGTCCACAGAAAGTGCAAAGTTACCAGGAAACACCAGTATCCATAAGAAAGGGAAGGTTTTAAAAGAACACATTAAAGCATGCAAGATCAGCAAAGCAACCATGTACATCACATTCAAAAAAAAGTGAGAACAGAAGTATAATGATAGCAGCAGCAAATACATTTCGATAAATTCAAGTGCCCAACATGACTGAGTGAGAAGTTCTCCAACTATTCAAGATTCAAGAATAGTAAAGCCAACAGATGAGAAGTTGATGCTAGACCCAGTTGTGAGAGGGGGTAGAAAAGACTAAAAGAGGTTGTCCATGTACAATATTGAAGCTTGAAAGTTGTAACTAGAGTGTTTGGCAGTTCGCAAGACAATGGAGGGAACCTCCATGGCTATATAATTCATAAGTTAAATATTGATCCATGTTTTTGTAACGTCCCGCAACCGCACGGTGCGTTACGCTGAGTCGGAATGAATGAGGCAATAGCTGGTTACATTTTAATTTGTTGGATTTGGGAACAAGCATTGATTTGAGTTGGTTTCATGTACAGATTGCTAGCGGAGTTCGATGGAAATCAGGTGTTCGTTCAGAGCAGTACTGAGATAGATGGATTGGAGCGATAATGTCGTCTTTCTTAGTCCGATCGGTCGGATGATTTGGAAAAGCACGGCATGCTCGCACGGTCATACCAATTGAGTAGATCGTGCTTTGCATCGGACCGCGGGTTCGGGTTCAAGGGATCGACCGTATCGGCAGGACAGGATGCTTAACGGAATCAACTTGGTGAGTGGGCTATGTCCCTTCTCCTCTACTACTTCATGCCTAATAATATGGAAAACACGTAAATGCTTGAACACTTGGACTGGGACTTGAAAATCACTACACTGAGGCATGCATAAAGTGTACGTCGTTTGCTTGGATAGGTTTGTGGCTTGAATTAGTTTTCGCGTTGGTAGTTGGAGCTAGAGTTGGATTATATTTGGGACAGTTGGAGAAACAATTGGAATTATGCTTGGACGGTTGGAATTATATATCTTGGTTGGAACATCGAGAATTCAGGCGAGAGAGCGTGCATCCGTGCACGAGTATCACTTGGACGCTTTGTCAAGCAAAGCGTGCAGTTGTGGTTCAAAACCGGACAACTGCATCGGCGAGGGCATTGTGCCACTGTTGGGGCATTGTGCCATGGGATTGTTCTGAGCGTGGGGTGTTACACCAATTGGAAACACTGTGTCGAGAAGCGGCATTGTGCCTATGGAAATAACTTGAGATTTGTGCCTTGGGTTATATGTTGGAAGAATGGTTATGGATTTTGGTTGGATGAGTCTAGGATCGCTTGGTGGGACGAGAATGCTCGATCCTCTCGTCATACCTACTTGCTGTCTGCATGTCACGGACAACCTGTGTTGCACGGGGTTTGGTCTCCTCGAACGGGAAGGATCCGGGGCACCGGGACCGTTCGGCCAAGGGGGAGACAACTTGGTAACGTGCCTCGAACGCGGTGCCGATGGTTTAATACGATTCAGGCGGGCTCGCTACTTAGCGTTGTTTCGAGTAGAACTGCACTTGATCAGTCCGATCAACGTCCTTTATGGCTTGGCCAGTGACTTCATATAGATAAGAGTTAGTTTACTTTACTTTGGTTTGGTTTGGTTTGTGCTTTTAGCGTAGGCGGCGGCCACCTTGCCTCGGCAAGAGTGTGCATATCGAGATTGGATTATGGTTTGGATTGAGGATGGATATTGAGGCTTGGAAATGGTTCGATAGATTCTCGAGTTACTTGGGTTTGAGTAGAACGGTTTGCATGCTAGTTTCCTTCGAGTTGGTTATATATTGTTTGTCGATTGGCTTGAGTTGAATGCTTGCATGCTTAACTTGCTTTACAGCTTTCCTTAACATGTCATACCCTATGCCATGAAATGAATCTAGAATTCAACTAGAAAGATCACCATATAACTGTTTGCATTTACTATTTACTTAGTGTCGGCTTAGTGGGTTACCCCGCTCACCAGTACGGCTGTGTACTGACCCACGTTTGTGGGCATTATTTCATGTACGCAGGTGTAGTGGCGCTGCTTGGATATACGGGACATAATGTATGAACGGTAAGTACCTTTGTGGGGTAGAGAAAAGAGCAAGAGTATTACATCACCTTTGTGGCATTTTATTTGGACCCTATTGAGAGCTTTGCTGCGTATACTCCGATGTGTGCTTGGTACACAATACTTGACTTTCGCTGCAACTTGGTCGTTTCGATGATAACTTTGGTATTTGATAACATCGTCTTGTGCGAGCGCAACTCCAAGCTCGTACGGCATCACGTCCCGATGAGAACGATTGTCCTGCGGGAGCGCTGCAACGTGGTAATTCACGTTCAACGGGGACCATTGAGCTTGCGGGAGATTGGGACGTGACATATTGGTATCAGAGCGCCTGATTCATTTCCTCGGACTTGGTCCTTCGTTTTATCACAAACTCTAAATAGCTTCCGCGTGTCGTTTAGCTCTTGGCTCTACTCGGTGCCGCATTGGATGTTTCATGCAATAAGTCTATATATTGTTGGTTGTGGCTGCATGATGTGCTTCGTTGCGTTGCTTTTGTTGGTTTTCGTTAGATCGCTTAGTATCGTTAGACGTTGTTGCATTCGTGCAGCAAGTTGGGTGGCGTTGTTACATTTGTGCAGCAAGTTGAGAGGTGTGTCGTTGCTTTGGTTGGCTTGGCTTGTCGTTCGGGGAGTTTCTGATTGCATCAGTGGATCAGTTGGTTGGCAGATGAGATTGGTTATGCGACATGTTGTGAGTAGAAACATTGGATTAAGAATGGATCGTTGCACGAGTTGCTCGTGTAGCGAAAGTGTTGGATGGAAGTTTGATTTTTGGCTGGATATATCACATAAAGCATTGGTTGAGCAGGTTTGAGTTTGGATTGGGAATATCAGGATAAGTTTGCACGAGTTGCTCGTACAGCAAATGTGGAGAACAGTTGGGTATTGGGTTGGATTACTTGGAAGAGATCGTTGCACGTGTTGGTCGTGTAGCAAAAATATCGGACGGTTTGAGAATAGTTGGAAGTATCGAGAATGGAACCTGGTACAAGTTGTATAGCGAGATTGATGGAAAGAGTTGGATGGTTAAAGAATTGGCTGAGTTTCGTGTCAGACTTGAGTTGAGGATGGCAGGATCACGCATAAGGGATAGTTCGAACGAATTTTGGATTAGTGCAAAGGAATCGTAATGCGAGTAGCAACTTGATTCGGAGTGGTATATGGGATACCACATAGTGAGCAAGGCATTGAAATATTTTGGATAGACATTAATTGAAATTGCCTCAACGGACTCGGGTAACAGGAATATAAGTTGGTTGGTGCACATCGGCTGAGTTGGGAAGAATGAAAAATGGAGCAAGCGAATATTGAGTTGAGCAATCGAGAACGAACTTGTGCAAATGGAAGTATCGTTGGACTTGGGTGATGGGCAAGATCGGAACAAGCATTGGAAAGAGTGTTTGAAATTTGAAGGATTGAGGTAAACAAATTATTGGAACCAAAGTTGAGATAATCAGATGGAAAGCTGAATATCAGAGTTCGCTTGCACTATTTGAAAGTTCGGTGGAACATTCGTGAATGCAAAGAGAGACTTGAGCATGAGGAACAAACAGTTGGGATACGCTTGAGCGAAGCAATGGACGAATCGAAGGATAGCGAGCACGGACTACGAATTTTGGAAATATATTGGAGCTGTTGGTTGAACAATGAATCACAACTTAGTTTGGAGGGGCAATGCGATGGATTCACACGAACCTAAAGTATTTTGGATATTGGTGCTTGGGAAGCTTGACACAGGTTTAGCGGAAGTGAGAATTTGACGAAATGGTGCAACGATGGTAGACGGATTCTTTGAAAGACATAAACGGGCATGAGGCAAGTCTAATTGATGTCGAGCCAGATTGGAAGTTAACTTGCAGTACTGAGGCGGATTGAGGCAACAAGTAAAGGCAATATGGATTTGAGATTTATGTTGGAACCGTGCACGAGTCATTGAGAGTGTGTGGACTAATCGGAACATAGAGAAATCAAGACGGGACTAAGGAATGGAACGAGAACAAGGATTGTGGCGGATGAACATTTGAAGATAGCTAAATGAAAGAGCAACGTTGGAACAAATCATTGTGTTGCTCGAGTAAGTTGGACGTGCATTGTGGAACGCAGCAAACGGATAAGAATTGGAGCAAGTCTTTGGTTTCGGAAATCATTGCAAGTGGTAGTGCGAGAAGTCGAACATGACAGTTCGGTAAATTTGATGGATTCAGGACAGAACGGCGGATTGATGGAAGAAGGTTTCAGCGAGCGCAGTTCTCGAATTGTGGCTTGGATAGATAGTTAGACTCTAGGTGGTTAAGCGACGTTTAGTTGACAGATCGTCAGAGGTAGTGCATGAAGTGCTCGGATTCGAAAGTTTGTTCGGATGGAATGGTTGAATTATGGCTGGATTTGGAAGTGGAGATATAACATGGTTCGTAGTAACTGTCTATCGTGATGACTTACAATTATCAAGCGTAGCTTCGGGACAACTGACCCTAGCGACTTGACCGCCAAATCAGAGATAAATATTGGGGACCCATAGAACTACCCTTGAGGCGGCGCATTTGGGAATGCGTCGAGGGCGGATGTGAGTAGTGTGTGTTGGAGATTGGCCTATTGACTGAGTGTTGGATTTGAGAGACCCTTGGGATAGCCTTCAGCTGAAGATGCAGCCAGAAGATCGAAGTGATGGTGGAAATGGCCTACTGATGAGATTCGAAGTCGCAGATTTTTGAAGATAGCATCACCTCTGACTCGTCGTGCCCCAAAAGGGAATAGCATTCATATGAATTGACGACTGTGAAACTAGCTTGTAAAGTTAAAGCAGCGGCTCGTTCAGATCAAATCATTGCAAAACTGGAAGGGACAAATGTGCCTCAGATCTACAAGATGCATCAATACTTAGTCTGGGATGCGTGCTCATACAGAAGGCAAAGGTGGTACCCTGTGCTTCGAGGCAATGGAAGCAGCGCGAAGAACTATTCCATGCGCAACCTAGGAATTGTGGCGAGTGTGTCCACGTTGAAATCGTTGCAACACTATCCCTTTGGCGTGGCGGCAAAATCTTCGTGGATCACAAGAACCTCAATATAGATGTTCACCCAGTGAGATATTGAGATTGAGGAAAAGGTGTTGGGCTAAGTTGATCTGAAAGCAAGTTGATATTTGGGTAAGTCGCCTATCTGGGGTAGTATCAGTTGAGATGATCGTTCGGTGCAAGAGATAATATTTGGAGATGGTGCTAGTGTGGATTCAGAAATAGTTGGATGGATTGAGTTGGAACACGAACTGAATTGAGTCAGGTGGGAAGATCGTCGGTGAGAAATCATCATACTTGAGGATAGCGCTTGTGCGAATATGTTGGAATGATAATCAGGATTGGTTTAATTGGGAGTAAAGCGAAGGCATGCCTCGGACATAAAGATACCCTTGTAACTTGTCCAAACTCGCTATCGCTAAACTTGGCTGAAATGCATGTATTTCAGGGACGCCTTAAATATGTGTACAATCCAAAACTAAGTGATATGAGGAATTCGTATTGAGCTGCAAGGAGGATGTGGGAATATGGAAATTGTACGAGAGTTTAGCGCAAGCGAGATACTGAATCGGGATCAAGAGAATGTGAATTGCATAGAGCAGAGTTATGAAAATGGATAGCGGCATGCTAGTAAAGAAAGGATACTAGTATGGTTCGGGGACGAACCTGATTCTAAGTGGTATATTATGTAACGCCCCGCAACCGCACGGTGCGTTACGCTGAGTCGGATTGAATGAGGCAATAGCTGGTTATATTTTGATTTGTTGGATTTAGGAACAAGCATTGATTTGAGTTGGTTTCATGTGCAGATTGCTAGCGGAGTTCGATGGAAATCAGGTGTTCGTTCAGAGCAGTACTGAGATAGCTGGATTGGAGCGATAATGCCGTCTTCCTTAGTCCAATCGGTCGAATGATTTGGAGAAGCACGGCCTGCTTGCACGGTCATACCAATTGAGTAGATCGTGCTTTGCATCGGACAGCGGGTTCAAGGGATCGACCGTATCGGCAGGACAGGATACTTAACGGAATCAACTTGGTGAGTGGGCTATGTCCCTTCTCCTCTACTCCTTCATGCCTAATAATATGAAAAACACGTAAATGCTTGAACACTTGGACTGGGACTTGGAAATCACTACACTGAGGCGTGCATAGAGTGTACGTCGTTTGCTTGGATAGGTTTGTGGCTTGAATTGGTTTTCGCGTTGGGTAGTTGGAGCTATAGTTGGATTATATTTGGGGCAGTTGGAGAAACAATTGAAATTATGCTTGGACAGTTGGAATTATATATCTTTGTTGGAACATCGGGAATTCGGGCGAGAAAGCGTGCATCCGTGCACGAGTATCACTTGGACGCTTTGTCAAGCAAAGCGTGCAGTTGTGGTTCGAAACCGGACAACTGCATCGGCGAGGGCATTGTGCCACTGTTGGGACATTGTGCCATGGATTGTTCTGAACTTGGGGTGTTGCACCAATTGGAAACACTGTGTCGAGAAGCGGCATTGTGCCTATGGGAATAACTTGATATTTGTGCCTTGGGCTATATGTTGGAAGAATGGTTATGAATTTTGGTTGAATTTTGGTTGGACGAGTCTAGGATCGCTTGGTGGGGCGAGAATGCTCGATCCTCTCGCCATACCTACTTGGTGTCTGCATGTCACGGACAACCTGTGTTGCACGGGGTTTGGTCTCCTCGAACGGGAAGGCTCCGGGGCACCGGAACTGTTCGGCCATGGGGGAGACAACTTGGTAACGTGCCTCGAGCGCGGTGCCGACGGTTTAATGCGATTCAGGAGGACCCGCTACTTAGCGTTGTTTCGAGTAGAACTGCGCTTGATCAGTCCGATCAACATCCTTTATGGCTTGGTCAGTGACTTCATATAGATAAGAGTTAGTTTGCTTTACTTTGGTTTGGTTTGTTCTTTTCGCGTAGGCGGCGGCCACCTTGCCTCGACAAGAGTGTGCATATCGAGATTGGATTGTGGTTTGGATTGAGGATGGATATTGAGGCTTGGAAATGGTTCGATAGGTTCTCGAGTTACTTGGGTTTGAGTAGGACGGTTTACATGCTAGTTTCCTTCGAGTTGGTTATATATTGCTTGTCGATTGGCTTGAGTTGAATGCTTGCATGCTTTACAGCTTTCCTTAACATGTCATACCCTATGCCATGAAATGAATCTAGGATTCAACTAGAAAGATCACCATATAACTGTTTGCATTCACTATTTACTTAGTGTCGGCTTAGACGAGTGGGTTACCCCGCTCACCAGTACGGCTGTGTACTGACCCACGTTTGTGGACATTATTTCAGGTACGCAGGTATAGTGGCGCTGCTTGGATATACGGGACATAATGTATGAACGGTAAGTACCTTTGTGGGCTAGAGAAAAGAGCAAGAGTATTACATCGCCTTTGTGGCATTTCATTTGGACCCTATCGAGAGCTTCGTTGCGTATACTCTGATGTGTGCTTGGTACACAATACTTGACTTTCGCTGCAACTTGGTCGTTTCGATGATAACTTTGGTGTTTGCCAACATCGTCTTGTGCGAGCGCAACTCCAGGCTCGTACGGCATCACGTCCCGATGAGAACGATTGTCCTTCGGGAGCGCTGCAACGTGGTGATTCACGTTCAGTGGGGACCATTGAGCTTGCGGGAGATTGGGACGTGACAGTTTTAACCCAGTATCTTTATGTAAAGCTCCCCCTAACTATCTGCTTGGATGAATGCATGAACTGTGAGGAACCAAGAATAAGGAAACATAAAACATATCTTGGCATATTATAACCTGTCTATACTACATATACCAAAATGGATAAATCAAAATACATGAAATATCACAGTTTGTACATCTTATTCCAATAAGTTACTAGATGTCATATGCACTGCTGCAGGACAAGTCTAATCTCATTACCATGTCATCAAACTAGGAGATAGACTTAGCACAAAATATAGATCTATTTGGTACTTCAGATGATAAACAAGTTAAAAATGGGGTCGGATAAATTACTACTAAAACGGCCAAAAGTTTAATACCAAAAGTGTGAACAAAAGGTGCATCTGTGCAAGCAATAAAAATTAACAGAAAGAGTAGAAAAAATATGCAATGCAATGAAAGAAACTAAAAAGAGTTGTTTAAACCAAGGTTCGCAATATCGGTATCGGATCCTTCCTATGTGTATCAGGATCGACAACAGTATCGTCAGTTTCGAATCAGAGTATCAGATTTTTTGGTATTTAACAACAAATTATTATTATAAATTGTTAAAAATTCAGAAAAAATATTTGATACATTTAGGCATAATTTTAAGTATTATGTTGTTTCTTATTAGTTTTGAAATTAAATGAAATAACAGTATTTCTTGTTGATTGGTTTACATGCGATAAATATTTTTTTCTCCTTTGCAAATAATTAGTATTAAATTATTAAAAAATTAGAAAAAACATTGTAACATTTAGGCATAATCTTAAGTATTTTGAATTATTATTTTTATTAGTTTTCAAATTAAATGAAATAATTCAGATTTCTTTAGTAATTATTTTTATTTAGTTGAGTTAGATAACTCTTAGTATCTGTTTTTTATTTAGCCTTATCTAGAAACATATCACATTTTGGCTATATAAGCATTTCTAGTCTGAACTATTTGGGAAGAGAAGAATTTGGAGGTATTATTGAGTTTGGTGTTGGATCCATTACTAAATTAATTGCTTTTGTCCTCCTTTTTATTGACCCAAATTTATTGTGATGGTTATGCTTTGCCCAAACACCCACCTCCTTGCTTCTGATCACAGAATTGCAGTCTAGATCCAAAAATTTCCTGAACCTGAATAAGGTGCAACTCGCCTGAAATCGTGCCAGGCCGTCTGACACCTGCTGAAGCTGCTGCAGGCTACAAACAAAAGCCAAACTAGGCTCCTGCTTCCTAAGATCTGCCCTAACAGAGCCTCAAGAACCTCTTTTCTTTCTCCGGTTGCTGCAGAAAGTGAGCAGAACCTTCTCCATCTCCTCATGTGTGAGATCGGCACCTCCTCTTTTCCCTGCCTACACAACAGTAAACAGAGATACCCTTCTACCTAAATTGACAGTCTATAGCCATTGTCGTCTTCTTCTTTGCACTAGCAACAACCAGGATGCAGATCATTGTTTCAGGCTGCCACTGGATCAACTTTACAATTCTTGGTAAACTCAAACCCCAACCTCAAATTCAATTGTGTAACATTTTTATCTGTAAGGGTCTATTGTGATGGATTTGAATAGTTATCATTTCATCATTAAGCTTCCACAATCTCAGTTTGTATATTTGTGAGTCGATCCAAATTAGGTTAGACCTGTAGACCCTGTCCTGGATTTATGTGTCTCAAACTTGATGGAAATACAAACTTGTCAATCTTTATACTAGTAAACATGTGTAAGCTGAAGCAAGTCATGCAAGCTAATGGCTATTAAAATTTGTTTTCATGGGGCTTTAGAACTTGTCAATCTTTATACTAATAAACATGTGCAAGATGAAGTGTGCCATGCTGGTAAATGCCTATTAAACTTTGTTTTCATGAGGTTTTAGGCAAAGGATATGTGAGATGAGAAGAGATGGTGGCTTAGCCTAGTTATGAAAGGAAAATATATTATTTGGATAAAATCAGCATGGCATCCTACCTCCCTAACTGGAGTTATTTCTGATTTATCTATAGATGTAGGGACTACAGTACAGAGTAAAGACGATAAACTGTGACCTAATTAGGCAACCCTGGAGGGGACGAATAGTGTTGAGATGTGAATCTAAAAGTTGTCAACTATTTAAGCAATTCAACAAATGTCATCTGTTAACAAGCTAATGAGCTAGCGGAGATGTGGCAAATTAATAAATATATCAAATCTTTATCTCACAGACTCACGCACAAATATTATTCATCTGTATCTTTACCAAGACCAGTCCATTAACTGAGTTTGTGTCTACACAATGCTTCCTTGGACAAATATCTTAGCCATGCACTACTGATGCAATTCAGAAGGCATGGCCATATGATTTATTTGTAAAAGCAATAATTATAGATTCATGAATATCACCTTGAAATTCAATTTGTCATCGTAATATAAACAGATGTTAACGTGCGAGGAGCTAGATTTCTTCAAAATGGCCTAGCATGTATAACAGCCTTGCGGTTTTCCAAAAAATATCTTCTCTAAGCTAGGATACATCTACATCTTTATCAGATATGTTCATATGAATACCATCCACATTAGCTAGTCAATGTTATTGCAGACATGAAACTGATCCGATTTCTTGTGTTTGTGTCACATACTTTGACTACTTCCATGTGGGCATGTCTTTTTATTTTGAACAGCTTGCATCTAAAGGAGGTCATCGAACTACAGATCACATAATGTTACAGAAGAGCATTGGACAACTTATATATACATGTCAAAGAAGTTGGAGAAATTTTCTCTATGATCAAAATTTTCAACAAACGGATACTTACCAAGATTCAAACTCATTGTGTGAAGAAAAAATGTCAGGCAAAATGAAGTTCAACAATGACCAAAGCTCGGCCAAATTATTTTGTAGCGGTGTTCCTGTTAGAAGAAGTTTATTTTCAACAGGTAAGAGCTTTAGGTGTTTCAATAATAGGCAATTCATATTTTTCAAACGATGACCCTACACAAGAAAGAAATAATAGTTAGAAACATAGGGACGCACATATATAACACTAGTCAGAGGTTGAACAAACATAAATTGCAGTTTCCCTTCAACTTTACCTCATCTACGACAACATACTTCCATCTATACTGAGCTAAAACCTTTGAATCATTCATTGCGACCTCGTAGGAAGTTATTATGAGAGGAAAATTAGGGCCAATACTTTTTGGCATGTGTGTTTTTCGTAAATTCATCCTTTCTTCCTTCGTTCCATGGTATATTATAGACCGCATAGTGGGGACAAACCTAATAGTGAATATTTTCAACGTAAGACAATTATTTGCAAAACTTAACGAACAAAAAATATAGATAGTTATACCTTGAGACTTCATTCCCCCAGTTTGAGAGGGTAGAAAGAGGAGCTATAACCATATACGGGCCATCCAAACCCTTCCCTTTGAGATGTGCAAGGAAACCTATAGTCTGAATTGTTTTGCCTAGTCCCATTTGATCTGCTAATATTCCGTTCAGTCCATTTTGCCACAATGATATCATCCACTTTACACCTTTAACCTGATAATGCTTTAATTTCCCACCAGTCATTGATGGAACGAGCTCAGCCTGCTCTTTTGCAGCCCTCTCCTCCTCCGTCAGGCATGCATCTTCGGGAGCAATGTCATCGTGAGATCTTGTCAGCATAGCTGCAACAGCGGTCTTGGCTTTCTTCTGAATGAATTACAGATAGGACGCACATTTTAACTCAAATAAAAGCATATAGTTGCTATCAAATATTTGAAATACAAATATGTAATTATTGAAGTGTCCAACTGAATAACTCAGTAAGAACATTATTTAATCTCTTCCCAAGTAATGACAGGTGACTCATATTTGTTTCCTTTACTTCTTGTTGCACATGTGGGCATAAAGTGTTATAAGTTTAAGGCAAGGAAAACATCATCAACACTACCCAAGGGTTCTTCGTCCTCCTATCAGAATGGGGTTGTCTATGGAGCATAAGCAAGCTCCATAAAGGATTAAACAAATGAATGTCGACCTGACGTCAACCTCTATGTTGGTGCCAAATTCCTATCTGTGTAGACAAAGAGGTATGATACATTAAGCAAAAGAATGACAATACCACAGTATGGAAATAATTTTCACTCGAACATGGGTACTAGGGATGACATTCGGGTGTCATTATTGGTAAGCCAATTTCCCTGTGTCATTATCTAATTGTACTTATTAAATGAAATTCCGAGTTCCTAAACCTATCCTCGGAGTGGAATTTAGAAAAGGGAACTATTTCAAAAAGTAACAATCTACACTCTATGGAGAACCGGTACTTCTAAAATGGCCTGTACGCACACTTGCACCCTGTACATTCTGGGTACTCACTGCTCAGATCCACTATGGTACACTACACACCCAACACTTGCAATAAAACCTCAACACTTGGTGTGTAACCTCTGGTACGGTATTTGACTCCACAACTTGAAATATTGCTTGGATAAAGCACCAAGACATAGAATATGTTAACCCTGGCTCATACTGGTAGCTTCTATTTCAACCATATTGATAAGAAAAAAATCAAGAAGAATTAAAACAAGATAACCAAAGGAAATGGTTCTAGCTGCCCACCTTTCATGATTAGTTATTCCACGGGTGGATATATTGCATGACCATAACCATGAATATGAGCAATAAGATATAACACGGGAGTATTGATTGCAAGATGTAAAACAAGAATAAGAACAAAACGTAATGTATAGCTGAAAAGGATATACTTACCAAATAGAGTAGCTTAATATATAATGGGCAATAAATTTTACACTTTAACCTAGGAATTTTTTGAATGTGACATCACCATCTTTTTGAAAACTTCATAGGAAATGATAACAGTACATAAAGAGAATCCAAAAATTATAACTCATAATTATTTAGTGTCTAAAATAAAACTAAACAATTTGTTTCTCAACCACATCTCCGTAGTAAGGAACAACTGGGGGAATGATAGATGAAGAGGAATCAAGAAATGCTTTTTTCATAACTAGAGCATACAAATGTCTGAAACAGGAACCGATATTTAAGAGAGAGAAAAAAGTTGTTAGCCGAATAGAATTTCCAAGATACTCAGGGATTTAAAAGGACAACCCCATCCATAGGTATAGTGAAAGTTTTGTGACTCCTCAGAACTCCTAAAAGAAATAGCACTAATAACCAAAGATATTGGGTGCATGTGAACAAAATCAAAGGAGTTCTTTTACCATATGCTCACCCCAACCAAAGAACACTCACACGCCAAAAAAGACCAAAACTATGTAAATAAATGAAAAGTAAAATATCCCTTCACTAGTCCACATAACATCCCAAATCACCTAGATGACCCTACTACTACTTGGTGGGAACAAAGGTCAGCCTACGCACAGGCAAAATTCCAGGCAACAAGAAAGTGCCTTCGGACAAATGGACCTTTAAGAAATTGAAAGGTGAAGTTGTATTAAACTGGGAAAAAAACTGGACAAGATTGATCGAGTTACTTCAGAAAGAACAAGGTTAAAAAACAGTACTGTACTACCCACCTTGAAGGCGAATAAAACTCGTCATACTATATAAATTAAATACAACAGTATGTTGTTCCAAACTACCATGAAAACTTGCCAGCATTATGTATAGTGAGGACATCATAAAATTTCACCCAACTAGAACTACTCTGCAACTCACACTATCGTATTGTGTAGTTGCCTTCCTCTTTCGACCACGAGACTTCTTCCTGTTGTTGGTATCATCTTCCACTTCAGCTTTAATCTTGCTGCTACCCTGTAAAAGCGATAAAACAGTATCATAAATCAAATAACAGAAATCCACAAATCAATTGTGTCCAAAGCATGAGGAGCTTCTTACTGCAGTGATGTTATCCATTTTCTCCAGAAGGAACTGGGAGTAAATCTCGGTTTGCGTAAGCAAATCGTCCAACTTCTTGAATCGTGAGCAGCTGTCCTCTGTCACTTCCTTCTTCTCCTGCACTTCTTCCTTTGTCCGTGCCTCTAGTAACTTCTCCTCCTCTTCCGCCATCGCCTCTGAAATGAGGGTGGTGTCCCCATTCTTGGCCAGGAATTTAATATCTGCAACATTGGTCATGCCATTGTGTTGCTTCCCTCCATTGATAGCAATGTCCTATTTTCAAGAAGAAAAACTATAAATAGAAACGGAAAAGATGATAAAAAACTTTAACTAGAGCCTAGACTCTGTGTTATGTGGAACTGAAAATTCTTGTGGAGTCATATTTCTCATACTATATATATACTTTCAGTTGTACTCGTCTTTTTTATAATTAAAGGAGAGAGAGAAAACTCCAGCTTTCTCTTTTCCACTTTCCCGGCTATACTTGAAACAACTGTTCCTTTTAAAATCTTTTGAACCACATTCTCAAACCCAAATCACGTTTTGGGAAACAACACTTCAAACATGACAGATTGAAACGCGGGAGGACTTTTCCCATCGTTTGTTCTAAAAAACCATGAAAGTGCAGAATGGAAATGAAAGAGCATGTTTTGAAAGGGAAAAAATGTTAGCTTTGCTTGTGCAAAAGCTCAATTTCCTTCTTTTCTTTAGTCCCACATCGGATGGGCCAACCCCTCCTTGTGTGTATATATTAGTTCCTCTTCATTGCTTTCTTAAAGATGTTGTGTGGGGAACCCCTTGGGCCACACGCGCGCGCCGCCGCCGCCGCCCGGCCCGGTTCGGTTCGTGTAACGGGTGCGGGTACGTGCCCACACCTGCGGGCGCCGAATGCCGATCCAGTTTACTCTTCGGGTTCGGGCTGGGATCCAAAATCCTTTTTTGCTCCCCTTTATTTTCTTTTTTAGCCGTTCAAATTTTGAATGTTGAGACACTGTCCAGATTCATTGAACCTTGCAACAGCTCTTTTTGACAGCCTTTCTCCCACGTTTTATTTGCTCCTTAATGGCCTATTAATGAACCATTAAGTACCCTGTATGTGTCTGTGTATTGGCTTCAGCCTATTTATTTGGTCTCCTTCTCCTTCATTTTTTCACACAAAAAATAATTCTACGTCAAAACTCTCTTTCATTCCTCTCTCAACCCACATTCGAATTTCCAAATCCTTGCTCTGGGCAGAGCTAAGTTCGGTCTCTCTCTCCGAGTTGTGTGCGACGAAGAGAACCCGGTAGTCAGAGGGTTTTACCACTAGGAGCTTCCGAGAAACGACTGCACATAGATCTCGGATAAACTCTTAGGGCAGTGCTTCGTGCACGACTTCCCCGGAGGCCAGTAACAATTTTGTTTTTTAGTTTCCTTGTTCTCTGAAAAATAATATATTTATATTTATATTATAAATATTGTAAACAATCTAAGAGTTTATCCTTTTAGCTACTCCTTCTAATTTTTTCAAAACATATTTCTGCCTACTGCTGCTTATTGCAACAAGAACGAATTGTGATTATTGTAGGTACATATATAAAAGTTTTGCTTTGCAAACAAAAGAACAGAACAAATTACTTGTTACCAAATATAAAAGCATATTTCCTACCAAATTTGTTTACCGTAATATCACTTGTTGTGCCAAATAGTTTGTTCACGTTTTAATACTGTAGCATATCTGTTAAACACTAGCATATTTGATTGTTAGCGAATTATTTATTACCTCCTAACATACTATAGCACATTTTGCTACATACCAAATAAACTATAGTGCTGTCATTGTAAATAAATACTTGTTAAAATTGATTTTTTGCACTATCCAATTTTGCTACATACCAAATGTGCGTACTGTCCAATTTTGCTACATATCATTTTTTGTAACAAAAAAATTCTTGTAGCAAATAGTTAACCAAGTTTATTACTTGCTGTTAAAATAGTACTGTAGCAATTTGGTACATATTAATTGCTGGTAGCAAACTGATATAAATATAAAGTTACTGTAGCAAGTTTAATTTTTAATTGTATTGCCAAAGCAAGAGTAGTATTAATTTGTATTGCTAAAGCAAGTTTATTATTTATTTTGTTTATAGGCATATTTGATTGTGTATTAACCAAGGTTCAAAGTATCGGTATCGGAATCGGTATCGGACCATTCCTATGAGTATCGGGATCGACGGTATCGGTAGTATCGGCGGTTTCGGATCGGAGTATCGGAGTTTTTGGTATCGGAAAGTAAACAACTATTAGTAAATTATTAACATTTTAGAGAATATATTTTATACATTTATGCATAATTTAAAGTATTTTCAGTATTGTTTCTTAGTATTTTTGATATTGAATGAAATAGTAGTCATCCTTGTCGATTGATTTATATGCGATAGATAAGTTTTCCTCTTTTATATGTTTTTACAACCTTACTATGCTTTTACATCCTTTCTAATTGCTCTTTTTAATTCAAATTTTTTCGTCGAATTGACTGGAAAAGAGACCTATAATGTCGGTATCGGTCAGTATCGGGTATCGGTCGGTATCGGATCGGGACATGCCAAACTGTATCGGTATCGGCCGTATCGGATCGGTATCGGCCGATACTTTAAACTATGGTATTAACATAACAAATTGTGTTGTTGGCTCACTCTATTTGGCATATTGTTAATTCCAATTCCTTTAAACAATTTAGGTCAAAGTAAATAGTTAAAGTGAAACTGCTAATCTCTTTGAGTCTGGATTCTAAAAGTAAAGATCAATTTGAGAACAAACCGAAAGGGTCCTTCTGTCAACCGGGTGTAAATAGCCCTAAGCGACACGGTATTTAAGTGTCTTCGAACAACCGCTAGCTGGAAACCGGCCCCTACAGCTAACTCAAATCAATCTACACTTGATAGACTCAAGATTTTAAGATTGATTAGCAAATCACTTGAACTATTATTCTAAATCATTGGACATTGTTATTGAGTAATTTCGTATCTTTCAGACTTTCCTCATTTGCAACCATGACTGCCAAGGATGAGCCTTTTACTGCTAAATCTGCAAAATTCAACGGGACTTTCTTTAAGAGATGGCAGAGTCAGATGAAATTTTGGCTCACTACCTTAGGATTAATCTCAGCCATTGATGGTTCAACACCAATCACAAATGACTCTGATGACACTGAGTCTGACATAAGTGTATCCAAGCCCTCTGGTTCTTCTAGACCCAAGACCCCTAAGGAAATAGACTATCATTGCTTCCATAGAATTCTAAGTGCTTTGTCTGAATCACTATATGACATATTCTTTGAATACAAAAGTGCAAAAGAACTTTGGGATGCCCTAGAAGATGAATATAGCTGTGATGATGCTGGAATTGAAAGATTCAATTCCTCCTCATTCAACAGATACTTTATGGTAGATAACAAACCTATAAATGACCAAATACATGAATTCCAAGAATACCTTAGGCATATTCAAGCCAAAGGCACTTTCTTCTCTACTGAGTATAAAATAGCCTACTTAATAGACAAGCTTCCTCCTTCTTGGTCTGATGTCAAGAAAGACCTTTCATACTCAGGATGACCTTACCTTTGCTCAAGTCCTAAAGAAAATTAGAACAGAAGGACAAATTAGGCTAAGGTCTAACCCTAAGTCTGAGTCTAAAGCTAAAGTAAACCTTGTAGAATCCCAAGGTAAACCCAAGCCTCATCATCACCACAAACCCAAAAGGAACCTCTTCAAGAAGAAGCATAACCCTCAGCCTCACCACCAAAACCATCACCACCACAAACCAAGAACCTTTGGTCAAACTCAGGATCAGAAGAGATTTTGTTTTGTGTGTGGTAAAACAAACCATATAGCCACCAACTGTTTCCATAGGAAGAAGAAAGTTGTCCAGACCTCTTTCAAAGGAAAACGTCCTACCAAACCAAAAGCAAACATGCTTCTCAACGACTCTTCTAGTTCCTTCATGTCTGTAAGCTATCAACCCTTAGTCAACATTTCTTACCATTCTGACGATTGGTGGTTGGATTCTGGAGCTAATGTTCATGTTTCCTTTGATCGCTCATGTTTTTCAAACTATCAGAAATCAGGTGGAGGAGGTGTAACTATAGGAGATGGCTCAGCGGCACATATTATAGAAGAGGAAGAATAGATCTAAAGATGACATCACGAAAAGCTCTGACTCTTCATGATGTGTTACATGTGTCGTCTATCAGAAAAAATTTAGTTAGTAGGTCTCTCCTTGTAGCTTCAGGGTACAAGATTGTTATGAAAACAAATAAAGTAGTATTTTCTAAGAATGACTCCTTTATTGGAAAATAATTTGTAAGAGATGGTCTTTTTATTTTGAGTACCGTGAATAAAAATTTAGATCCTTCCTTTGTTGTTTCAAATGTAGAATCTTCAAATGTGTGGCACAGTAGATTAGGTCATGTGAATCTAGGTTCCCTAAGAAGGATGATGAACTTAGATCTTATTCCTAAAACTCCAATAGATGATAAACACAAGTGTGAGATCTGTGTTCAAGCCAAACACACAAGACTATCTTTCAAATCTGTAGAAAGAAACTCTGACCTTCTAGAGCTAGTTCATAGTGATGTGTGTGACTCAAATAGGGTTTTGACCCGAGGTGCTAGAAAATACTTTGTTACCTTTATCGATGATCATTCAAAGTATTGTTATACATATCTACTCAAAACCAAAGATGAAGTTCTAGATAGATTTAAGATCTATAAATCTGAAGCTGAGAACCAGTTAGACAGAAAGATTAAGATTCTTAGATCAGATCGTGGTGGAGAATATACATCAAATGATATGACCTATTTCTGTGAAGAACACGGAATAATCCATGAGGTAACTGCTCCATATTCACCACAGTCCGACGGAGTTGCTGAAAGGAAGAATCGCACTCTGTTAGACATGGTGAATGCCATGCTCCTCAGCTCAGGTGCTCCCGATAATTTGTAGGAAGAAGCATTACTATCGGCATGTTACATCCTTAATAGGATTCCTAGTAAGTCTAATGATAAGACTACCTATGAATTATGGAAAGGTAGAGCTCCTAGGATCCATTATCTTAAAATTTGGGGAAGTCTGGCTAAAGTAGGAATTCCTGAACCTAAAAAGAGAGATTGGACCTAAGACTGTAGATGTTGTATTTATAATATGCCCTAGATAGCAATGCCAATAGATTTCTTGTTACTCACTCAGAAGTAAATGAAATCTCTAACAATACTATTATAGAAGCAAGAGATGCAGTTTACTTTGAGAATATATATCTCTTTAAAGATAGAATTTCTTCCCCTTCCTCTATCTCCTCTCTTGCTCCGTCCACTAGCTCTCATGTTCAAATATCTAGTTCACAACCCGAACAAAATATAGAACCTAGAAGGAGTAAAAGAGAAAGAATTGAAAAGAACTTAGAAGAAGGTTTCTTCACCTTTTTGATAGAGGGTGATCCCTCAACTTATGAAGAAGCAATATCTTCTCCTGATGCCCCCTTCTGGAAAGAAGCGATTAACAGTGAGTACAACTCCATCATGGAGAACAATACTTAGTTTCTAGCAGACCTACCTTTAGGTAGTAAATCCATAGGTTGTAAGTGGATATTCAAAAAGAAACTTAGAGCCGATGGTACCATAGAGAAATACAATGCTAGATTAGTAGCCAAAAGTTTTACCCATAAAAAGGGACTAGATTATTTTGATACATACTCTCCTGTAGCTAGAATCACCTCTATTAGAACCCTTCTAGCCTTAGCATCCATTCATAATATGATAATCCATCAAATGGATGTAAAGACAGCATTTCTAAATGGGGACCTAGAGGAAAAAATCTACATGGAGCAACCTGAAGGTTTCATTGCTAAAGGCCAAGAAAAGAAAGTTTGTAGATTAGTTAAATCTCTTTATGGCCTAAAGCAAGCTCCCAAACAATGGCACAACAAATTTGACCTAGTCATCTCAGAATATGGTTTCGTGCCAAATGAGTATGACAAATGTATATACTCCAAAATTTTAGATGAAAGTTGTGTCATCTTATGTTTGTATGTAGATGACATCCTTATTTTTGGATCATCACTAGAACTGATTACTAACACCAAGGACTTCTTATCCAGCCAGTTTGATATGAAAGATCTAGGTGAAGCCAACTTGATTCTAGGCATGCAACTGTCCAAGTACAAGGAGGGCTATACTCTATCCTTAACACACTCTATCGAGAAAATGCTAAAAAAAATTTGAGTTTTTTGATAAGAAACATGCCCTTACTCCTTATGACAATAGTGTTGTTCTAAAGAAGAATAAGGGTTCTCCTATGGAACAACATAGATATTCTCAGATGATAGGTTCTCTTATGTATATATCAAACCGGACCATACCTGATATTGCATTTGCTATTGGGAGACTAACTAGATATACTAGTAACCCAAATCAGTTATACTGGATAGCATTAGAAAAAGTATTTAGATATCTTAGGGGTACTCTAGATTATATGTTGCACTATACTAGACACTCTGATATCATAGAAGGTTATTCAGATGCAAACTGGATAACTGACTCACATGATGTAAAATACATTACTGGATATGTTTTCACTCTAAGAGGAGCTGCAATCTCCTGGGACTCATGTAAACAAACTATCATTGCTAGGAGTACAATGGACTCTGAAATGATAGCTTTGGACACTACATGTACAGAAGCCGAATGGCTAAGAAACCTTATTATGCATATACATGTTTCTATTAATCATGTTCCTGCAATTTCTATAAACTGTAATAATAAATCTGTTATGGAACTACTAAAGCATGATTCTGTGAATGCTAAGATGAACAGGCACCTGCAGCTGCGCTTCAAGTCTATAAAGAGCCTATTGGGCAAATATGTGGTTCTTGACTATATAAAGTCAGAAAAGAATCTTGCAGACCACTTGACGAAGGGTCTGTCTAGGACTTTGATCCTAGAATCATCGAGGGGGATAGGGTTAAGCCCATAAGTAAAGTCACCAGCAGTGGCAACCCAACCGAGTCTAACTGGAGATCCCAAGAAGCCGGTTCAATGGGTAGGAACAAGCTGGACTTAGGTGACTTTTATGGAACACTGACCCGAGATTAAAATCTCATTCTATATTGCCCAAGTGGCTGTACATGCGTACAATGATTCTCCATCCCTATGGTGACAGTGTTCTTGAGTGATATAGTTAGGATGAGTTTTAAAACTCTTAATAGGTCCAAGCTGATATGCAGGATTGAAATCTATCACCAACCCTTAAGGACTTACCTATATGAGAGGTCGTGAAGGTCGCGACTATGGGACAGGGCGATCCCAGACAACTCTCAGAAATTTGGAATTAGTGCGCATGGCCAACCAAAAGCGCCACCCGTTAGACCCAGAACCTTTAGTGTACTATGTGTGCTATTTTCTGAATCTGGTGAAAGAAGTTTGATTCAAGGCATAGTCCATCAAGCACTCCTTCAGACAAAGACAATAATCACCAAGTGAGATTCAAGGCTGTAGTCCATCTCATCTATGCATAGTATATACCCAAGGTAGTCAAAGGCGCAAGGCGCACTCGAGGCGCAAAGGGTCCAAATCGCCCGAGGCGCAAGGCGCACTTAAGGCGCGCGCCCGAGCGACGCGAGGCGCAAAAATTATATATATATATATATATATATATATATATATATATATATATATCGAATTTCTACATTGATAAACATGTGTGCTTCAAATTTCCCATGTCTAGGTTGCAATCACTTTGAATTGAGTGAGAGAGAAAACAGTAAAAAAAAGTACATCAGTTCAAAAAAAGTCTAAAAATAGTACAACAGTTAAAAAAACAGTCTAAACATATTATTTTTTCTACAAGATTTTTAAGGCGCACCTAGGCGCGCCTTAGCTATTCCAAGGCGCTCGGAAAAGGCGCGCCTTAGGTGCGCCTTAAGAATTGCGCCTCGCCTGGAGTGCCCTGAGGCGCTACCCCTGCGCCTAGGAGCAAGGCGCGCCTTAGGCGCGCCTTAGGCGCGCCTTTGACTACACTGTATATACCTACCCAGAAACTCTTCTTTTTAACTTCTTTGTCACTTCTATTTCGGAAATTGACCTTTGGGGGGGGGGGGGGATTGTTAGCTTTGCTTGTGCAAAAGCTCAATTTCCTTCTTTTCTTTAGTCCCACATCGGATGGGCCAACCCCTCCTTGTGTGTATATATTAGTTCCTCTGCATTGCTTTCTTAAAGATGTTGTGTGGGGAACCACTTGGGCCACACGCGCGTGCCGTCGCCGTCGCCCGGCCCGGCTCGGTTCGACGCGCGTAACGGGTGCGGGCCCGTGCCCACACCTGCGGGCGCCGAATGCCGATCCAGTTTACTCTTCGGATTCGGACTGGGATCCAAAATCCTTTTTTGCTCCCCTTTATTTTCTTTTTTAACCGTTCAAATTTTGAATGTTGAGACACTGTCCAGATTCATTGAACCTTGCAACAGCTCTTTTTGACAGCCTTTCTCCCACGTTTTATTTGCTCCTTAATGGCCTATTAATAAACCATTAAGTACCCTGTTTGTGGCTGTGTATTGGCTTCAACCTATTTATTTGGTCTCCTTCTCTTTCATTTTTCACACAGAAAATAATCCTACGTCAAAACTCTCTTTCATTCCTCTCTCAACCCACATTCGAATCTCCAAATCCTTGCTCTGGGCAGAGCTAAGTTCGGTCTCTCTCTCCGAGTTGTGTGCGACGAAGAGAACCCGGTAGTCAGGGGGTTTTACCACTAGGAGCTTCCGAGAAACGTATGCACATAGACCTCGGATAAACTCTTAGGGCAGTGCTTCGTGCACGACTTCCCCGGAGGCTGGTAACAATTTTGTTTTTTAGTTTCCTTGTTCTCTGAAAAATAATATATTTATATTTATATTATAAACATTGTAAAAAAAAAAGAGTAATTTGTAAAAAA
The DNA here is from genome assembly GCA_036927795.1 of Iris macrosiphon. Classification (NCBI taxonomy): domain Eukaryota; kingdom Viridiplantae; phylum Streptophyta; class Magnoliopsida; order Asparagales; family Iridaceae; genus Iris; species Iris macrosiphon. The sequence continues at coordinate 115,068,289 of JAYESA010000016.1, read as the reverse complement.
ACAATTTGTGGTCGAAAGTCTACAACTATAATAAATTCAATATTATTAAAAGAAGTCACTTTGATCACACTTTGCATCAAAATCTACCATGAAAGTGAGATAGAAAGTGAGAAGAGTAAAAAGTATACTTTTTCATTATCTTTTTATTGCATTTTTTCTAGTTTGAGGACGGATTCTTCGTTTTTGTTTCTTTTCCAACTAATATTTGGAAAAAAAAAAAACTTTTTTTTTCCCAAACCGAGAGGCATTATAGAGAATGAGAAATAAAATTTCATAAAGAACCTTAATGTCAAAGACATCAAATTTACACCTTCTAAGAGTCCATACAAGAAATGTTGGAAAATAGAAACCCTATTTTTCTAAAGTGAAGGAAAACAAAAAGGAACAAACCTCGTCTTCAAGCACGGATTTGGGAGAATCATCCTTCTCCCTGATCTCCTCCTTCACTTTCTCCACTTCCTCCTCCTCCCTGATCTCCTCCTTCACTTTCTTCACTTTCTCCACTTCCTCCTCCTTCACTCTCTCCATTTCCTCTTCGAATGTCGAAGTTGAAACAAAAAAAACTAAAATCCAGCAAAAAAACTCATCATTTCCAACCAAACAGTTTGAGGGAAATAACAATCAAACGAATAAATTGAGATTTTGCTACTTTTATTGAAAGATTTTGCTTCGCACCTGAAGAGAAAAATGGGTACTGATTACTGAGGAGGAAAGGTGGCGCCTTTGGGGGGGTTTAGGGGGTGTAAATGCAGATCGGGTAACAGAGGGATTTGGGCGGGAAAATGGAGATGGGAACGGGCTTGGTGTTGGCATTTATTTACGAGAATACCTCATAATGACGACCAATGGGAGCATATCGTTGCAATACAAAGTTCGCTTTATATGTCCTCGATCTCCGTGTACGGGATGTCCAGAATATTACAATGTTATGTTATAAATATAAGATGTTACCACAACTTTTCATCTACAGCATCCGAATAAATTTTATCTAAAACAATAGAGTTTCAAAAATTATAAAAAAATATTAAATTTTCGTTAAAAATTATATATTTTTTAATATTATATTATCATTATTTATTTATTTTTAATTAATAAAAAATTATATATATATATATATATATATATATATATATATATATATATATATAAAACGTCGTAATGGAGTTTTCTCAATAGAAAACTTCATTCCTAAGAACTTTTTTATTTTTTATTATTTTTTTTTTTGTCTTTTCTACGTCTCTCTTACACTCTGGTTCTCTGGTCTCTCTCTCATCTCTCACTCACTCTTTTCTGTCTCCTCTTTCTCTCTCTCTTTTTCTTTCTCACATCTCTTTATTAAATTTGAGAAATTTAATGAAATCAAAAAAAATTCTAGATTTTTTTTTTCTTTTGCTTACTACAGAGTTTCGAGAAAAATAATTCCGATTTATTTTTAGAAAATAAAAAAATAAAAAAATTACAGGAACAAAATATTCCGTTTTTTTAGATAAATAAAATTATATAGAAAGAAAAAAGAGAAATAAAATTATACATATTATTTTATTTACCCTATAAGATTATATGTGTTTCTATTTGTGTTTACTGAAATCAAAACAAAAAAAAATTAACTTCTTATTGGTTAGAAATTTATTGAAATCGATAATTATTATGGTCTCTTTAATATTATAAATTAGTTTTATCCAATATTACAAATGTCTCTCATATTCTATTGGTTATTCAATTAAGATTTAAAAAAATACATTATTCACTTAAGATTTTAAATTATTAAGAAATTTTATTAACTACAATCACAGGACTTTATTTGTATAAAGATTTCAATAAATTCTTTCAGATTTTATGAGTTCGATTAAGTTCTTAAAATTTTCTTAACGGATCTTACAGACTTTATTTGTATAAATATTTCAATAAATTCTTATGGATTAAAAATTGGACATACAGGACATGTGTGCTAAAAAAATATTGCACACGGAACGCGTGTACCATGGCACTAGTGGTATTTGGATTACATAAAAAATATAATTTTAATTCTCTAAAAAAAGATCGGAATCTTTTTTCTCAAAATTTTGTAGTAAGCAAAAGTAAAAAAAAAAAATCTAAATTTTTTTTTTGATTTTATTAAATTTCTCAAATCTAATAAAGAGAGAGGTAAGAAAGAAAATGGGTGTCAGAGAAAGAACAGACAAAGAGGAGAGAGAGAGTGAGAGAGATGAGAGAGAGAGAGACCAGAGTGAGAGGGTGAGAGAGAGTCTAGAGAGTGAGAGTGAGAGAGGGGAGAGAGACGAAAGAGAGAGGAGAGAGAGTGAGAGAGAGGAGAGAGAGTGAGAGAGACGAGAGAGAGAGAGACCAGAGAGAGAGAGAGACGTGAGAGAGGCGAAAAAAATTAATAACAAAAAATAAAAAACGTCCTTAGGAAGGACGTTTTCTTTTTTTTTCGTTAAACATCTGTTAACGGAAGGACGTTTTCTATAAAAAAAAAATTGTAAACTTTTTTTCACGGAGAGAAAATGAACGATAAAAATATAATATTAAAAATATAAAACGTTCTTCCAATGGACGTTTTGATTTTTTTTCGTAATTTTCCAAACTTCGATGCTTTTGATGGAATTTATATAAATTCGGATACTCTTGATGAAAATTTTCGTATAGTTTATATATATGTTTTGTATTCTTGAGCCTATGAATGTTATTGTTTATGTGAATAAATATTGTTTATCAAATCATTTCTCTCTTAATGTCACGTTTGGTTCAAGTTTTGGAGACTTAGAACATCGTTAGTGAGGTACATCCCACATTCTATATTCTATTAAAATGTAGGAGCTTATTTTCTATAATAGTAAGTCTCACCCCTAGTTCCAATTTCTAGATTTTTGGTTCCATTCCACCCATGGGAGCTATAAGTTGGGTCTTCCAATTTCTAGATTCTAGATTATAGAAAATCATTTTGTAGAATAGAAAGTCCCAATTTGAAGCTCAACTTTCTAGATTCTAAATTTTACATTATTTTTTATCCACGTCAATTTTTGACCACACAATCTTAGGGACCGGAGCTCACTTTATCATTTTCTACTATTCTCATACAAACCCAACTAATTATAGAATTACTTTTTTTTTTAATTTTTGACCCCAAATTGCATTTGAGAGTCCCAACTACTAATGATGCTCTTAGAAATATGTTTTAGATTCCTTACGCGTTTATTTGGTATATTTATGATTAGGAATTAGCGGTGAACATGAGAGGTTTTATATTTCTATTATTGTGGGAAAGTAATGTTGGGTGTTCCTATCTTAAGATGAGAGTTTAAGTTCATGCTTTAAATGAGGAGAGTTTAAATTCATGCCTTAAATGATAGAGAAATTGCTGGGTTGTCACGCCCCAGTCCCAAAATGCACGGGACCAGACCACGTGGCAATAGCCAGCTGTCACGTCTCCGAGGATATCCCAATTTAATGAATCCTAACGAAGAGTGCTACGCTGTCCTAAAATACTAACATGTCCAATATCAGTCAACAACAGGTAAACTAATCTCATCCACAATATAAACAACAAGAAGTACTAAATAAACTGCTGGAAGATAAACATCAGTCTCAAGATATCATAGTACAACCAATAATGTCTGGTGGGAACAAACCCACTACTATGACGAAATAAAATACTGAAATGATAGATAAAATAGTGATGACTAGGGCATCGGCTGGCTAGCTAATGATGCACCCAATCCTAGGCAGAAGGCCTACCAAATGATCACAGAAACTCTGACGGTAACACCTCTAGCTCCTCTGCGGTAGCGAACCTCGTCTCCTGTCCTGGGTCGTACACTGTGGGGTAATACGCCTCGTCCAAATTTGGAAAGGTACCAGGTCCTCAGAGGGACGTAACAAGATACATAGAAGCATGCCATATATAAATATTGAATAAAATAAATACAATAAAGGGGTGTGCTAACCATCTAAGTAAATGCAATGTGAGGACAACTGTGAGTATATGGGAAGGTGTAGGCTAGACATATGCTGACGTAATTTACCAGTCGTGACAACCGGCTAGTATATGCCACACATGCCCCCTATAACACGGGCGCATGAATACAATAACGTCCAACGTTCTATAGAGTGTGGTATCTGTAATATCACCAAGTAACGTCCAACACTCTACAGAACATGGTATCAGTAATATATATACGTCATTTTCACTCCGTCGAGTGCGATATCTGTATAAAGGGGTGGGTGTCCCATACGCCTACTAGTCGTCCTCCCCGCCCAATGTAGATATACAAGTCGAATACTCGACGTGCATACCCCGTATCTAATGCCAAGTCTCTACACTAAAATAATCCTGAATTACTTACTAACCGTGATGCATGTCACCCGCACCGATAGCTAGTCGAGCACGCGAACCCGCGTCCCAACATAAAATTGTCACTGCGAACGTGTAGGAGTGTCAGGTCCTCGGAAGATATCAGAGTATCCTCCTAAATTTGGTGGGTTTGCTAGTGACTAGGTCATGTACACTAAATCATCGACGTACCCATCGACTGCACCCGAGTTAACCTCGGACGCACACAGTTGTATAAAAGAAAACAACAAGATCACAATACAACATATGCATAATTTAAATTAAACAGTAATATGTGGCAAGGTATCTTGCCTGAGTCCTCAAACTGTGAATGCCAATAGCCTGCTCCTGCGGTGTCTTCTGGCTGATCCAATGATCCTAAACACACCAATATAATATAACAAATACTGTCATCGGACACTACGCAGTACATAATTAACTCTGACGTTGCTCTTAGGTACTGTCGCAACTGATCGAATACAGCGTCACATGTGCACATAGCTAGGGTGTACACGTGTTCTGTCCTCGGTTAACGTGTGCCTTGAGACAATAATTACTACGTTATTGGTTTGCGAAATTGTTTACATTTTAGTACAAATATATGTCCTTATTTTCCATGCTTGAGTATACATGTAAAAGTCCAGGTTTTTAGGTGAAAAACAAGTCTTTATATTCGAGTCTATCATTAAGGAAATTATTGGTTATTAATAAATTCTAAATCTTGTTAATCATCACCTTTCATATATGTAGGTTTAACGTAAACTTAGGTTTGTGTCCATGATTTCGACACTCGACACGACGTCACAACGTAAATATTTTTAAACATGATACAAGGAGGGAGGAAAATAGGGCGTTTACCTAGGTGTAGCAGACGGGGGGATCTGCGTTTGCTGACGGATCTCCTTCGGCGGGGGCGGACCTCCGGCCGGCGTACAACAACCACGGCAGCAGCGGCAGTATGTGCAGCAGTGGCAGCGGCAGTCGGGTACGGCGGCAGCAGCTGGGACCATGCCTGGTGGTGATCAGGTCGTGGGGCGTCGGGGTTGGCTGGCCCAGGGGTGGTCAGAAGTGCTGGAGGCGGTCGAAAGTAGTTGGACAGCGACTAAAGGGGTCGGCTTCAATGGAGGAAGTCGGTGATGGTGAAAGAGGTGGTGGTGCTGGCGGGTGTGTTGGGTGGTCAGGCGGCTGGGGTTGTCCGGTCGGGGAGGGCAGTGCCGGCGGTGTCAGGCGGCGCTGGAGGCGGTGGTTTGGCAATCGGGTGGGGGTGAGTCTCGGCAGGGAAACTAGGGTTGCGGCTAGGGTTTCCTTAGGATGGTGGAGAGAAAAGAGTTTTAGGGTTTCCTATGAGGGGATTTGTATTTTTATATGGTGATGGAGTTTGTGGGCTGGCCTCGGGGTTTGGGCCGGCCAGGGCTCGAGGGAGTGGGGGCTGGTCCATATGAAAGTGTTTATGGGCTGGGTCAGGTCCTGTTTGAGATAAAATTGGTCCCAAATTAATTAAATTAATAATTAATGCACTAGGCAAAATTAACGGACATTGCGTAGCTAAGATGAGACGCAACGACGAGTATCTAAGGTTGCACAATGGTAAGGGGGTAGTCTGGCATGACTAAGAGATGTTCGTGACCTTGGGTGGAAGATAACTACTGGTATGGTGCTCCAACCTCGAAGCAACGTTAAGGTATATTAAGACGTATAATTGACGCACATTAATCCTAATTAATTCCAAATTAATCCTAGTCTCTCAATTTAAATTAATTAATTCTTAAATTGGTCGAGGGGGTTTACAATATACCCTCCTTAGAATATTTCGTCCTCGAAATTAAAACATCCGCATGGTAAGAATTTTTAACTGAAATTAAAATGCTAATACGTACCTAGTCCTTCGAAGAGATGGGGATAGCGCTGTCTAATATCCTCATCGCGTTCCCAAGTCGACTCTCCTGGTGCATGATGCCTCCATGCGATACGGACTAGAGGGATAGTCTGACCTCGCAATACCTTCTCGCTCCTGTCCAGGATCTCAACTGGCTCCTCTTGGTATGATAGATTCGGGCCGACTGTGATCTCTGAATGGTCAAGTACATGACTCGGATCCGATATGTACCTCCTCAGCTGAGATACATGGAAGACGTCATGGACTTCTTCCAAAGTCTGCGGCAAGGCTAATCTGTAAGCAACCTCTCCGACGTGCTCTAACACATCGAATGGTCTGATGTACCTCGGACTCAGGTTTCTCCTGCCTTCGAATCTGATAGTCTCTCGAGTAGGCGAGATCTTTAGAAATACGTGATCTCCAACCTGGAACTCTAAGGGTCGTCGATGCGCATTCGCCCAATGCTTCTGTCGGTCCTGTGCTGCTCGTAGGTGCCCTTGGATCTTTTTTACCCTCTCTATCGTATGAATAACCAACTCGCGGCCAAGAATCTGTCTCTCGCCTATATCGCTCCAACATACGGGGGAACGATACTTCCTGCCATACAACACTTCATAGGGAGCCATCTGGATGCTCGCTTGATAGCTGTTGTTGTAGGAAAACTCGACCAAATGCAAATGGTCCTCCCATGATCCTCCGAAATCAAGCATGCACGCTCTTAACATGTCTTCCAGCGTCTGAATGGTATGCTCTGACTGGCCATCTGTCTGTGAGTGATACGATGTGCTAAACCTCAGGCGGGTACCGAGACTCTCTTGCATACTCCACCAAAAGTAAGAGGTAAACCTCGTATCCTTGTCAGACACGATACTAACTGGCACTCCGTGCAGCTCATGTACATGTCTGCTAAGACCTTTGTAGTTTGTCCAACTCTGAAGGGTAAAAAGTATGCGGACTTGGTGAGTCTATCCACGATTACCCATACTGTATTTCGACCACTAGGACTCCTCGGAAAGCTCGTAACAAAGTCCATAGTGATATGCTCCTATTTCCACTCCGGTATAGGGAGCGGTTGAAGCAATCCTACATATCTCTGATGCTCAGCCTTGACTTTCTGACACACCAGGCACTTGGCCACAAAGCGTGCTATCTCTCTCTTCATTCCATGCCACCAGTAGTACTATCTCAAGTCTCTGTACATCTTCGTGCCTCCTAGATGAATGGAGTAGGTTGAACTGTGTGCTTCTGTCATCAACTCCTGACAAAGTTCTCCATTTGGAACATAGAGACGATCTCCACATCTCAAAGTTCCGTCTTTATGTATGTCACATCCCAGTCCCAAAATATCAAGGGACTAGCCACGTGGCAATGGCCAGCAGCACGCACCGATGGACAAACCCAATTTAATGGATCCATCGGGGCATACTTAAGCTGTATTACAATGATCGGGCTATACTAGTCTCATCCACAGAATAAACACAGTAATATCAACAAAAAGAAATAAACATTAACTAGTCACAAGTAAATAAAATCGGGGAACAACCCGATAATTAAGTCTGTTACAATTGTTTAATTAAACAGAAAAGAGAGTCTATTTGCTATAATAACTAAGCATGGAGAAGCAGATGTTCAGGAGAAGTCCTCAGCGATCACCTAGTCCTCAGGTACTGGTACTATTCCGTGAAGTGCTCATGTTCCGTATACCTCTGGATAAACCTCGTCTACTAATCCTGGGGACATAATCCGGATCCAGGTCCTCAGGGAACATAGCAAGGTACAGATAATATAAGCCAAAATAAATGCAGTATAGCAAATAATGAAATAATAGGGTAAACTATATAACCATCTATGTGAAATGCAAGTTGAGAGCATCACTAGAACTTAGGCTGATACCACTATAAGCTCTGTGTCGGGGAGCCGGTAGTGGAGTTTACTATAAGTTTTACTATGTGTTTACTATAGATTATATATATATAATCAGCCTGTAGCCTGTGTGTCTCTCCCCACCCAATGTAATCACACGTCTCATGTCCATGACACGCAAGATCAAAACTAATGCAGCAAGTCATATAATGTCTAGGAATATAATATCTATGTCAATCCTGCAACCTACACAGAATCACCTTGAATATTTCAGGAAGATTCTGTCTTATGATTCGTATCAGGTGTCCTGAGTATAATGTACTTGATATGGCAAGTACGAGAATGTAAATGTCACGATATCCATCTCTAGTTGACCTTACACAACCCCGCGTACGGTATTGGCACTCGACTATTAATCAGAAGCTAAGTAAGTCAAACAGCCCTAGGTTTAAGCATGTACAACAGTTATAATTAAGTCCAAGTAATATCTAACAAAACTGCAAGTTGGCAAGGTACACTTACCTAGGTTTTCGGCTCCAATTATAACTCTGGCTTCAGCGGGGATTGCAGGCAGTACTCTGGTTGCTGAAATAGATATTACCATCAGATCCAAAAAATATTAATCAGCTAGAAATGCCTGTCCTTGAGTCCAATTTGGACACAGGGGCAAAAATGACATTTCCTGGTCAAAGCGGGGTCCACATGTGGGCCGCTTTGCACCAAAAACTGGGTCAAGGTCAAAGGTCTCTAAATCTGTCCAACTTAGTGTCAACAGGTCAGGAACAATGATATGAACCCAACGGAACTTCCAGAATTGGATTCCGATGAGCCGTTCTCAAAATCGCCCGTCAAGTAGAGCCTGTGGGGCCCACGACACGCAATTTTGTCAACGTTCTCAGAATCGAACCAAACTTGGCTCACAGGACCAGCGTATTGCTACGAGTCCAATGGCATAATTTTTGTCTCGATCCGACGTGTGTACACTAAGTTACAGCGTATTCCAGAATGGACGGATACGGGACATTGTCGGCGGATACGCGTTAATTCCGGTATGCACGCACATCCGAATCAGCTTCTGCGAAATCCTGCACATCCGTATCAACGACGTGCACGTATCGGTGAAGACCGCATGCGACCAAGTCGTCCCATTTGGCGGGGCGTAGTCAGTTCCGGGATGAAACAGGGCATTGGTTTTTCTGTTTTTTGATCGTGGTTCACGATCACCACAGGTCGCGATGCACCGAGCAGTTTACACGGACACCGAGGGGGTCACACAGTCTACGCGTCACAACTGACGGAATAGAAATCGGGGTAGCGAGGAGTGAGATATGAGTACCTGAACAGGGCTCAAAAAGTCCGATACACGCGTCCGAGTCGAGTCTACTGTGTCCTGGACGTGTCTGACCGTGTCCTGGCTAGGGCTTGAGCTCTGTGTCGTGTCTGAGTTCGCCGGAGACTTACTGAACGGCTGAGGGGTCGCCGGAGTCGGTCTGGGGTGCGGGTGAAAGCGGCGCCGGTGTTGTCGGTGCCGGCCGGAGTCGTCGGGGACAGGAGATGGGGCCGGCAGCGGGTTCTGGTGGGTTGAGGAGTCGGCCGGGTGGTGCTGGACTCGGGGCGTCAGGATGGTCAGGTCTGGAGGGGATGGCCGGAGGGCGCTGGAGATCCGGCGGAGTCAAGGGGCAGCGCTGCGGGAAAAGGAGGAAGGAGGCAGGGGCTCCGGAGAGGTCTAGGGGACGGAGCTCCCGGGCGGCTAGGGCTTATATAATGGGGTAGAGGGAGAGGAATAGGCAGTCCGGCGTCGGTTATGGAAGACGGTGGGCTGGGGAAGAGGAGCAGCCGGCGACAGCCGTTTCGAGTAGCCGGAGCGGCGGGGTCGGTTGCGGGGAGAGGAGGCGAGGCGGCGGGCTGCCGGAGCGGCGTCGGGTTTGGAAGAGGGAGAGTTTTTGGTTTCGGGCGGGTCCGGGTCTAAGCGGGTCGGGTCTGACCCGGATCTGACCCGTTAAGAGGGTTGGGCCGGTTCGGGCAGACCGGCCGGTCCGGTTCGGTTCGGTTTAATATTGGGTTCGGTTTGGTTCAGATTAATTTGGTTTATTTAATCAATAGTTTTTAAGGCTTTAAAAATCCATCCGGGGTCCAATAAATTCTCGAAAAATTACCCTATGTCCAGATTTTTATTTTACACCATAAAATGTTATTTTCATAATATTTTAATATTAATTAATAACATCTAAAAATCTTTTAATTACAAAATACCTTGATTTTAATTCCAGAAAAATTCTCAAAAAATTACAGTAAATTGGGGAAATTCTAAATTATAATTTTTTAAAAATTAGGGGGATTACAATCTATCCCCCTTAAGAGGATTGCGTCCTTGCAATCAAAGAATAACCGGTCAACAGAGATGACACGGTTACAAACATTGTTCGAAGCACATAAAAATCAAGGAGAATTAAGGTTGAGAGTAACACCTAGAAAAAATTATTTCCCTAAGTATTAAAAGTTATGAAATTTCTCGAATAAAGGAAATCTAGAAAATTACAGTTTTAGAAAACCGGTTTATCCTTTAAAAATATATCAGGTTCACATTTATAAAACATTCTAAGTTATTTAGCAAGTTCAAAATTATTTAGGTTATCACTAGGTTATATATAATTAGCAAGTCAGGTTAAGTCTAAGGTCATGAACCAGCATGCACGAAGTAAAGCAATACTAGAAACAAAAAACTATAAAAACTTACGCGCATTAGCTACTCCATGGTTCTGTGCGTCTTCCAAGGTCATCGTGAAGGCTTGTCCGCGTCCTTGTGGTGGATACCTCTGCTGCTGCTGGGCTTGTTGGAAGAGTGCTGCCTGTGGTGCCAAGGGTGGCCTTGATTGATACCCTCCTGGTGCTGGTAGAGCTTGTTGGTCTGCCCTTGGTGCTCCTCCTCGATGATAAGGACAATCCTTGGCTAAGTGTTGATTGGTTCCGCTAATCAAGCATAATCCCAACTTGCGTCTGCAGTCCTTCTCAATATGGCCTACCTTGCCACAGTATTGACATGTAGATAATATCTGCGGAGAGGCTCTGGGTTGCTGGTGTATATGAGACTTCTTTGCAGCTTCTTCTTGAGGTGCTTTGGCTGATGTGGAAGACCATTTCAGACCGGTCTCTCTCCTGGTGACGCGTTCCATGCGTCGGGCTGCAGCGAGAACGTCCGAGTAAGAGGTAGGTGCGACGGATTCGATGAGTCTCTGCAGCTCGAAGTTTAGTCCGTCGAATAACTTCTCAGCCTTCTCTTTTTCCGTCGGAATCAAAGTAGGGGCGAAGTGACTTAGACGAATGAACTCTGCATTGTACTCCTCCACTGTCATACTGCTCTGAGTGAGGCGATTGAACTTGTCCCGAAGTTCTGATCGAGCGATAGCCGAAATGTACATCTCCTGAAAGAGTCTGGAAAACTCTTCCCAAGTGACTCGGTCTGGTCCGAGCCGGGTCTCTTTAGATAGCCACCAGTGATGAGCATTGTCCGTCAACTGCATTCTAACGGCGGTCATCAAACGTTCTCTTGGAAGTTCAGCTGCTTCCAACTGGTGTTGTATGTTGGTGAGCCACTCATGAACTTCGGTTGGTCCTTCTTTGCCCGAAAAGGTATGGGGCTTGAGTTGACGGAAATCGGTGATAGACCTCGTTGCTGGTCGCCTAGCTTGTGGGTTCACTTGCTCCAAGGCGGTTACTAGGCTGGTCCTCAAGTACTCCGCCTCGTGACGCTGAGTCTCTTGATGAATTTGTTGTTGGGCTTGCATCATTGCGTAGATCATTTGAAATATCTGCTGCCCGTCTATAGGTTGCCCTTGTGGGAATACGGGCATCGGTGGAACGAACTGCGGAGGCGGAGGGATGTCATCACGCCGGAACCTTGAATTTTGCTGGGTTGCTTGATCGCTTTGAGAAGATTGTCCTCGGTCTTCGGGTGTCACTCCTTCATCATAAGTAACCACAACATCGTGTGGTATACTCAAGGGATTCTCGTCTCCGCTTCTTGGATCCATTACTTTGTATCAAAAATAAAATATAAGAAGCGCACAGGATATAAGGCAAGATGCAAGTCAAAAATTAATTCGAATACGATACAGATATCAAGAACGATTCAAGCAAGTGGATGAGATTCTAAAAATTTATCCTATTCTTAGTGCAGGCCTGTTCGGTCCCTAAGTTGAAACCGAACAATTTAGTCGTTGACCTGCATGGGCCACCACAAAAACCATGTCACATCCCAGTCCCAAAATATCAAGGGACTAGCCACGTGGCAATGGCCAGCAGCACGCACCGATGGACAAACCCAATTTAATGGATCCATCGGGACATACTTAAGCTATATTACAATGATCAGGGTATACTAGTCTCATCCACAGAATAAACACAGCAATATCAACAAAAAGAAATAAATATTAACCAGTCACAAGTAAATAAAATCGGGGAACAACCCGATAATTAAGTCTGTTACAATTGTTTAATTAAACAGGAAAGAGAGTCTACTTGCTATAATAATTGAGCATAGAGAAGCAGATGTTCAGGAGAAGTCTTCAGCGATCACCTCGTCCTCAGGTACTGGTATTGTTCCGTAAAGTGCTCATGTTCCGTATACCTCTAGATAAACCTCGTCTGCTAATCCTGGGGACATAATCCGGATCCAGGTCCTCAGAGGACATAGCAAGGTACAGATAATATAAGCCAAAATAAATGCAATGCAGCAAATAATGAAACAATAGGGTAAACTATATAACCATCTATGTGAAATGCAAGTTGAGAGCATCACTAGAACTTAGGCTGATACCATTACAAGCTCTGTGTCGGGGAGCCGGTAGCGGAGTTTACTATGAGTTTTACTGTGTGTTTACTATAGATTTTATATATATATAATTAGCCTGTAGCCTGTGTGTCTCTCCCCACCCAATGTAATCACACGTCTCATGTCCATGGGTGAAACAGGGCGTTGATTTTCCTGTTTTTGGATCGCGGTTCACGATCACCACAGGTCGCGATGCACCGAGCAGTTTGCACGGGCACCGAGGGGGTCACACAGCCTACGTGTCACAACTGACAGAATAGAAATCGGGGTAGCGAGGAGTGAGATATGAGTACCTGAACAGGGCTCAAAAAGTCCGATACACGCGTCCGAGCCGAGTCTATTGTGTCCTGGACGTGTCTGACCGTGTCCTGGCTAGGGCTTGAGCTCTGTGTCTTGTCTGAGTTCGCCGGAGGCTTGCTGAACGGCTGAGGGGTCGCCAGAGTCGGTCTGGGGTGCGGGTGGAAGCGGTGCCGGTGTTGTCGGTGCCGGCCGAAGTCGTCGGGGACAGGAGATGGGGCCGGCAGCGGGTTCTGGTGGGTTGAGGAGTCGGCCGAGTAGTGCTGGACTCGGGGCGTCGTGGTGGTCAGGTCTGGAGGGGATGGCCGGAGGGCGCTGGAGATCCGGCGGAGTCGAGGGGTAGCGCTGCGTGAAAAGGAGGAAGGAGGCAGGGGCTCCGGCGAGGTCTAGGGAGCGGAGCTCCCGGGCGGCTAGGGCTTAATATAATGGGGTAGAGGGAGAGGAATAGGCAGTCCGGCGTCGGTTATGGAAGACGGCGGGCTGGGGAAGAGGAGCAGCCGGCGACAGCCGTTTCGGGTAGTCGGAGCGGCGGGGTCGGTTGCGGGGAGAGAAGGCGAGGCGGCGGGCTGCCGGAGCGGCGGCGGGCTGCCGGAGCGGCGGCGGGTTTGGAAGAGGGAGAGTTTTTGGTTTCGGGCGGGTCCAGGTCTAAGCGGGTCGGGTCTGACCCGGATCCGACCCGTTAAGTGGGTTCGGGCAGACCGGCCGGTCCGGTTCGGTTTAATATTGGGTTCAGTTTGGTTCAGATTAATTTGGTTTATTTAATCAATAGTTTTTAAGGCTTTAAAAATCCATCCGGGGTCCAATAAATTCCCAAAAAATTACCCTATGTCCAGATTTTCATTTTACACCATAAAATATTATTTTCTTAATATTTTAATATTAATTAATAATATCTAAAAATCCTTTAATTACAAAATACCTTGATTTTAATTCCAGAAAAATTCTCAGAAAATTACAGTAAATTGGGGAAATTCTAAATTATAAAATTTTGAAAATCAGGGGGATTACAATGTATACGCAATCATGTTTGTATTCCCGCCTCTATCCTCTGTCTAAGCCTCTGGAATCTGGCGTATGTCGGCAAGGCAGCCTTGATCCTTTCCACTAATATCGACTGCAACTGAAAGCTCGACAACTGTCCGTCTACTCAGGACATGACGACTTTTATACCCATCTACTCTAGATCTCTCAACAGATGTTGCTGTGTAGTCATGAAAAATGCCATGGGTCTTCTGCTCAACGCGTCAGCTACTACGTTGGCCTTTCCCGGATGGTACTGCAGCTCAATCTCAAAGTCTGTCATCACCTCGAGCCAACATCTCTGTCTCTGGTTTAGATCCTTCTGAGTGTAGATGTACTTTAGGCTTTTGTGATCAGTGAATATCTCTACTCTTTCTCCATATAGGTAGTGTCTCCAAAGCTTCAAAGCAAATATCACTGCTGCAAGCTCCAAGTCGTGAGTGGGATAGTTCTTCTAATGGGTTCTCAACTGTCTAGATGCATAGGCTACAACCTTTCCATGCTGCATCAAGGCACATCCTAATCCCTTCCCGGATGCATCGCTATAGATCACGAATCCTCCGGGTCCAGATGGTATGGTCAAGATAGGTGCCGTAGTCAAACGCTTCTTCAGCTCATCGAACGATGTCTGACACTTCTCTGTCCAGGTGAACTCCTGCTCCTTACGGGTCAAGCGGGTCATCGGCTCTGCAATCTTCGTGAAGTTCTCCATGAACCTCTGGTAATATCCGGTAAGTCCTAGAAAACTCCTTACTTCCGAGACATTGGTAGGGGTTGGCCATGTCTCTACTGATGAAATCTTCACCGGATCTACTGAAATACCATCTCCTGAGATAACGTGTCCAAGGAAAGCGATACGATCCAGAAGAAACTCATACTTGCTCAGCTTGGCATAAAGCCCCTTTCTCCTCAGCGTCTCTAACACTAGTCTCAAGTGCTCCTCGTGCTCCTCGTGGCTCTTCGAATACACTAAGATGTCGTCGATAAAGACTATCATGAACCGGTCTAAGTATTGGTGGAATACTCTGTTTATCAAGTTCATAAATATAGCTAGCGATTTCGTTAGTCCAAAAGGCATCACTAAGAACTCGTAGTGACCATAACGAGTCCTGAATGCTGTCTTTTGAATGTCTTCTCTTCGCACCTTCACTTGATGATAACCCGATCTCAAGTCAATCTTTGTGAACACCACTGCTCCTGTCAAGTGGTCGAATAAATCATCAATCCGCGGCAGGGGTACTTGTTCTTGATAGTCAAAGCATTAAGGGCTCTGTAATCAATGCACATACGTACTGTTCCATCCTTCTTAGGTACAAACAATACTGGTGCTCCCCAGGGTGATGCACTAGGACGGATAAATCCCTTGTTCTGTAACTCCTCTAATTGTTGCTTCAGCTCATCTAGCTCTTTCTTCGCCAATCGCTATACATTAGAAGATACCTGTGCTGCTCCGGGTACTAACTCAATAGTGAACTCCACGTCTCTATCTGGCGGTAAGCCTGGCAATTCTTTCGGAAAGACATCCTCGAATTCAGCAACTATGGGTAGGGGTACCATTTTCATAGCCATGCAAGTTCCAGCTATCTGTCCTACTCCTTGCTCGACGGTCCCTCGCATGTACTCGAACTCTGACTGATCTGGCGGTCTAAAAGTGACGCTACCCTTCCGGCAATTCTGTACGGCGTTATACTGGCTTAACCAGTCCATGCCTAGCACAACATCAAAGTACGACATAGGCAATACCAAGAATCGTGCTCTCATCTCTCTACCACATACGACTATTGAGCACGTTCTGATAGTGCTGGTAACCGGCACGATACCTCCTCCGGTAAGAATCTTCCAACTCTTAGGTAAGGGAGAAGTCGCTACTTTATGCATTGCTACGAATCTACTAGATATAAATGATAGCGTAGCACCAGAATCAAACAACGCAGTTGCGGGTAATGATGCAACTAAAATGGTACCTGTGATAGCTTCCCCTTCTGTTTTCTCCTCAGTAGCTGCTAATGCAAAGGCCTGTCCGTGCCTCTATCCTCCTGTCTGCTGTCGGGTCCGGTCGAACTGTACCTCCTGTGGGGCCAAGGGTGGTCCCCTCTGGAATCCTTCGGGTGCTGGTGGGCGCTATCCTCTTGGTGGGGGTAGTATCCTCGGGACTGGTGCTGCTGGCCTCTGCCCTGTCTGCGGTGCTGCCTCTCTGCGCTGTGGGCAATCTCTGACAAGATGTTGACTCGCTCCACATACCATGCACAATCCCAGCTTCTTCCGATAATCTTTAATGACGTGTCCCTTCTTGCCACAATGGTGACAAGTCAGGAGCTCCTTCTGCTAGTATGGTGCTGCCCTCTGCTGTGTCTGTGCTCTGGGACGACGGATCGATCCTCCTGCTCCGGGCTGGGCTCTGGCTGGTGTAGTCATGCTGGAACGTCTAGCTCCTCTGACGATGGCCTCCTGGATCCTCGCCTCTGCAAGAACCTCTTCATAAGAAATCCTCGACTGTGTGGTGGTATACCTCTATAGCTCGAAATTGAGGCCGTGATAGAATTTCTGGGCTTTCTCGAGATCATTGGGTATCAGGACGACACCAAATCTGCTAAAACGGCTGAACTCCGCATCGTATGCGTCTACAGTCATATTCTCTTGTTCTAGATGTAGGAACTGGGAGTACAGAGCATTTCTGACTGTAGCCGGAAAATACTTCGCATTGAAATACTCTAAGAACTATTCCCAAGTCTGGTTCTTGCCTACACTGCGCTCAATAGAATCCCACCAGTGATGGACGTTGCCTTTTAGTTGGGCCCTCACTGCAGTCATCCAAAGGTCTGGGTGCAGTTGTGACGCCTCTAGTAGCATCTCCGTGTTGGCGACCCAATCGGAGATTGTCACCACCCCATTTCCAAAGTCGGGCATTTTTTTTTATTTTTAATTTGGTTAATTGTGCATTATTTTTAATTAATTGTATTTATAATTAATTATTGATTGTATTATATTTTTATTGTATGTTTTAGGATTTTGGCTAGCCTGGACCCATGTCAGACCCTAGTGGACCCATGTCCGGCCCAGCCCACACCCTTGTGAGAATTATTTTGGGGCTTAGAAATATTTATTTTATTTTTAGGAGGTTAGTTGGAGAGATTTGGAGCTAGTTTGAGTGCTTTTGGAACCCGGAACCCAAAACCGAGTGAGTAGGGGCGTTTTGGGAATGTGGAACTTAGTGTAACCCTTTTTATTACACTTGGCCGGCCTACCTACCCCTCCCCACCCGTGAGACCAGCAGCCCCATTCCCGTGAGCAGCCCCACAGCCCCCTTTCTTCATTCCTCTTCATTCTACTTCTTCTTCTTCACTTCTTCTTCTTCTCCACTTCTTCTTCTTCTCCTTCTTCCTCCAAAGTAAGTCCCTCTTCCTATTTTCTTCCATTCCTTCTTCTTTATGTAACCCTAACCCTAGATCTTTCCCCAACCTAGGTGGGTAGAGCCTAGATTTGGTGTTGGAGCTTGGATTTGAGGCTTGGAGCTTGTAGGAGGTGAATTTGGAGAGATTTGGAGATTTTGGCTTGGGATTCCAACTCCCAAGAGGTAAACCCTAAATTTCCCCTTGTAATTACTCTTTTATAGTGTAATTAATATTTTAGAACCTTCCTAGACCCTTAGGCTACCCGTGGGAGGAAGTTGGAACTAGTTGGGTAGTGTTTAGAGACTTTAACACTAGGTTTTGTGTCAATTTTGGGTGAAATCCGAATTTGGCCCAATTTTGGGTGATGTCCTAGGTTAGACGGACCTAGGTAGACGTTGTCGGATGTCGTGAGGGTGAGAGCGTGTCTCCGTTCGGACACGGGAAGCCGCGTCACGGAGAAACGGGCGTTTCGAGCAAAATTGGGGCTTTATGTCGTCGCCGATTCTAAGTGCGTGTGCGTTTCTGCCACGGACCTAGAATCGACGCGGGAGCGCATTTTCTAGGATCTAGACATCGTGTAGAGCACGTGGGTAAATTTTGGGCCGATTCCGAGTTCGTTTGGTGTGCATTTCAGGAGGTTTTCCGAGCCGCGCACCACGTGTTCGTCGAAATGACCGAACGGCCATTTCGACTTGGTTTCCTCGTTTCGGCTTTGTGCGCGCGTTGGGTTAGTATCGGGGAGTGTGTGCTAGAGTTTTCGGGCTATATTTTATATATTTTAGGGTATTGGTGAGTGTCGGGGTCGTTGGGCGTGAGTAGGGCGTGTGGTTTGAGTGTTGTGTGCGTGGTTGTGTTTGTATTGATATGTGTCTATATATATATATTTATATATATGTATGTGTGTTTATGTATATATATTTATGTGTGTGTGTGTGTATTTATATTTATGTACTTGTATATGTATATGTCTATGTGTATATATATATATGTATATGTGTAAGTGTGCTTGTGTGTGTGTATGTGTATATATATATATATAGGTGTATGTATATATATATAGTTGAGAGTGTGTGTAGATATATATATATATAGTTGAGAGTGTGTGTAGATATATATATATTAAGTGTATATATATATGTAGCTGTGTATATATATATTTATGTGTGTGTGTGTGTGTATTAGTGTGTGAGTGTGTGTATTAGTGTGTTTGTGAGAGTGTAGGTGTGTGTGTTAGTATATAGATATATAGGTGTGTATATATATGTATCTAGTTATATATATATAGTTATATATGTGTATGTATATATATATATATAGGGGGTGATATATATATGTGTATATGGATGTGTGTTTGTGTGTGTGTGCTTGTGTTTGTGTGTGTGTGTGTACTTATACATATGTGTGTGTTAGTAGATATATTAGTGTGTGTGTATATATATATATATAGGAGCTTGTGTATATATATATATATGTATGTATATATATATATATATATATAGATATATATATATATGTGTGTTATAGGAGTGTGTGTGTGTGTATGTGAGATGAGAGGGGGGGGACAGCAAACTGGAACCAGCAGCAAGGGCAGCAGCTGCTGCTGCCTAGAGCAGCAGCAATGTGCAGCTGCAGCAGCAGCTTATGCAGCAGCAGTAGCAGTAGCATGGAGCAGCAGCAATGTGCAGCTGCAGCAGCAGCTTATGCAGTATCAAGAGCAGCAGCAGCAGCTAGCAAGAGCAGTGTGCGAGAGAGAGGGGTATGTATATATATATATAGATAGATAGATAGATTGTTAGATAGGTAGATTAATGGATTGATAGTTGGATAGGTAAATGGATAGATAATTAGATAGGTAGATAGCTAGTTAGATAAATAGGTAAATAGATGATACATAGATATTAATAGATAGATAGATATATAGTTATATAGCTAGCTAGATAGATAGATACATAAATAGGTAGATAGATGGATATCTATATAGATAGTTATATAGTTAGATAGGTAAATACCTAGGTATAGATATATATATACCTATAGCTATATAAATATATCTATAGATATCTAGAGAGAGAGATAGATAGATTTATATATAGATATCTATATATAGCTAGGTAGATAGTTTAGATATCTAGATATAGATATATTTATATATTTATGAGGAGGGTAAGGTAAGGTATGTGTAAGATAAGGTAAGGTATTGGGTATAGATATATAGGTATATGCCTATATGTATTAGATATCTATATTTTAGCCTAGATTATAGCTAGATATATATGTTTATGCATAGTTAGTTAGCTAGAGGGGTAGTCGGGTTGAGTTTAGAGCGGTATCTCAATACCTTGAGATACCGAGGTATCTCAATACCTTAAGATAACCAAGGTATTGAGTTTCGAGCGGGGTATTTGAGCATTAGCCTAGGAAATGTATTGGAGTGATTTTTATATGCTTATGTGTATATATTTACGCGTGCTAGCATAGGTTTTAGCGGGTTTAGGCGGGGTGCGTAGCCTAGGTTGAGGTATCGGATACCGAGGGTATCCCGGTATCTCAAGGAGGCGAGTTTGTGAGTTTTCTAGCTTAATGAGCTCGGTTTGACCTAGAATTTCAGGAGCACCCTAGTTTGACCCAGACTTGACCGTAGTTGACTCGGTTGACCGCCAAAGTCAACTTTTGACCTAGTTTTGACCCAAAGTTGACTTTTTGGACCCAGAGTTGACTTTTTGACCCAGATTTCACCGGTTTGACCCGTTTGACCTAGAATGACCCTAGAAGCCTATTTTTAGTTATTTTATATCTGTTTAACTCATTAGAACCCTGTTTAACCTTGCTTTTCGCATTAGGTCCTTGCGACACCGGTTCGGATCGCCAGTTGCTCAGGACGTCAGGCGAGTACATTCTCTGATAGTTTTCATTATCTGATGATTATTATGATTCAGCTTCTAGTATAGTATCATTTGATTATTCTGGCACAACACGAGACACTGACTGATATTTTTGGATTCATTTACTTGCGACACGTACATTTCATGTTTCTGGCCTCTATTCTGGAATCACTACAGGCATCACCTACAGGCATCACCTACAGGCATCACTCATGTTCAGGCTGGACTCATCTTGATTGCGTGTCGGGTCTTGGATCCACTTGTATTAGTCGGGGCGGGGAAATACTCGAGTAGACATGTAAACATTCCCATCTGGAATCATCAGGCATCACTCCCTCTGGTCTAATCTGGAATGATAGCAGCCGTGCACCCAGTGCGCGGTGAGCCGTACTTACCCCTAGCCGTTTACATGTCGAAACAAGTATTTCAAAGACACCGAGTTCATTCTTTATAGTCTGGACTCTCATGCATTTCTTGACTTGTCTCACTTACATGTTTCTGGACTTGATTCACTACATGTTTTTCATGCTGGACTCACTACACGTTCATGTGCACGGACTTGATCTTAGCTTAGATTTCCTGTATCTTGCAGTTATTACTATCTTGCTCTGATATTCATGCATCTTTACCTTTATGCACCAGTTATTTATATATTTCCTGTTTTATACTTGCTTCATTCTTCTTGCTACTTGCTATAACTGTTTTATAGTTTTTATCATTTAAATGGAACTGCTGTTAGAGGTGTACTTGCTCCAGTCCTGACTGGACATATTTTTCCAGAGTATCCGGAGGATTGGTGTCCGACGTTCTATGGACCTGAGCCTGTCGACGGTGCAGACAGGGACCCTCTAGTTTAGGAGTGATTTTCGGGTTGGTAGCCGGGATCACTAGGACCTTATTGTTGTTTTTATTAGCTTTTAGCACCGGATTTGTCTCCGGTTTTGGATTGAGACCTTGTTTGTATATTATTTTGGATATTGTTGTATTATTATTTGATGTTGTGGTTGTTGTAGTAGTTGTTGTTGGTTAGACTTTATAGTTGTAGATCTCTGTGTTATCTTATCGTGCTTAGATTCGTGATTGAGTATATTGTGGTTATCTTTGTGATATTTGCTCCTCCGTTTGGAGTTGAGATCTTGACAGGTTTATACTTGTTTGTGTGGTTGCCCTCCTTTTGGAGAGGTCATGGCCGATTTTTGTGTGAGATTATTATTTAGTTAGTTGACCTAGACAGCGTTCTACCGCCGATGCTGCGGCGTAGGCTGGACGTACCCACGACTCATGCCCGATTTTTCGGGTGCGGGTCGTGACACGTTTTTGGTGGTGGCCCATGCAGGTCTCGATTCGCAATTAGTGCGATGTCGTGGTGGTACAACAACTTAGTTGTACTACTGCGAGCCTGCTATAGGATCTAGGATCTAGGATGAGAGTGTACTCAATCACGACTAGGAACAATTCCAATCTAATTATTCTGAAATTGCTTCTTTTGAAATATTACTGTCCTTCTTTGATGATATCGTATCTTGCGCCGTATTGACTTCTTTTGATCTGTGTCCAGGATGCCTCCGAAGACACGATCCCATCGTACCGTTCCAGCAGTTGCCACTGAGAGGTCTGCTACCTCTCGTCTGGCTCGTATTCAGGCAGCTGCTACCGCTCCACTCACCACTCCTGCGGTTGAGGGAGCATCTGCTTCTCTCGGGGATCCTCCTTCACCTGTCGATCCGAGGACTACCCCAGTCGTTCCGGTGGTTCCTCCACCGCTTCCTGCTCCAGTAGATGCCGCGCAGTTGTTTGCGTTCTTCAGGGAGATGATGGACGCGCAGCACCGTCAGGTGAATGTGATGAGGCTGGGCATTGAGAACGCCCACCAGGTGGCCATGACGGCAGTGGATAGGGTGGCACAGGTTCAGCCACAGGCAGATCAGATTCAGCACCCGAGGCCGGGCAGTATCATTGACTTCCAGAGGATGCGGCCCAAGGAGTTCCGTGGTACAGAAGGGATCCTGTACGCGGATGACTGGATAGAGCAGATTGAGGGGATCTTCAGGCTGGCACAGATTCCAGACAGCCTACAGATAGAGGCAGCGGGCAGTCAGATGTTCGACCTCGCCTTGACGTGGTATCGCACTGATACGAGGATTGCAGCGCCAGGGCTTACTTGGGAGGCTTTCAAGAGGCTTTTTAAGGAGAAGTTTTTCCCAGATGTGGCGCTCAGTGCTTTGGAGAGCCAGTTCGAGGCACTCGTCCAAGGGAGCATGACAGTGGACGAGTACGCAGCGGAGTTCTGCCGTCTGGGCAGATTTGTAGATGGCTTGAGTGAGGCAGCCAAGGCGAGAAAGTTTCGCAAGGGCTTGGTTATGGCGGTCAAGTCTTTGACCAGGAGCGACCGCGAGGCAACTTTTGAGCAGATAGTAGGAGATGCTCAGAGAGCAGAGGATGACTTGGAGCTCAAGTCCAAGAGAGGCAGGGATGATTCAGGCAGTGCGAGTGGTAGTGCGGGACCAGCTAAGCGTCCCTATGTGCAGAAGGCAGCGCAGCAGGGTCAGGATCAGAGGGTGCCCACTTGTGCCTACTGCAGGAAGGCAGGACACACTTGGGATGTTTGTAGGAGGAGGCTGAAGGTGTGTTTGTTCTGTGGATCCGCTGCTCACCAAATGCGAGATTGCCCTACTGCACCTCCATTGGGTGGAGCACAGGATCAGAGAGTTGGAGCTAGGCCATCTGTGGCACAGCATCATGCCCCGCACCAGCAGAGGGATACACCCCAGCAGGGCAGGGCTTATGCGTTGACGGTCGAGGAGGCCGATGCTACGGATGTCGGGTTAGCAGGTCTGTCTCTTGTTTCTTCTTCCTGTCCTTTTCCATTCCTGTGGTGTGCTTCATTAGTACCTGTTAGATTTTCCTTGTGCTGTGGTAGATAGTGTAGTGACCCCGATTGAGACTGTAATAACACGACCAGTAGGACCCTGATCTTGTATGTTGTTTAGGTAGAAATTCTTGACTGTGATTGTTGGGGGTTTGACCTAGAGGAGTGTGATTGACTTTAAATTTCGAGGACGAAATTTTCTAAGGAGGATAGGCTTGTCACCACCCCATTTCCAAAGTCGGGCATTTTTTTTTATTTTTAATTTGGTTAATTGTGCATTATTTTTAATTAATTGTATTTATAATTAATTATTGATTGTATTATATTTTTATTGTATGTTTTAGGATTTTGGCTAGCCTGGACCCATGTCAGACCCTAGTGGACCCATGTCCGACCCAGTCCACACCCTTGTGAGAATTATTTTGGGGCTTAGAAATATTTATTTTATTTTTAGGAGGTTAGTTGGAGAGATTTGGAGCTAGTTTGAGTGCTTTTGGAACCCGGAACCCAAAATCGAGTGAGTAGGGGCGTTTTGGGAATGTGGAACTTAGTGTAACCCTTTTTATTACACTTGGCCGGCCTACCTACCCCTCCCCACCCGTGAGACCAGCAGCCCCAT
Source organism: Iris macrosiphon (assembly GCA_036927795.1). Classification (NCBI taxonomy): domain Eukaryota; kingdom Viridiplantae; phylum Streptophyta; class Magnoliopsida; order Asparagales; family Iridaceae; genus Iris; species Iris macrosiphon. Next base: position 115,044,310 of record JAYESA010000016.1, on the reverse strand, counting down.
TCCCGTGAGCAGCCCCACAGCCCCCTTTCTTCATTCCTCTTCATTCTACTTCTTCTTCTTCACTTCTTCTTCTTCTCCACTTCTTCTTCTTCTCCTTCTTCCTCCAAAGTAAGTCCCTCTTCCTATTTTCTTCCATTCCTTCTTCTTTATGTAACCCTAACCCTAGATCTTTCCCCAACCTAGGTGGGTAGAGCCTAGATTTGGTGTTGGAGCTTGGATTTGAGGCTTGGAGCTTGTAGGAGGTGAATTTGGAGAGATTTGGAGATTTTGGCTTGGGATTCAAACTTCCAAGAGGTAAACCCTAAATTTCCCCTTGTAATTACTCTTTTATAGTGTAATTAATATTTTAGAACCTTCCTAGACCCTTAGGCTACCCGTGGGAGGAAGTTGGAACTAGTTGGGTAGTGTTTAGAGACTTTAACACTAGGTTTTGTGTCAATTTCGGGTGAAATCCGAATTTGGCCCAATTTTGGGTGATGCCCTAGGTTAGACGGACCTAGGTAGACGTTGTCGAATGTCGTGAGGGTGAGAGCGTGTCTCCGTTCGGACACGGGAAGCCGCGTCGCGGAGAAACGGGCGTTTCGGGCGAAATTGGGGCTTTTCGTCGTAGCCGATTCTAAGTGCGTGTGCGTTTCCGCCACGGACCTAGAATCGATGCGGGAGCACATTTTCTAGGATCTAGACATCGTGTAGAGCGCGTGGGTAAATTTTGGGCCGATTCCGAGTTCGTTTGGTGTGCGTTTCAGGAGGTTTTCCGAGCCGCGCACCACGTGTTCGTCGAAATGACCGAACGGCCATTTCGACTTGGTTTCCTCGTTTCGGCTTTGTGCGCGCGTTGGATTAGTATCGGGGAGTGTGTGCTAGAGTTTTCGGGCTATATTTTATATATTTTAGGGTATTGGTGAGTGTCGGGGTCGTTGGGCGTGAGTAGGGCGTGTGGTTTGAGTGTTGTGTGCGTGGTTGTGTTTGTATTGATATGTGTCTATATATATATATTTATATATATGTATGTGTGTTTATGTATATATATTTATGTGTGTGTGCGTGTATTTATATTTATGTACTTGTATATGTATATGTCTATGTGTATATATATATATGTATATGTGTAAGTGTGCTTGTGTGTGTGTATGTGTATATATATATATAGGTGTATGTATATATATATAGTTGAGAGTGTGTGTAGATATATATATATAGTTGAGAGTGTGTGTAGATATATATATATTAAGTGTATATATATATGTAGCTGTGTATATATATATTTATGTGTGTGTGTGTGTGTATTAGTGTGTGAGTGTGTGTATTAGTGTGTTTGTGAGAGTGTAGGTGTGTGTGTTAGTATATAGATATATAGGTGTGTATATATATGTATCTAGTTATATATATATAGTTATATATGTGTATGTATATATATATATATAGGGGGTGATATATATATGTGTATATGGATGTGTGTGTGTGTGTGTGTGCTTGTGTTTGTGTGTGTGTGTGTACTTATACATATGTGTGTGTTAGTAGATATATTAGTGTGTGTGTATATATATATATATAGGAGCTTGTGTATATATATATATATGTATGTATATATATATATATATAGATATATATATATGTGTGTTATAGGAGAGTGTGTGTGTGTGTATGTGAGATAAGAGGGGGGGGACAGCAAACTGGAACCAGCAGCAAGGGCAGCAGCTGCTGCTGCCTAGAGCAGCAGCAATGTGCAGCTGCAGCAGCAGCTTATGCAGCAGCAGTAGCAGTAGCATGGAGCAGCAGCAATGTGCAGCTGCAGCAGCAGCTTATGCAGTATCAAGAGCAGCAGCAGCAGCTAGCAAGAGCAGTGTGCGAGAGAGAGGGGTATGTATATATATATATAGATAGATAGATAGATTGTTAGATAGGTAGATTAATGGATTGATAGTTGGATAGGTAAATGGATAGATAATTAGATAGGTAGATAGCTAGTTAGATAAATAGGTAAATAGATAGATACATAGATATTAATAGATAGATAGATATATAGTTATATAGCTAGCTAGATAGATAGATACATAAATAGGTAGATAGATGGATATCTATATAGATAGTTATATAGTTAGATAGGTAAATACCTAGGTATAGATATATATATACCTATAGCTATATAAATATATCTATAGATATCTAGAGAGAGAGATAGATAGATTTATATATAGATATCTATATATAGCTAGGTAGATAGTTTAGATATCTAGATATAGATATATTTATATATTTATGAGGAGGGTAAGGTAAGGTATGTGTAAGATAAGGTAAGGTATTGGGTATAGATATATAGGTATATGCCTATATGTATTAGATATCTATATTTTAGCCTAGATTATAGCTAGATATATATGTTTATGCATAGTTAGTTAGCTAGAGGGGTAGTCGGGTTGAGTTTAGAGCGGTATCTCAATACCTTGAGATACCGAGGTATCTCAATACCTTAAGATAACCAAGGTATTGAGTTTCGAGCGGGGTATTTGAGCATTAGCCTAGGAAATGTATTGGAGTGATTTTTATATGCTTATGTGTATATATTTACGCGTGCTAGCATAGGTTTTAGCGGGTTTAGGCGGGGTGCGTAGCCTAGGTTGAGGTATCGGATACCTAGGGTATCCCGGTATCTCAAGGAGGCGAGTTTGTGAGTTTTCTAGCTTAATGAGCTCGGTTTGACCTAGAATTTCAGGAGCACCCTAGTTTGACCCAGACTTGACCGTAGTTGACTCGGTTGACCGCCAAAGTCAACTTTTGACCTAGTTTTGACCCAAAGTTGACTTTTTGGACCCAGAGTTGACTTTTTGACCCAGATTTCACCGGTTTGACCCGTTTGACCTAGAACGACCCTAGAAGCCTATTTTTAGTTATTTTATATCTGTTTAACTCATTAGAACCCTGTTTAACTTTGCTTTTCGCATTAGGTCCTTGCGACACCGGTTCGGATCGCTAGTTGCTCAGGACGTCAGGCGAGTACATTCTCTGATAGTTTTCATTATCTGATGATTATTATGATTCAGCTTCTAGTATAGTATCATTTGATTATTCTGGCACAACACGAGACACTGACTGATATTTTTGGATTCATTTACTTGCGACACGTACATTTCATGTTTCTGGCCTCTATTCTGGAATCACTACAGGCATCACCTACAGGCATCACCTACAGGCATCACTCATGTTCAGGCTGGACTCATCTTGATTGCGTGTCGGGTCTTGGATCCACTTGTATTAGTCGGGGCGGGGAAATACTCGAGTAGACATGTAAACATTCCCATCTGGAATCATCAGGCATCACTCCCTCTGGTCTAATCTGGAATGATAGCAGCCGTGCACCCAGTGCGCGGTGAGCCGTACTTACCCCTAGCCGTTTACATGTCGAAACAAGTATTTCAAAGACACCGAGTTCATTCTTTATAGTCTGGACTCTCATGCATTTCTTGACTTGTCTCACTTACATGTTTCTGGACTTGACTCACTACATGTTTTTCATGCTGGACTCACTACACGTTCATGTGCACGGACTTGATCTTAGCTTAGATTTCCTGTATCTTGCAGTTATTACTATCTTGCTCTGATATTCATGCATCTTTACCTTTATGCACCAGTTATTTACATATTTCCTGTTTTATACTTGCTTCATTCTTCTTGCTACTTGCTATAACTGTTTTATAGTTTTTATCATTTAAATGGAACTGCTGTTAGAGGTGTACTTGCTCCAGTCCTGACTGGACATATTTTTCCAGAGTATCCGGAGGATTGGTGTCCGACGTTCTATGGACCTGAGCCTGTCGACGGTGCAGACAGGGACCCTCTAGTTTAGGAGTGATTTCCGGGTTGGTAGCCGGGATCACTAGGACCTTGTTGTTATTTTTATTAGCTTTTAGCACCGGATTTGTCACCGGTTTTGGATTGAGACCTTGTTTGTATATTATTTTGGATATTGTTGTATTATTATTTGATGTTGTGGTTGTTGTAGTAGTTGTTGTTGGTTAGACTTTATAGTTGTAGATCTCTGTGTTATCTTATCGTGCTTAGATTCGTGATTGAGTATATTGTGGTTATCTTTGTGATATTTGCTCCTCCGTTTGGAGTTGAGATCTTGACAGGTTTATACTTGTTTGTGTGGTTGCCCTCCTTTTGGAGAGGTCATGGCCGATTTTTGTGTGAGATTATTATTTAGTTAGTTGACCTAGACAGCGTTCTACCGCCGATGCTGCGGCGTAGGCTAGACGTACCCACGACTCATGCCCGATTTTTCGGGTGCGGGTCGTGACAGAGATCTCGTCTACAGTCTCGTTACCTAAGAAGGTATCTGGTCCCATCTGTCGGAACCATCTAACAGTTCCACTTGTCTGGGTTGGTGGAGGTGCTGGTACGGGTGCTGGGACAGGTGTCCTCTCTAGTACTGCCATCAAACTCTGTCTCAACGTCTCTGTCTGATGCCACTGTGCTTGCATCATAGTCTGAAAGAACTGTAGCATCTGTGGCTGTCCATCTAGTTGTGGCATCTGGGGTGGATAAGGTGGAGGTGGTGGTAATAGAACCTCTGGCTGTGCGGTAGGGGTCTCCTCAGATGTCGGCCTCTCGGTCTGTGGCATCAACGTAGCCCCTGAAGTCTGGCCTGTCATGTCCCAATCTCCCGCAAGCTCAATAGTCCCCGCTGAACGTGAATCACCACGTTTACAGCTCTCCCTCAGGACTATCGTTCTCCTCGGGACGTGATGCCGTACGAGCCTGGAGTTGTGCTCGTACAAGGCGATGTTGTTAAACATCAAAGTTATCATCGAAACAACCAAGTTACAGCGGAAGCCAATTTGTGTACCAAGCACACATCAGAGTAATACGCAGCGAAGCTCACGATAGGGTCCAAATGAAATGCCCCGAAACAATGCCACAAAGGCGATGCCACGGAGACGATGAAATACTCTTGCTCTTTTCTCTAGCCCACAAAGGTACTTACAGTTCATACATCTTGTCCCGTATATCCAAGCAGCACCACTACGCCTGTGTACCTGAAATAATGCCCATAAACGTGGGTCAGTACACAACCGTACTGGTGAGCGGGGTAACCCACTCGTCTAAGCCGACACTAAGTAAAATAGTGAATGCACACAGTTATATGGTGATCTTTCTAGTTGAATCCTAGATTCGTTTCATGGCATATGGATGACATGTTAAGGAAAGCTGTAAAGCAGTTTAAGCATGCAAATATTCAACTCAAACCAAACAACAAGCAGTTATATATACCCGAAGGTAACTAGCACGCAACCCGTCTAACTCAATGTCATCGCTTGCACGATAACATACCGAACCATCAGTCTCGCCTCAATATCCATCCTCAACCAAAGTTTATATATTCCAATCTCAAGTGTACACTCTTGCCGAGGCAAGGTGGCCGTGCCTACACGATGCAACAAACCAACTAAAGTAAAGCAAGCCAACATTTAAGCTATATGAAGTCACTGGCCAGAAGCCACGAAGGATATTGATCGGACCAAGATCAATAGGGCAATCCTACCCGATCCAGGGTTGGGCAGCTACTCCCGCCTGGTGGTATCGGACTACCAGCATTGCGCCCAATCACGCGATGCCCATTGTTTCCTCCATGGTGGAACGGTCCCGGTACCCCGGTATCTCAACCCGTTCCAGGAAACCAAATCCTGTGCCACGCAGGTTGTCCGTGACTATGCAGACACAGTAGGTATAACGAAAGGATCGAACATTCTCGTCCCACCAAGCGATCCTAGACTCGTTCAACCGATATCCAACCAAATATCCATAACCATTCTTCCAACATATCCAACCAAATAATCCAAATCTCGACCTCAAGATATAGCCCAAGGCACCAAAATATTAAGTGTTTCATAGGCACAATGCCTCTTCTCAACACAAAGTCTGAATTGGTGCAACACCCATGCTCGAAGCAAATCCCATGGCATAATGCCATTTCAGTGGCACAATGCCCCATTCGTGGCACGATGCCCCATCAAGCGACACAACACCCTCGCCGATCCAGTTGTTCGGTTTCGAACCACAACTGCTCGCTTTGCAAGACAAAGCGACCAAGTGATACTCGTGCACGGATGCACGTTCGCTCGCCCAAATTCCCGATATTCCTATTGCCTCAAAGTATCATTCCAACCGTCCATGTATAATCCCAAGTATCCAACCAACTGCCTCAAATGTATAATCCAACTATCGCTCCAACTATCCAACGCGTAAATCATATCAAGCCACAATCCTACCAAGCCAACGACGTACACTCTATGCACGCCTCAGTGTAGTGATTCTCAATGTTTCAGCCCAAGTGTTCAAGCCTTTTACGTGTTTTCCATATTATTAGGCATGAAGGAGTAGAGGAGAAGGAAAAGAGCCCACTCACAATGATTGATCCCGTTAGGCATCCTGTCCTGCCGATACGGCCAATCCCTTGAACCCGTGGTCCGATGCAAGCACGATCTACTCAACTGGTATGACCGTGCGAGTAGGCCGTGTCACGACCCACACCCGGTATAGGGATGCAAGTCGGGAACAACGCCCAGCCTACGCCGCAGCATCGGCGGTAGAACGCTGTCTTGGTCAACTATACTATCTAATTATCTCACAAAATGTATAATCCTCCAATAATATCTCAACTCCAAGAAGAGTAATCAACTTAATTCAACACAATACTCAATCACATTTCTATGGCACGAGAGGATATCACAGAAGTCTAACATAACTAAGCAGTTAAAAATATAACAACAACAAATAGAAATAATATCCAAACACAAATATATGCTGGAAACAAATCCGGTACCAACATGCTAAAGAGAACTAACTATGCTAACTAGTGAATCCGGCTAAATCTCTCGACAGTCACTCCAGAACTAGTGGGACCAAGTCTGCACCATCTATAGGCTGAGGTCCGTAGTATGTCGAACACCAATCTCCCGGATCCTCTGAAAAATATTTTCCAGTCAGGAATGGAGCGAAGTACAACCCAATAGCAGTTCCAATTAATTGACAAAAACTATAAAGCAGTAGAATAGAAGATGCTATCTACGATGAGGATATAACTGATAATCAAGAACAATGAGAGAATAGGCAATACTAACAACAAAATATAATCAATACGTACAAGAATAAAGGAATGAACTATAATGTCAGAATAGAACAAGGTAATCAATGAACTGAATAATGGAATCTATAATAACTATGTGATTTGAGATACTAACTAAATATGTGATCGGCCTGGGAGATTCAATGATTACACTAAGGAGCTAACTCAACCATACGTGAATTGCATGGTTAGTTAGTAGCCAATGATTACACTACTAGCCGATAGTTTCTTGATCACATATTTAATTGGTATTTCCCCCGCCCCGACTGATATGATGGATCGAATCATGACACGTCACTAGCCAATGTATCCAATGTTTAATCTACAATATTCAATGTTATCCAATACCAACAAGGACAGTATCTGATACCATCTCCATAATCAAGGTAACATCCTATGAATGACGATCCAATAACAATACCAATCCGTGTACCATCGTGTCAAGAATCATAAGTAACATTTCTAAATACTTGAATTATAGTGGTAATCAAATAATGGAAACTATCAGAGAATGTACTCGCCTGTGGTCCAGAGCAAATGATAAAAAAATGATGTCCAAACTGGTGTCACAGACCTAAATATAAAATATTGCATTAATACAAGTTTTGGGGAAGAGAAATAAATTAAACTAGTCAATTTCTAGGTCATAAAACTATTTCTAAGTCAAAAGTCAAACTAGGTCAACTCTAAGTCAACTATGGTCAACTATAGTCAAATTATGGTCAACTACCTATTTCTAGGTTGCATGAGTCTAACTCAAAGATATTGGGCTCACACACTATGAATCTAGGTCATACAAGCTACATCTTAGGATACTAAGATACTGTATCTCAGGATACGCAAACAAGGGATAAATATAACACATATGTACATATCAAATAATATTATATATATAAAATCCTAATTATAAATGCTAAATGGATACCTTGGTTTCGAACCAACTTGGTATCGCAATACTAAACCTCTATCTTGATATCAAAACCCAATACCTTGATTATCCTCCAATACCTTGATACTTACCTTGGCATCTCAAGGTAAATTCAAAACCTTATTTATACTAACTACCCAACAATAATTACATATATCAATCTAATATAACTCTAGTATGTACTAATAGAAAAATACTAACTACCAACTACATACTAACTATTAATACATATATACGTACATACATACCTACAAATATATAATATATAAAAGATACTCATAACAATTGATAACTAAAATATACTAACTATTCTAATAAATTTATATGCTACAACTAAATATATACATATATAGTATACTATAATACAAATAGCAATTAGGAACATATTTATATATATATTAATTACCATATATATATACATATATATCTATATATATATTAATATTTAATATATTAAAAACTGCCAAACTGTCGCTAAATACCCTGTCCACTGTCACAGAAAGCTGCTGTGTATATAGATACACTGCAGTTTTTGTGACAGTTTCCTGCACTGTCACTAAAAACTGTCGCTGAAGCTTCTGATACTCTGCTGATACACTGTTGTTTCAGCGACAGTTTTCTGCAACTGTCGCTGACTGCTGTCGCTGAAAAGCTGCTATTATTTGCATTTGTTGCTGCTGTTGCGACACTTCTGGCTCGCTGTTGTCGCTGAAAATATATGTATATATATATACAATATATATATAAATACATATATATAACCCACCATATATATATTTATACAATATATATTTAAATACATATATATAACCCATAATATATATTTATACAATAAACATATAAAACTATATATAACTATACATACACTTATACATAGTAAATTGTATAAAATACCACATAGTAACATACACACACACATATAGTAATATGTATATATAACTATACATATATGTATACATATATATAATCATATAATAATATAAATACATAACAATATATAATATAACTATATATATAACCACATATAAATATATCTACTATATTATATATACATATGCTACCACTTATAAATATATATCTACATACATATATATATATATATATATATAAATAATCATATATAAATAATCTAATTACTTAATCAAACATACACATATATTATATAAAATATATACATATATTTACATCCCTAACATATATTATAACATATATATTAATGCATGTAGAAGAAAGCTACATAATATATATTCTATTAATACATATATAATACATAGATCTATGATACAATAAACACTATAATAAATATACATAATACATATATAATATATATAGATACATACACAATTATAATTCAAGAATTAAAGCACAATTAATTAGATCTACACATAAACACATAATAATTGGAGCGTATCACACCGTATCCCACTAGATCTAGGATACGCATGCGACACAAGTCCACCACACATCCAATTTTACCCCGAAGGACACAAACAAATTACATATAATATTTATGAATAAAACAAAGTGTCAAATATAGATCTATGTGTCCGTGTCAAAATATGACATGTACAAAGTCCCGTATCGGAGGAAAAACCCCCAAAACAATACGTATCACCAAATTGTTGGGATACGACCTACACGTACCCAATTATGGACACGACACTAGTCCCAAACACATAAATATATGCCAAATTGATCTATAGGATCAATTAACACACACAACAAAAGTCATTTTCAGAATTTCCCCAAAATTGACACAAAAAGTACCATAACTTTCTCCATAGGTCTCCTATGAACACAAAACCAAATCCTATGGGTAGTACATACATATGGGTTGATTATTTATGATTAAATCTCAGATTTAGAAGCTATTTTAAGAGAAAAAACTGAATTATACCTATTGGGAGATGGATTCCCAATGAAACCTCCAAAATTGGTGAAATTGGCCTCTAACTTGTAGATCCTTGCTCCTCTTTGTAGATCCTTACTTCCTCCTTCTAGATCCTTGCTCTTCTAGTCTCCAATGGTGATTTGGGAAGTAATTGGGTAGAAATTTGGTAGAGATTTGATGAAATTTGGTTGAGGGAAATTCTAGATCTATATTTGGAATAAAAAATGAAGAGAGAGAAAGTTTTCATCCCCTTTATATAGGCCTCACTTGCCCCCTCCCTCAAGCTACTATGTAAAGTCTAAAATACCCCTTAGGGCCTCTCATGAAGAAATTAATTAAGGAGGGAAGCTTCTAGTCTAATGGTTTAATTAATTTAATTATCCTCCTAATTAATGGGCTTTCTAGTTGGGCTCAATTTTAACAATTAATACATGTTGGTCCATGAGTCTAAACTAAACTAGTTAGGTCCACTAACACAAGTCCAAAATAAATAAATCTATCATGCTAATAATAAATAAATAATACAATAAATAAATATTTAACATGCACAATATTTAATTAAATATAAAATGGCCAAAATACCATTTTCTAGAAAATACGGTAGTGACAGGCCGTGCTCTCCAAATCATCCGACCGATCGGACTAAGGAAGACGGTATTATCGCTTCCATCCAGCTATTCAGAAATGTTCTGAACGAACACCTGATTTCCATCGAACCCGCTAGCCATCTGCACATTGAAACCAACTCGATTAATCCTTCTTCCCAAAATCTAATATTTAAAATGTAACCAGCATTTGATTCATTCAGTCCGACTCAGCGTAACGCTCCGAGCGGTTGTGGGGCGTTACATAATATACCACTTAGAATCAGGTTCATTCACGAACCGTGATGGTACTCATTCCTATCACATGCCACAATCCAATTCCATGGATCTGCTCTATGCAACTCACATATTCACGATTCTGACTCCGCATATCGTTCTACTGAACGCTCGTACAAATTTCACGAATTCCCACATCCTCCTTGCAGCTCAATACAAATTCTTCGTATCGCTTAGTTTTGGATTGTACACATATTTAAGGCGTCCCTAAAATACATGCATTTCAGCCGAGCCTTGCGATAGCAAATTTGAACAAGTTACAAGGGTATCTTTATGTTCGAGGCATCCATTTGCTTTGCTCCTAATTGAACCAAATTATGATTCCCATTCCAAACTATTCGATTGAGCACCATTCACAAATATGATAATTTTCCACCGACTCAATCGGTTCGTGTTCCAACTCAATCCATCCAACTATTTCTGAACCTGCACTAGCAACATCTCCAAACATATCTCGTGCACCGAACGATTATCACAACTGATACTACCCAAGCTAGACGACTTACCCAAATATTAACTTTGCTTAGATCAGCTAAGTCCAACACATTTTCCTGCCATCTCAATATCTCACAGGGTGAACATCTATATTGAGGTTCGTGTGATCCACGAAGATCTCGCCGCCACGCCAAAGGGATTGTGTCGCCACGATTTCAACGTGGACACACTCGCCACAATTCCTAGATTGCGCATGGAATAGTTCTTCGTGCTGCTTCCACTGCCTTGAAGCATAGAATATCACCTTTGCCTTCCGAACGAGCACGCTTCCCAGACTAAGTTCCGAGACATCTGTAAATCTGAGGCAAATCTGTCCCTTCCAGTATTCGCAATAATTTGATCTGAACGAGCCGTTGCTTTAACTTCACGAGCTAGTTTCACAGTCGTCAATTCATATGAATGCTATTCCCTTCCAGGGCACGATGAGTCAGAGGCGATGCCATCGATAAAAATCTGTGACTCTGAATCTCATCAGTTGACTTAGGCTACTTCCACCATCGCTTCGATCTTCCGGCTGCATCTTCAGCTGAAGGCTATCCCAAGGGTCTCTCAAATCCAACACTCAGTCGATAAGCCAAATCTTATTGCTCACATCTGCCCTCGACGCATTCCCAAATACGCCGCCTCAAGGGTCGTTCTACGGGTTTACCATATTCAATCTCTGATCTGGCGGATAATCGCTAGGGTCAGCTGTCCCGAAGCTACGCTCGATAATTATAATCATCACGATGGACAATTACTATGAACCATGCTATATCTCATCTGCAAATCCGAATAAAAATCCAACCATTCCATCCGAACAAACTTCCGAATCCGAGCACTGTCACGACCCGCACCCGAAAGTTCGGGCACGAGTGCGTGGGCACGTCCAGCCTACGCCGCAGAGTCGGCGGTAGTACGCTGTCTAGGTCAATCCATAACTACTAACTAGCTTATTCACAACAATATAGGCAAGATAATAATGAGAAATGAAACTTAAGATTGCAACTGAAATAAATGTGACAACAAATTCAAATATTTAGTACAGGAATTCCAAAATGAAATCGGGGACAAACCCGATTAAATAAGATAAGAACAGAATAAAAGATAGCTACTACTAACTACTCTGCAGCAGGGGTCTCCTGAGTGGGTTCTGGCTCCTCATAGGTATCATCTGTACCCTCATAAGGACCATAATAGGTAGGGGCAAGATCCTCATCATCGCCTAAATCAACAGATCCAGTCAGGAAAGGAGCAAAGTACACAGTGCACAACAATGTTAAACTAAATATTTATGACAATTAAACATTGAATATCATGTTAAGGAAATTGCATAAAGGAATGTTAATATCTCAGAGTCAAAACTATAAACAGGAATATGAGAAAACAGAAGTAAACGAGCAGAAAAAGAAACTACACAGTCAGCAAGAATATAACATGACCAGAAGTTATCTGTATGAAACTTGTGTTTGTTTTTAGAATACTTAGTTGGCATATAGGGGTTTATAAGGCTAATCCGGCCGTCATGAACGGCTATTAGTCACGAATAATCGAGATCCGGCTGATGGACAGTCGTGTACCAACAGCTATTATTCACGGCAAGGGGAAGGGTAAACTACATGCCTTTCAGTATTCTCCCACCCGACATGAAAAACAAGACATGAATTCCAATACTCAAGACATGAAAATCTAGCATTTCTAACGCTAAGGGTAATCATCAAGGTTACTAGTAAAGCAGGAAATTAATTATCACAATATATAGATTTAACTTGAAGTGCAGGTACTTGCCTGTTGTTTGGATCTGGTTAATTTAGTTCTTGGGAAAAAGTTCAGAGATGAGTCCAAAAGCTGAAATAGACATTACCATCATGCTCAGAAGATATCAAATAGCTAGAAACGCCTGTCCTTGGGTCCAATTTGGAGACAAGGGCAAAAACGGCAGTTTCGGGTCAAAATGGGGTCCGCCGGTGGGCCCGCTTTGCACCGAAAAATGCGTCCGGGTCAAAGGTCTCCAAATTTACCAAACTTAGTGTCAACAGGTCAGGAACGCTGATACGAACCCAACGGAACTTCCAGATTTGGATTCTGATGAGCCGAACACAAAATCGCCCGTCGAGCGGGGCCTGTGGGGCCCACGACACGCGATTTCGTCAACGTTCTCAGAATCGAACCAAACTTGACCCACAGGACCAGCGTATTGCTACGAGTCCGATGGCGTAAGTTTCGTCTCGATCCGACGTGTGTGCACGAAGTTAGGGTGAATTGTAGAAAAGCCGGATACGGGGCGATGTCCGCGGATACGCGTTGATTTCGGTGTGCACGCACACCCGAATCAGCTTCCGCGAAATCTCACACGTCCGTATCGAAGGTGCGTACGTATCTGCGAAGACCGCACACTACCAAGTCGTCCGGTTTGGCGGGGCGTACTCAGTTCCGGGGGTGAAACAGGGTCTGGTTTTTCCTATTTTTGGATCGCGGTGTGCGATCACCACAGGACGCGATGTCCCGAACAGTTTGTCCGGACACCGAGAGGGTCATACAGGCTTCACAACGCAATTTGCGGAATTGAAAACGAAGCTACGAGGCGAAAGTTACGCGTACCTGAAGGGGACTCGAAAATCAGGGTCGAGACGTGTCCGTGTCGTGTCCGACACGGAATCCAAAATTAGGGCTAGGGTTAGGGTTAGGGTTTTCGTCGGGGCGTGGCCGTGGACGGCGGAGGGCGGCTGCTGGGCGGCCGGCGAGGGCGGGGGACTGGTCGCCGGAGTGAGGCGGAGCTTCTGGCGGTCGGCGGCGCGCGGGGAGGTCCGGCAGCGGCGGCTGCGGCTGCTGCTGCTGGTTTCTGCGGTTTGCGGGAGGAGACGGCGGGCGGCGCCGAGGGGGAGGAGCGGAGGAGGGGAGGAGGTGCGCCGAGGGAGGAGGCGGCACTGGCGGTGGCTGGCGGTGGCGAGCAGCGGCGGAGCGGTGCGAGGGTTAGGGCGAGGGTGGTGTGAGGAGGGCGGCCGGGGGTCGGGGTATTTATAGGGGAACGGGCGGTTGCAGGGGGGGGCGGCCAAGGCGGATCGGGGGCGACGTGGGCGCGGGGAGCGCGGCGGCCGGCGTAGGACGTGGGACGTGGGGGGGACTGTGCACGCGGGCGGGTCGGGCTGCGGCGGGTCGGGTTCGGCTGAACCCGACCCGACCCGAAAGGGGCTGGGCTGGGCTGGTTAGCGGGCTGGGCCGCGGCCCAATGGGCCAGAAAATAATAAAAATAAAATAAATAATAAAAAATAAAATAGATAATTATTTAATTAAATAATTAAATAGTTTTCAGGCATTTAAAAATATGTCTGAGGCCCAGAAAAATCCAGAAAAATTACCCTAAGTCCAATTTTTCATTTTACACCCAAAAATATTATTTTCATGACATTATTTATTGCTAATTAAAAATCAATTATTAATTGAAAAGCTTGATTTTAATTACAGAAAATTCCCAAAAAATTTCAGAAAATTGAGAAAAATCCAAGATTTAATAATTTAAAAATTTTGGGGGTTTACAACCTACCCAACTTACAAAAATTTCGTCCTCGAAATTTAAGAATAACAAGGCACGAAAAGAAAGGCCGAGAAATAAAAATACACCTCAGGGTTCAAAAAGATAGGGATATCGCTCTCTAATCTCGTCTTCTCGCTCCCAGGTGGATTCGCCGGGAGAATGGTGCTTCCAAGCTACGCGAACCAGGTAGATAACCTGGTTCCGTAGGACTTTCTCCGAGCGATCCAGTATCTCCACGGGTTGCTCCTGGTAAGTCAGACTTGGGCCTACTTCGAGCTCTGAGTGATCCAAAATGTGGCTGGGGTCTGACACATACTTCCTCAGCTGCGACACGTGGAAGACGTTATGGACTCCTTCCAGAGAGGGTGGCAATGCCAGACGGTATGCCACTTCTCCGATTTTCTCCTGAATGCCAAAAGGTCCAATGAATCTTGGGCTGAGTTTTCCACTCCTTCCGAACCTAATGGTGCCACGTGTCGGGGAAATCTTTAAGAACATCAGCTCTCCAACCTTTAATAAAGTCATAATCAAGCCTTAGTTCCATAAGCAAAATATTTAATTTGACTTGAATTTTATAAATTTAATTACCTCAAATTCCAAGGGCCTTCGGTGGCTATTTGCCCAATGTCGTTGCCTGTCTTGAGCCACTCGAAGTCTGTCCCTTATTTGCTTTACCTTCTCAGCTGAATCGATCACCATCTCTGGTCCCAGCAGGGCTCTTTCTCCAACGTCGTCCTATGATAGCGGGGTACGACATCTTCGTCCATACAGAGCTTCAAATGGAGTCATCTCGATGCTGGCTTGATAACTGTTATTATAAGAGAACTCCACCAGATGTAGGTAGTCTTCCCAGGATCCTCCAAAATCCAGAACACATGTACGGAGCATATCTTCAAGGGTCTGGATTGTACGTTCCGATTGCCCATCGGTTTGGGGATGATAAGCTGTGCTGAATTTGAGTTGAGTCCCCAAACTGGCTTGTAAGCTCTTCCAGAAGTGAGAGGTGAATCTTGAATCTCTGTCGGAGACAATACTTACTGGAACTCCATGCAGCCTAACAATATGTCTGATATATAAATCTGCCAGTTTCTCTGTAGATAGCCCTACTTTGAAAGGTAAAAAATGTGCAGACTTGGTCAGTCGATCTACTATCACCCAGATTGCATCCTTACCACTAGGTGTCCTTGGAAGTCCGGAAACAAAATCCATTGTGATATGTTCCCACTTCCACTCCGGAATAGGTAGGGGTTGAAGCAGTCCTCCAGGTCTTTGTCTTTCTGCCTTGACTTGCTGGCACACTAAACAACGAGATACGAACCTGGCTACTTCTCTTTTCATGCCATGCCACCAAACATACGTCCTTTCATGAATGCCTTGCTCAAAATGTGGTATTCCATATACCACTCCGAATCAAGTCGCTACTCACATTACGTTTCCTTTCATGAATCCAAGATCCGTTCGAACCATCCTCCATACGTGGTCATGCCTTTCCCAATTCGAGTTTGACACAAAACTCAGGCAACGCTTGAATTATCCAACTGTTTCCATCATCCTCGTTATACAACTCGTGCCAACTATTCTGATATTTCCAAGCCAAACTCAAACTTGCTCAACCGATGCGCCACAGCCAAAATTCCAACTTATATCCAACACAGTCGCTACACGAGCTACTCGTGCAACGATCCATTCTCATCGAATGTTTCTACTCAAAATATGCCGCATAACCAAATCTCGTTAGCCAATCAACTGATCCATTGAGGCAATCAGAAACTCTCCCCGAACGACAAGCCAACCCAACGAAAGCCCACACTTGTTGCACAAATGCAACAACGCCAACCAACTTGCTGCACGAATGCAACAACGCCTAACGAGGCTAAGCGATCCTACGAAAACCAACCAAGGCAACACAACCAAGAATAACATACAGCCACAACCAGCAATATATAGACTTATTGCATGAAATATCCAATGCGGCAGCGAGTAGAGTCAAGAGCTAAACGACACACGGAAGCTATTTAGAGTTTGTGATGAAGCGAAGGACCAAGTCCGAGAAAATGAACCAGGCGCTCTGATACCAATCTGTCACGCCCTAATCTCCCGCAAGCTCAATAGTCCCTGCTGAACGTGAATCACCACGTTTACAGCTCTCCCGCAGGACTATTGTTCTCCTCGGGACGTGATGCCGTACGAGCCTGGAGTTGCGCTCGTACAAGGCGATGTTGTTAAACACCAAAGTTATCATCGAAACAACCAAGTTACAGCGGAAGCCAATTTGTGTACCAAGCACACATCAGAGTAATACGCAGCGAAGCTCACGATAGGGTCCAAATAAAATGCCCCGAAATAATGCCACAAAGGCGATGCCACGGAGACGATGAAATACTCTTGCTCTTTTCTCTAGCCCACAAAGGTACTTACAGTTCATACATCTTGTCCCGTATATCCAAGCAGCGCCACTACGCCTGTGTACCTGAAATAATGCCCACAAACGTGGGTCAGTACACAACCGTACTGGTGAGCGGGGTAACCCACTCGTCTAAGCCGACACTAAGTAAAATAGTGAATGCACACAGTTATATGGTGATCTTTCTAGTTGAATCCTAGATTCGTTTCATGGCATATGGATGACATGTTAAGGAAAGCTGTAAAGCAGTTTAAGCATGCAAACATTCAACTCAAACCAAACGACAAGCAGTTATATATACCCGAAGGTAACTAGCACGCAACCCGTCTAACTCAATGTCATCGCTTGCACGATAACATACTGAACCATCAGTCTCGCCTCAATATCCATCCTCAACCAAAGTTTATATATTCCAATCTCAAGTGCACACTCTTGCCGAGGCAAGGCGGCCGCGCCTACACGATGCAACAAACCAACTAAAGTAAAGCAAGCCATCATTTAAGCTATATGAAGTCACTGGCCAGAAGCCACGAAGGACATTGATCGGACCAAGATCAATAGGGCAATCCTACCCGATCCAGGGTTGGGCAGCTACTCCCGCCTGGTGGTATCGGACTACCAGCATTGCGCCCAATCGCACGATGCCCATTGTTTCCTCCATGGTAGAACGGTCCCGGTGCCCCGGTGCCTCAACCCGTTCCAGGAAACCAAATCCTGTGCCACGCAGGTTGTCCGTGACTATGCAGACACAGTAGGTATGACGAGAGGATAGAACATTCTCGTCCCACCAAGCGATCCTAGACTCGTTCAACCGATATCCAACCAAATATCCATAACCATTCTTCCAACATATCCAACCAAATAATCCAAATCTCGACCTCAAGATATAGCCCAAGGCACCAAAATATCAAGTGTTTCATAGGCACGATGCCTCTTCTCAACACAAAGTTCGAATTGGTGCAACACCCATGCTCGAAGCAAATCCCATGGCACAATGCCGTTTCAGTGGCACAATGCCCCATTCGTAGCACGATGCCCCATCAAGCGACACAATACCCTCGCCGATCCAGTTGTTCGGTTTCGAACCACAACTGCTCGCTTTGCAAGACAAAGCGACAAAGTGATACTCGTGCACGGATGCACGTTCGCTCGCCCAAATTCCCGATATTCCCATTGCCTCAAAGTATCATTCCAACCGTCCATGTATAATCCCAAGTATCCAACCGACTGCCTCAAATGTATAATCCAACTATCGCTCTAACTATCCAACGCGTAAATCATATCAAGCCATAATCCTACCAAGCCAATGACGTACACTCTATGCACGTCTCAGTGTAGTGATTCTCAATGTTTCAGCCCAAGTGTTCAAGCCTTTTACATGTTTTTCATATTATTAGGCATGAAGGAGTAAAGGAGAAGGGAAAGAGCCCACTCACAATGATTGATTCCGTTAGGCATCCTGTCCTGCCGATACGGCCAATCCCTTGAACCCGTGGTCCGATGCAAGCGCGATCTACTCAACTGGTATGACCGTGTGAGCAAGCCGTGCTCTCCAAATCATCCGACCGATCAGACTAAGGAAGACGACATTATCGCTTCCATCCAGCTATTCAGAAATGTTCTGAACGAATACCTGATTTCCATCGAACCCGCTAGCCATCTGCACATTGAAACCAACTCGATTAATCCTTCTTCCCAAAATCCAACATTTCAAATGTAACCAGCATTTGATTCATTCAGTCTGACTCAGCGTGACGCTCCGAGCGGTTGCGGGGCGTTACATGGCCCTCACAATGCTGCGTGGGGATTGTCTGGGAAGTCTGTCCCTCGTGCTGTGGCGTAGGATCGCCCTGAGAAGTCTCATACCAATGTATCAGTGGGGCCTGTTGAATTATCGGGGCCTGTGGTGATGGTTGCCCTCCAGTTAGTCCCTGGGGTATCTCCCCTCCCTGGGTGGTGTTGGCTGGCACCACGGCACTGGGTGCTCCTCGTCCACTGTGCAATTTTATCTTACTGCAAGAGACATGATTTCATTAAAAAGAGGACGGAATCAAACAAACATGATGCAGATATTTAGAAGTAACACGAAGGAAGTTCAAAAACGTAATCAGAGCGGATGAGACCTAGTAATTTCTATCCTATTGCAGGCTCGCTGGGCATGTTATCATACCACAAACGATATAGTTGACCTGCATGGGCCACCACTAAAACCATGTCACGCCCCAGTCCCAAAATGCACGGGACCAGGCCACGTGGCAATAGCCAGCTGTCACGTCTCTGAGGATATCCTAATTTAATGGATCCTAACAAAGAGTGCTACACTGTCCAAAAATACTACCATGTCCAATATCAGTCAATAATAGGTAAACTAATCTCATCTACAATATAAATAACAAGAAGTACTAAATAAACTGCTGGAAGATAAATATCAGTCTCAAGATATCATAGTACAACCAATAATGTCTGGTGGGGACAAACCCACTACTATGACGAAATAAAATACTGAAATGATAGATAAAATAGTGATGACTAGGGCATCGACTGGCTAGCTAATGATGCGCCCAATCCTAGGCAGAAGGCCTACCAAATGATTACGGAAACTCTGACGGTAACACCTCTAGCTCCTCTGCGGTAGCGAACCTCGTCTCCTGTCCTGGGCCGTACACTGTGGGGTAATATGCCTCGTCCAAATCTGGAAAGATACCAGGTCCTCAGAGGGACGTAACAAGATACATAGAAGCATGCCGTATATAAATACTGAATAAAATAAATACAATAAAGGGGTGTGCTAACTATCTAAGTGAATGCAATGTGAGGACAACTGTGAGTATATGGGAAGGTGTAGGCTAGACATATGCTGACGTAATTCACCAGTCGTGACAACCGGCTAGTATATGCCACGCATGTCTCCTATAACACGGGCGCAGGAATACAATAACGTCCAACGTTCTATAGAGTGTGGTATCTGTAATATCACCAAGTAACGTCCAACACTCTACAGAACGTAGTATCAGTAATATATATATATATACATCTGTATCACTCCGTCGAGTGCGATATCTGTATAAAGGAGTGGGTGTCCCATACGCCTACTAGTCGTCCTTCCCGCCCAATGTAGATATACAAGTCAAATACTCGACGTACATACCCCGTATCTAATGCCAAGTCTCTACACTGAAATAATTTTGAATTACTTACTAACCGTGATGCATGTCACCCGCACCGATAGCTAGTCGAGCACGCGAACCCGCATCCCAACATAAAATTATCACTGCAAACGTGTAGGAGTGTCAGGTCCTCGGAAGATATCAGAGTATCCTCCTAAATTTGGTGGGTTTGCTAGTGACTAGGTCATGTACACTAAATCATCGACGTACCTGTCGACTGCACCCGAGTAAATCTCGGACGCACACAGTTGTATAAAAGAAAACAACAAGATCACAATACAACATATGCATAATTTAAATTAAACAGTAATATGTGGCAAGGTATCTTGCCTGAGTCCTCAAGCTGTGAATGCCAATAGTCTGCTCCTGCGGTGTCTCCTGGCTGATCCAATAATCCTAAACACACTAATATAATATAATAAATACTGTCATCAGACACTACACAGTACATAATTAACTCTGACGTTGCTCTTAGGTACCGTCGCAAGTTCACGGCTGATCGAATACAACGTCACGTGTGCACATAGCTAGGGTGTACATATATTTTGTCCTCGGTTAACGTGTGCCTTGAGACAATAATTACTATGTTATTGGTTTGCGAAATTGTTTACGTTTTAGTACAAATATATGTCCTTATTTTCCATGCTTGAGTATACATGTAAAAGTCCAGGTTTTTAGGTGAAAAACAAGTCTTTATATTCGAGTTTATCATTAAGGAAATTATTGGTATTAATGAATGCTAAATCTTGTTAATCATCACCTTTCATATATGTAGGTTTAACGTAAACTTAGGTTTGTGTCCAGGATTTCGACACTCGACACGACGTCACAACGTAAATATTTTTAAACATGATACAAGAAGGGAGGAAAATAGGGTGTTTACCTAGGCGTAGCAGACGGGGGGATCTGCGCTTGCTGACGGCTCTCCTCCGGCGTGGGCGGACCTCCGGCCGGCGTATAGCAACCACGACAGCAGCGGCAATATGTGCAGCAGCGGCAGCGGTAGTTGGGTACGGCGGCAGCAGCTGGGACCGTGCCTGGTGGTGATCAGGTCATGGGGCATCGGGGTCGGCTGGCCCAGGGGTGGTCGGAAGTGCTGGAGGCGGTCGGAAGTAGTCGGACAGTGACTAAAGGGGTCGGCTTTAATGGAGGATGTCGGTGATGGTGAAAGAGGTGGTGGTGCTGGCGGGTGTGTTGGGTGGTCAGGCGGCTGGGGTTGTCCGGTTGGGGAGGGCAGTGCCGGCGGTGTCAGGCGGCACTGGAGGCGGTAGTTTGGCGATCGGGTGGGGGTGAGTCTCGGCAGGAAAAGTAGGGTTGCGGCTAGAGTTTCCTTAGGATGGTGGAGAGAAAAGAGTTTTAGGGTTTCCCATGAGGGAATTTGTATTTTTATATGGTGATGGAGTTTGTGGGCTGGCCTCGGGGTTTGGGTCGGCCAGGGCTCGAGGGAGTTGGGGCTGGTCCACATGAAAGTGTTCATGGGCTAGGTCAGGTCCTGTTTGAGATAAAATTGGTCCCAAATTAATTAAATTAATAATTAATGCACAAGGCAAAATTAACGGACATTGCGTAGCTAAGATGAGACGCAACGACGAGTATTAAGGCAAAATATATTTACACACACACACACACTCATACATATATATACAAACACATATCCACACACACACACGCTCACAAACACACACTCACACTCACACACTCTCACACACTAACACACACACAACTACACACACATAAACATGTATATATACACACACACACATATATATATAGAAACACACACACACACACACATATATATATACACACACACACACATATATATATATATACACACACTAGCACACTAACATAACACACACAACCACACACAACACACAAACACCAATACCAACGCACGCACCCACACTCCCCCCCACACAAAAACACACACATATATATATATATATAAATATATACTCAAAAACTCTAATACATACTCTCCGAGGCTAAACCAACGTGCACACAAGTCCGAAACCTAGAAACCAAGTTGAAATGGACATTCGGTCATTTCGACGAACACGTGGAGTGCGGTACGCAAAACCTCGTGAAACGCACACCAAACCTACTCGGAATCGGCCCAAAATTTATCCACGGGTTCTAATCGATGTCTAGATCCTAGAAAAATACTAACTCGTCGATTCTAGGTCCGTGGCAAAAATGTGCACGTACATAGAAACTACGGCGACGAAAAATCCCTAATTCGTCCGAAATGCCCATTTCTCTGCGATACGACCTCATGTGTCCGAACAGAGACACATACTTATCCTTAAGACATCCAAGCACGTCTACCTAGGTCCGTCTAACCTAGAACAACACCAAAAATTGGACCAATCTCGGATTTTACCCAAAATTGACACAAAACCTAATGTCAAAGTCTCCAAACACATCCAAACAAGTTCCAACTTTCTCCCACGGGTAGCCCTAAGGTTTAGAAAAGTTCTAAACTACTAATTACACTATATTAGAGTAATCACAAGGGAAAAAAAAATAGGATTTACCTCTTGGGAGTTGGAATCCCAAGCCAAAGTCTCCAAAAAGTTCCAAATCCACCACACCAAGCTTCCAAGCTTC
Source organism: Iris macrosiphon (assembly GCA_036927795.1). NCBI lineage: Eukaryota > Viridiplantae > Streptophyta > Magnoliopsida > Asparagales > Iridaceae > Iris > Iris macrosiphon. The sequence continues at coordinate 115,021,291 of JAYESA010000016.1, read as the reverse complement.
CAACCCAAGCTCCAACACCAAATCTAAGCTCTACCCACCTAGGTTAGGAAAAAGTATAGGGTTAGGGTTTGCATTAGAGAGGAAAACAAGTGAAGGAGGAGAAGAAAAATGAAAAAACTTACTTGAATGGTGAAAGTTGGAAGAAGGAAGAAGAAGAAAGGAGTGGAGAAGAAGAAGAAGAAGAAAAAGTGAAGAATGGAAATAAAATGGGGGGGGGGGAGCTGCTGGTTTAGAATCGGCCAGGCTAGGAAATAGGTTTAGGGTTGGGTTAGTGAAAAGGACTAAAATGCCCCTAATTAAGTCATCCTAAAATAGGGTTGGGTTTGGGGTTTCCAAATGCACTCTAATAAATCCCTAATCACTCCAACTTAACTAATAAAAATATAAATAACTATTCTAAGCCAATAAATAAGTCTAACAAGGGTGTTGGTTGGGTCTGACATGGGTCCACTAGGGTCTGACATGGGTCCAGGCTAGCCAAAATACTAAAATAACTAATAAAAAATAATACAACCAACAATTAAATATTAATACAAATATTTATGATAAATACACAATTAACTAAATTAAAATAAAAAATATCCTGCTCTGGAAATGGGGTAGTGACAAGCCTATTCTCCTTAGAAAATTTTGTCCTTAAAATTTAAAGTCAATCGCACTTCTTCTAGGTCAAACCCCCAACAATCACAGTCAAGAAATTCTACCTAAACAACATGGAAGATCATGGTCCTACTGTTCGTGTTATCACAGTCTCAATCAGGGTCACTACACTATCTACCACAACAACAAAAAAAGTCTAACATGTACTAATAAAACACACCACAAGGAATAGAAAAGGACAGAAAGAAGAACAAAGAGACAGACCTGCTAACCCGACACCCGTAGCATCGGCCTCCTCGACCGTCAATGCATAAGCCCTGCCCTGCTGGGGTATATTTCTCTGTTGGTGCGGGGCATGATGCTGTGCCACAGATGGCCTAGCTCAAACTCTCCGATCCTGTGCTCCACCAAATGGAGGTGCAGTGGGGCAATCTCGCATCTGGTGAGCAGCGGATCTACAGAACAAGCACACTTTCAGCCTCCTCCTACAAACATCCCAAGTGTGTCCTGCCTTCCTGCAGTAGGCACAAGTGGGCACTCTCTGATCCTGACCCTGCTGTGCTGCCTTCTGCACATAGGGACGCTTAGCCGGTCCCGCACTACCACTAGCATGCTCCCTTGGACGAGTGCCTCGAACTGGCTCTGCAAAGCACTGAGTGCCACATTTGGGAAAAATTTCTCCTTAAAAAGCCTCTTGAAAGCCTCCCAAGTAAGCCCTGGTGCCGCAATCCTCGTATCAGTACGATACCACGTCAAAGCAAGGTCGAACATCTGACTGTCCGCTGCCTCTATCTGCATACTGTCTGGAATCTGTGCCAGCCGAAAAATCCCCTCAATCTGCTCTATCCAGTCATCCGCGTACATGATCCCTTCTTTACCCGGAACTCCTTCGGCCGCATCCTCTGGAAGTCAATGATGTTGCCTGGCCTCGGATGCTGAGTCTGATATGCCTGTGGCTGAATCTGTGCCATCCTATCCACTGCCGTCATGGCCACCTGGTGGGCGTTCTCAATGCCCGGCCTCATCACATCTACTTGACGGTGCTGCACGTCCATCATCTCTCTGAAGATTGCAAACAACTATGCGGCGTCTACTGATGCAGGAAGTGGTGGAGGAACCACCGGAACGACTGGGGTAGTCCTCGGATCGACAAGTGGAGGAGGATCCCCGAGAGAAGCAGATGCTCCCTCGACCGCAGGAGTGGTGAGTAGAGCGGTAGCAACTGCCTGAATACGAGCTGGACGAGAGGTAGTAGACCTCTCGGTGGCAACTGCTGGAACGGTACGATGGGATCGTGTCTTCGGAGGGATCCTGAACACAGATCAAATAAGTCAATACGGCGCAAGATACAATATCATCAAAGAAGGACAATAATATTTCAAAAGAAAGCAATTTCAGAATAATTATATTAAAATTGTTTCTAGTCGTGATTGAGTACACTCTCATCCTAGATCCTATATCCTAGAGCAGGCTCACAGCAGTACAACTAAATCGTTGTACTACCACGATATCGCACTAATTGCGAATCGAGACCTGCATGGGGCCGCCACCAAAAACGTGTCACGACCCGCACCCGAAAAATCGGGCATGAGTCATGGGTACGTCCAGTCTATGCCACAATATCGGCGGTAGAACGATGTTTAGGTCTACTATCTAGCTAATAATCTCACACAACACAATATATAAGTCAAGATCTCAACTCCAAACAGAGGAGCAATATCATAAAGATAACACAAGTACTCAATCACGAATCTAAGCACGATAAGATAACACAGAAGTCTAACAACTACATAGTCTAAACAACAACAACTAAAACAACAACATCATCAATAATAATAATATAACAATATCCAAAATCATATACAATATAAGGTTTCAATCCAAAATCGGGGACAAACCCAGTACCAAAGGCTAATAAAAACAACAACCGAGGTCCTAGTGATCCCGGCTACCAACCCGAAAATCACTCCTGAACTAGGGAGTCCCTGTCTGCACCATCGACAGGCTGAGGTCCATAAACGTCGGACACCAATCCTCCGGATCCTCTAAAAAATATATATCCAGTCAGGACTGGAGCAAGTACACCTCTAACAGCAGTTCCAGTTAAATGATAAAAACTATAAAACAGTTGTAGCAAGTAGCAAGGTGAAGGAAATAAAGTATGAAACAAGAAAATATACATATCACTGGTGCATAAAGGTAAAGATGTATGAATATCAGAAGCAAGATAGTAATGACTGCAGGATACAAGAAATCTAAACTAAGAGTAAGTGCGTGCACAAGAACATGTAGTGAGTCCAGCAAAAATACATGTAATGAGTCAAGTCCAGAAACTATAAGTGAGACCAGCAAGAAATACAAGAGAGTCCAGACTAGAAAGAATGAACTCGTGTCTTTGAAATACATGTTTTGACATGTAAACGGCTAGGGGTAAGTACGGCTCACAACACACTGGGTGCGCGGCTGCTATCATTCCAGATTAGACACGAGGGGGTGATTCCAGTGATTTCAGTTGGGAATGTTTACATGTCTACTCGAGTATTTCCCTGTCCCGACTAGTACAAGTGAATCCTAGACCCGATACGTAAATCAAGGATGAGTCCAGCCAGAAACATGAGTGATGCCTGTAGTGATGCCAGTAGGTGATTCCAGAATAGAGGCCAGAAACATAAAATATACGTATCGCAAGTAAATAAACACAGAAATACTAGTCCGTATCGTGCCAAAAAAATTAGAGAATACTATACTAGAAGCTGAATCATAATAATCATCAGATAATAAAAACTATCAGAGAATATACTCGCCTGACGTCCTGAGCAACTGGCGATCCGAACTGGTGTCGCAATAACCTATTGCGAAAAGCAAGGTTAAACAGGGTTCTAAAGAGTTAAACAGATATAAAATAGCTAAAAACAAGCTTCTAAGGTCGTTCTAGGTCAAACGGGTCAAACCGGTAAAATCTAGGTCAAAAAGTCAACTATGGGTCCAAAAAGTTAACTCTAGGTCAAAAGTTGACTTTGGGGATCAACCGGATCAACTACGGTCAACTCTAGGTCAAACTATGGTGCCCCTGAAATTCTAGGTCAAAACTAGGTCATTAAGCTAATAAACCATCAAACTCGCCTCCTTGAGATACCGGGATACCCTCGGTATCCGATACCTCGACCTAAGCAATATGCCCCGTCTATACCCCATATAATATATACTAGCACACACACACACACACACACACACACACACACACACACACACACACACACATATATATATATATATATATATATATATATATATATATATATATATATATATATATATATATATATATATATATATAAAAGCATCTCTAACCCCAATCCTAGGCTAAAACTCAATACCTTGCCCCGACGCTCAATACCTTGAGTATCTTAAGGTATCGAGATACTCAAGCCTTACCCCTCACTGACACTAGCTAGCTAACTAACTATCTATATATATATTACCATATACTAATATATATATATAACATATATCTAACTATATAGATACATATATACATATAACCTAGTACATAGACAAATACCTCATTCCCGATACCCAATCTTACCTCAATACCTTGGTATCTCAAGGTATTGAGATACCTTACCCTTTAATTCTAGGTAACTTAGCTAGCTATATATATATATATATATATATATATATATATATATATAACTTAGTATTAGGCTACCTCAATACCTTAACTCACCTTACCTCACTACCCTCAATACCTTGGTATCTCAAGGTATTGAGATACCCAACTATCCCCCTCTCTAACACCTTACCTCACTACCTTGCTAGTTTAGAATCGTCCAGGCTAGGAAATAGGTTTAGGATTAGGGTTGGGTTAGTGAAAAGGACTAAAATGCCCCTAATTAAGTCATCCTAAAATAGGGTTGGGTTTGGGGTTTCCAAATGCACTATAATAAATCTCTAATCACTCCAACTTAACTAATAAAAATATAAATAACTATTCCAAGCCAATAAATAAGTCTAACAAGGGTGTTGGTTGGGTCTGACATGGGTCTACTAGGGTCTGACATTGGCAAAATAACTAATACAAAAATAATACAATCAACAATTAAATATTAATATAAATATTTATGATAAATACACAATTAACTAAATTAAAATAAAAAAATATCCTGCTCTGGAAATGGGGTAGTGACATGGCCTATGTAGGTCAAGATATATTGTCTCGGTTGCGTAACTGTACCAAACAAGCCTGCGTATAGGAATAGAGTATAAGGATCTCATCCATGTTTGACTGAAACCTCATTCTTCCTTTCAACCATCATGTTATTGGATAAACAAAGTTTACGCCAAAATCCTTTTTCCCTGTGACCAAACCCTTTACCCTTGTTGGCGTAAAAAGCCAAATGACTGTTGTTGGCGTAAAAGCCAAAAGACTGCCTAGTTGGCGTAAAAGCCAAATGACTGTCTTGTTGGCGTAAAAGGCCAAACTATGCAGAAGATTGCATACTTTACGCCATAATTATGACAACTGCTACCCACGTCCCCTTAGTCTACGTATGACACGTCATGCAAGCCACGTAGGTAACTACCCCTGCGTAAACTTGATGATTCCTGAATAATAGATAACCAGCGTAGAGTAGCCTAATTAGGCATAAAATATAAGGATGGTGATGTGAGCGTATTTGTCACAGTCTTAGCTTTCCCAGTCATGACCAAATCTCGTGCATTAAATGCAGAGATATGCCTCGAGCCCTGTGCAAGAAACAACTTTTGACGTAGGCGTTTGATTTTGTCCTGTCTTGAGCGTAAAAACTTATTTCAGACTTGAGCGTAAAAACTCATTTCTGTCCATATAGAATATGCAGCGTATTCAGAATACTCTATTTTTTCTTTTGAATGCGTAAAAACGACTTGTATCCAATATTTCACTAAACGACAACCTGGGTCTCTGTGCAAAATCATCATCATAGCCGACCTCTCGATCATCGTGCAGTACTTTTGTCAGATTTCAGGATTCACTGATTAGTCTGACAAATTCATCCGAGGAAATACCAAGAGTTCCTCGTACAAACTTTACGCTGCAACGTATTTCAGATTTTACAGATCTCTTTACGCGCGGAGACTTTTACGCAGACTCTTACGCAGATAGATTTTACGCGGGCAGATTTTACGCGCAGATCTTTTACGAAAACTTTACGTAGGAAGTATAGCCACTTTTTACGCATACTTTTTACTCAGACTTTACGCAGGAAGTATAGAGATCTTTTACGCGCAGAATTTTACGCGCAGACTTTACGCAACATATATTTTATACGCAAATTTTCTACGCCAACTTTATGCCGGCAGACTTACGCGCAGACTTTTTACGCGGACAGTTCTGAAGCCATGTTTTACGCCGACAGTTTTGAATCTCTGTTTTACGCGACAGCTCTACTTTACGCTCCTCTGCTTTACGCGGACCACTCTGAAGCTTTACTTTATGCCATACTATCTTAAAGCTTTGCTTTACGCAGGAAGCTTAAAACAACATGTTTTACGCCAACTACCTTGAACCCTGTTTTACGCAGGGAGAGACTTCATGTATGATTGGGGGATTTTGACTGTAAATACGCAAAAAATTCTCCAGCATATTTCATGCTTCTATATTCTATCTAATGCTTGCATCCTGTTTAATTTCTGTACTTCTTCTAAATTGTTGTGTACATCACCTGCAGAGAGATGGATATGCAGAAGGGATGTACTGATGGTGACACAACTCATGGAGTCAATGGTCAGACTCAAGGAGGGACCTCAACAATTCCTAGACTTTCGGGACCAGATGGACAGATTCACAATCCAGTTCCATCTGATCTTCCTGTTCTACCTAATGGGAACCTTCCAGTCTCATCGACACCACAGGATGGCCAGGCACAACTGTTCCAATTCTTCCAGATGATGATACAAGAACAGAGACAACAAGCAGCCAAACAGAGACAAGAGTTCCTAGCAGCACTTGAAAGGATGGCTACAAAGACTACTGTACCAGCTCAAGTACTAGCTCCAGCACCTCGAGCTAGAGTTGGTTCAGTAAAGGACTTTGTACAAATGGGTCTGAGGCCGTACAAAGGCATTGAGAGCTGAGAGGAAACTACCAACTGGATCACTCACACTCGGAAATTATTAGAGGCATCGCAGCTACCTGCAGACCTATGGATGACAGGTGTAAGAACGCTTCTAGATGGTAATGCTCATCACTGGTGGGAATCCATAGAGCGCCAGTTGGGTACATATCAGACTTGGGAGTAGTTCCTGGAGTGCTTTGAAAGAAAGTACTTTCCGGACACCGTCAGAGATGCATTGTACGATCAATTTCTTCACCTGGAGCAGGGGAACAGAACAATGGATGAGTATGATGCTGAGTTTAGTCGCCTCAGTAAATATGGCGCTGCCCTGATACCAGATGACTTGGCCAAGGCTAAGAGGTTTCATCGTGGACTAACCCAGGAGCTTCAATACTACACTAGCTCCCAGTCCCGAATCTCTTATGCCGAATTACTGACAGAAGCCAGATTGCAAGAAACCATCAGCAGAGGAAAATGAGGTCAGCAGAGGACACAACAAGGACTAGCAAGGATACATCAGGGACCGACCAGGACACAATAAGGAGGACCTATCAAACGTCCCTTGGCACAGTAGCATCAGCAACACAGAGCCGGACCATACCAGATTCCAGAGAAACCCAAATGTAATTATTGTGGGAAAATCGAACATATTTTGAGAGATTGTCGGAATCGCTTGGGACAGTATTTACGATGTGGTTCCGGACAACATTTGGCAAGAGATTGTCCAAGGCAACAGACATCGGCAATACCACCGCCAGCACAGAGGCTAGCGCTTCCAGCACCGAAGCCAGCTCAACAGATGGCTAGACCAGGAGCACCTCGACCTCCAACAATAGGGGAATTTCAGCGAGGACCACCGCTACCTACCCAGGAGGATCAATATATGAGGGCCGGACACGGACAGCCGCAGAGGAATGGGCAAGCTTTTACAATGGAAGTGGATGACATGGATCAGGAGATTGATGTCATAGCAGGTATCACTCTTGCTTTTACTTTTCCTGCTGTAACATTATTTGATACGGGAGCCACCCACTCATTCATATCATCTAGTTTTATTGCCAAACACAATATTGCCCCTACACCTTTACCTAGTTGTATTAGAATTCTCACCGGAGGAGAAGTTGTAACTATTAGTAATTTGTAGATCGTGTCCTATAGTGATACATGGCAGAGAGATAAACGCCCGACTCTTAGTCCTTCCTATGCCATCTTTTGATATTGTGCTTGGAATGGACTGGCTAAGCAAGTACCACGCTTTCTTCGATTGCTTTAGAGGAAGCATTCTTTTCAAGATACCAGGCCAGCCTGAACTTGAGTTTGTACGAGGATCCACAGAAATCCTTGATGGTATGCAGCTCGCAATGGACGATGTTGTCTATCATCCCATTATTTCAGAATTCCAAGATGTCTTTTCAAAATAATTACCAGGCCTACCCCCAGACCGAGACGTAGAGTTTTCGATTGAATTAACACCGGGAGTCGCACCCATAGCATCACATGTTTATAGACTAGCGAAGAAGGAGATGAATGAACTAAAGACACAGTTGAAAGAATTAGAAGGGAAAGGTTTCATCCGACCAAGTGCATCACCCTGGGGAGCACCAGTGTTGTTTGTACCAAAGAAGGGTGGGTCAGTGCGTATGTGCATTGACTATAGAGCCTTGAATGCAGTGACAGTGAAGAATAAATATCCACTGCCACGCATTGATGACCTATTTGATCAGCTTAGTGGAGCCAAGATGTTCTCAAAGATAGATTTGAGATAGGGATATCATCAGGTGAAGGTACGAAAGGAGAACATCCCGAAGACAGCATTCTGGACAAGATATGGGCACTATGAGTTTCTGGTCATGCCATTTGGATTGACCAATGCTCCAGCTATTTTTATGGACTTAATGAATTGAGTCTTCCATCAGTACTTGGACCAGTTTGTGGTCGTCTTCATAGATGATATTCTTGTCTATTCAAAGAACCACGAGGAGCACGAGAAGCACCTGCAGATTGTTCTAGAGACCTTGATGAGAGAGAAGTTATATGCAAAGCTCAGTAAATATGAGTTCTTCTTGGGCATAGTCTTATTTCTTGGACATGTTGTTACAAAATATGGTATTTCTGTTGATCCAGAAAAGATCTCGGCAGTCGAGACATGGCCTATTCCTAAATCAGCAGCGGAGGTGAGAAGTTTTCTTGGACTTGCGGGATATTACCGACAGTTCATGGAAAACTTCTCAAGGATAGCAACACCTGTGACTCGATTAACTTGCAAATATCAAGAGTTCATTTGGACCAACGAGTGTCAAGCCGCTTTCGAGGAATTGAAGAAGCGACTGACTTCAGCACCAGTATTGACTATCCTATCAGGATCAGGAGGTTATATGATCTACAGTGACGCATCAGGGAAAGGCTTGGGATGCGTGTTGATGCAGCATAGCAAGGTGATTGCATACACATCTAGACAGTTACGAGTACATGAGAAGAATTATCCAATTCATGACTTGGAACTTGCAGCCGTTGTATTTGCTCTAAAGTTATGGAGATATTACTTATATGGAGAACGAGTAGAAATCTATACATACCACAAAAGCCTCAAGTATGTCTTCACGCAGAAGGAATTAAATATGAGGCAACATCGATGGCTTGAGTTGATGAAAGATTTCAAGATAGAGCTACATTATCACCCAAGCAAGGCTAACATTATAGAAGACGCATTAAGTCGGAAGCCAGCAGCTTATTTCTTGACGACACAGAGGGAATTATTGAAGGACTTGCAAGGTCTTGGCATTGAAGTGATATTACCCGAAACTGATGGGACACTAGCCAACTTGCAAGTACAATTATCACTAGTAGAGAAAATTAAGGCAGCATTGCCCACAGATGCCAGGTTTAGAAGATTAAAAGAAAGGACAGAGGCCGGAGAACAGATAGGACTGTGAATTCATGATGACGGGACATTACGATGTGGTAATCGTCTATATGTTCCCAATTGAGAGATTCGACAGGAGCTGATGATATAAGCTCATAATTCAATATATTCTATTCATCCTGGAGGCACCAAGATGTATCGTGATTTACGACAGCACTTTTGGTGGCATAGAATGAAAAGAGATATAGCTCGCTTTGTAGCTAAATGTTTGGTATGTCAACAAGTAAAGGCAAAGCACCAGAGAACAGCAGGATTATTGCAACCACTCCCGATTCCAGAGTGGAAGTGGGAGAACATCACTATGGACTTCATCACAGGTTTTTCCAAGAGTCCAAATGAAAGAGATGCAGTATGGGTAATAGTGGACCGACTCACCAAATCAGCACTAGAGTTGGCCAATCTATAGAAGCTTTGGCTGACTTATATATGAGGCAGATCATGAGATTTTATGGCGTACCAGTCAGCATTGTATCAGAAAGGGATTCGCGCTTTACATCGCACTTTTGGAGGAGCATGCAAGAGAGTCTTGGAACTCGTCTAACGTTCAGTACATCTTATCACCCACAGACAGATGAGCAGTCAGAGCGTACTATTCAGACATTGGAAGATATATTGAGGGCTTATATGTTAGACTTTGGAGGATCATGGGAGGGCCACCTACACCTTGTGGAGTTTTCTTACAACAATAGTTATCAGGCGAGCATCCAGATGGCTCGTTTGAAGCATTGTATGGAAGAAAGTGTAGGTCTTCTGTGTGTTGGAGTGGCGTGGGAGAACGTCAAATTCTGGGACCAGAGTTAGTGGTCAACACCATTGAGACAGTTAAGAAGATACAAGGACACTTGCGACCAGCGCAAGACAGGCAGAAACAATGGGCATACCTTCATCGTCGTCCCTTGGAGTTTAAAGAGGGCAATCATGTCTTCTTAAAGATATCACCTACCAGAGGCACCATTCGATTCAGAAGGCGTGGTAAGTTGAGTCCAAGGTATATTGGACCATTTGACGTGCTAGAGAGAGTGGGAGAAGTGGCATATCGACTGGCACTACCACCTTCACTTGAGAGAGTACATGACGTATTCTATTTGTCGCAGCTCAGGTGATATGTGGCAGACAGCAGTCATGGTCTCGACCATTCGGAAATCACCATTGGGCCGAGTTTGTCATATCAAGAGCAACCAGTGGGAATCCTTGATCGTCGAGAAAAAGTATTGAGGAACCAGTCTATTCCCTTGGTCCGCGTGGCATGGAGGTATGGCGCGCCAGGAGAATCTACTTGGGAGCGCGAGGACGACATGCGCCAACATTTTTCGAACCTATTCATTAACCAAGGTATGAAATTACTTTGTTAATTTATACCTTATACCATCTTTGACTTTCTACCGTGGCTTAGTTTTAATTTCGAGGACGAACTTTTTATAAGTTGGGTAGAATGTAAGACCCCTAATTCTGAAAACCGTATTAATCTTTTTATTAATTATTTATTTATAATAGTTATGAGCTAAATAGAGGAAATAGATTTTTATTTAATTTTTATTTGAGGTGTTTGAGCATCTAGGGGATTTATGGGGCCATTATAAATTTTTCCTAATTTATTCCATGTAGGAGACCCTTTGGACAGTTGCTAGCTTAACCGTATGCACCAATATAATTCTTAGAATTTTCTGTGAATAAATATGTGTGTGTGTGTATATATATATATATATATATATATATATATATATATATATATATATATATATATATAATTCCTATTGGATATCAAACCGTAACTCCTAAACGCACTACCCGCTTGCACCCGAACCCGCGTAGAAAATATCAACAACAGCAGTAGCAAAAACCAACTTTGCTTTTTCTTTTCCGCGCATGTGAGCCTTCTCATTCCACCGTTTCTTATATCTATTATTACTAAACAACCCTCAACCGAAACCAAGACCAAGACCAAAGAAAGAAAGAAAGAAAGAAACAGCAACAACAGGGATTTTTGAGACCACAATAATCCCCCCCACCGCCTCTTATTCTCTATATATATTACAACTCTCCCAAACCCTGACTATAATTCTTCTTTCACTAAACTGAACATTGTTTTGGATGTGCACTTTACAGAACTTTTGCTCGGCAAGTATACCTTGCCATTGTACTAATATTTACATTCCATATGATACATGCATAATTTATTTTTGCTTATTTAGTTCATTTATTTTAACTGCTATATAAATTGTGCGTCCAAGGAAACTTGGGTGCAACGACGGTGTCGTCGTATCCTATTTTTATTTATGTATATGCATCAGACCTACTTTATGAGACCACCCCATTATTATGAGGTATTTTATATTTCATTGGCCATGACACTATTCTTATACGAGTGTGAGTCACATGTAGGATACGGACTTGCGTACTCGGCTGGCCACTGGTATGTATAGGTCGTGCGACGGTTAGGGATAACTGCCAATAAAAACTTTACATGCTAGTAGACCTGGCAGTTACTAGAGGTATTATCGTGTCATGTATATGACATGTTTAGAGCATGGGGTAGGAAGAACAACAAGTAAGGCATTTGGGCTCCTTTGCACTTTTCCTTCTGTAACCCGGAAGCTCCACTGGAGATACGGGCGGTGATGACCCCATTTACAATTGGCGGCCTCTACCGTTCAAAAGACGACATGCTTCGAGGCCCCTGATTCTCCGAGAGAGTCACGCCAATCCCATTTTTAGCCAGATAGCCCACTTGGTGGAAAGTTGTTCTCAAACTGCATTCACTTAGACGGTTAGGCGACCCATTGGATGTTTATATTTAAGTACTTATTGGCATGTTATTATGTATCTTGTTACGTTCCTCTGAAAACCTGGTCCCTTTCCAGATATAGACGAGCAGGAGTATCCGCAGGAGTACGGACCTGGACCTGACTCTACTTACCCGACTGAGGAGGACTTACCCTCGGAGTATCTGTGATTTTATTATTACTGTTTAGAGATTTTGTTGCTACTATAGTATAGTCGTTTTGTAGTGGATTTATTTTCACCCGACTATCAGACTTGATACTCATCTTGGATATTTAGCTATTATTCAGCTTCTTATTTCTACTTATTATTTGTGCTATGGATGAGATATAGATTATGTGTGACTTGTTGTGACAGTATATTACCACTGGTGGATTGGATATTCATGTACAGCGTACGTGTGTATATGGTTTCCATATATTGGAGTTCGTATACATACGGCTAGGCGTGTTACGTATTCCTAGTCCTACGTATTTTGGGACTGGGACGTGACACAAAATGCCGAGGGACTAGCCACGTGGCAATAGCCAACATCACACTCCAATGGGCAAACCCAATTTAATGGACCCTTTAGAGTGCACTTAAGCTGTATCACAACTACAATGGTCTATAATATATATGTCATAGTCTATGTATCTAAACTCATCCACCAAGTCATAAACAAGAGGCAATATAATAAACCAGTCTCAAACATCAATACCATAAATAAAACTGTCTATCACAATATAATAAATAAATATTACGGGGAACAACCCGTATCAAAATAATGAGAGGAAAATATCCAAATCCATACTAAGAATCATAAGACATCATACATAAAGATAATATGAGAACTCAAGAGTAGTCCTCCGGTACGACCTCGTCCTCGGTTGCTGGTACTGCTCCGATATCAGCTCATGACCCATAAACCTCGGAATAAACCTACTCGTCAATACCTGGGGACATAATCCATATCGAGATCCTCAGGGGACATAGCAAGGTACAATAAATATTCAAGCCACAAGTGAACAGTATAATGGTATGAATAATAGAAAAGCTACAACAGTCAACTATGTGATTTGCAAATGAGAGTATGGTATCGTACCCTGGGCTGGTACTCACGAAAGATCCCAATGGACACTTCTATACGCTAATAGTACACTCAAGTCTTCGTATGGGGGAACCAGGAGGAAGATGTATATATAAATATAATAGTTTAGATTTCGCATAGGGAACCTAAAGCCTAATACGCTATAAATAGTAATAAGTAACATATGACCAGAGCACGATGAAGACTCTCCCCACCCAATATAATCTCACGTCTCAATCAAGACACGCAAGATCATGACCTCTAACTATCGACACAAGTCACAGTGAATATATACAATTACAATTACAACTATAGCATGCATCATGTAGTCCTATCCAGAGTCTAAGTACTACGATCAAGTCGAGAAAGACTCTGCCATATGAATATCGTGTCAAGTGTCCTATGGTAGGATGTGCAAATAATATTTGCACAAAATATGGGTTCGAAAGAATGACTCTCTAACTACGATACTCAACTCCGCATGGGATGTCGGCACCCGAATCTTGTTCAGACACAAAGTATCGTATAACGGCCCTAGGCACAATAAGTACATCAATAAGCCACACAAATATAATGTCTATTGCATAAATAATATCAAATAAATAATTTAGAACTGTAAACATCTTGGACGGTACACTTGTCTAGTGCTGCAGTCAGCGATGGTAAAGATGATCCCGCGTCGACTCCTTCAAAAATCAATTAACCTAAAAATAAATAAATTAATTAAGGATCCAAACATAATTTCTTATAATTATAACTAAATTATATAATTTCTTCAATGCCATGCAAAATCAAGCCCGCTATTATTTCTAACAACTTTGCTTACTTTTACAGGGTATCGAGACCTAGTTTCTTGGTTTTTGACTTCCAAAGTTTAAGTTTAAGTCCCCAATTAAAGGACATAAAAATAAATCCAAATAAATTATATATTCCAGAATTAAACATGATTTATATGAATTTATAGGAATAAATTTCAGATTTGACAACAACAACTTATTTCAAGATTTTGGCAACTTTATGTTGACTAATTTTGTCTGAAACTTGTTCGAGACATAACCAATCCATTATTATTGTTTATATCTATTAAAAATTATTTTATATCCTATTATATTCTGTTCTAATCTCAGAAAATAATCACCTAATTATTTCATCCAAAAATCCTCTATTTACTAGCAAAACAATGCCATACAATTACCTGAAAACCTAAGCTAGTGGCCCTTAGTTATAGGTTCATATTTGGCATTATAATATCATAGAATTAATTTAAAAATAATTATTTTCTAGGAAAACACCAATTAATTGTGTTTTAATAATCAATAATAATTTTCCATAATTAATCGCATCAACAAGTCCTAAACTAGTTCTACCGACAAGTAAATCATCACCAAACTATCACGAAAATATATATTTCTTAATATTAGAAAAAGATGGAAAAATAGGGATTCTAATTATGTAAATTAAATTAATCTAAAAGCATCATGTCATGGGATTTGAGGAAGAAGGATTTAAGATTTACCGAAATCGTTGGAGGATTTGAAGATAGTGTTTCTTCTTGTCCAAGAATTTCTCCTCCTTGCTTGTGCTCGGCTTGCTACTTCTTTTGTGATAGGTTATTGATAAAGAAAAAGAGTTCTTGATATAATTATGGAGAAGATGTGGTTCTTCTTGAAGGTTTAATGACGTTTGGATGGAGATATGGGGGAAGGATGATAAAAAGTGGAGCTTTTGGAAGAGTGGAAGGGATTTTTGGTGAAGGAGTTGATGTTATGAGGGTGAGAGAGGCAGGGGGGCTATTTCACGTATGGGGGAGAGAGGAAAGGGGCGGCCAACTATGAGGGAGGGGTTTTGATATGGTTAGGGTTTGTTGATGAGTTGATATATATATGATATTTTTAAATAGATTTAAATAAAGGAGGGGGTTATCCTATTGCTGGGGGTTCGGCCAAGGGGGGGATGCTCTTGGCCGAAAATAGAAGAGTGGGGTTGGTTGTTATGGTTAGGATTGGATAAGGTTTGGTTGTTGGGTTGGTTAGGTAGTTATTTGCCAACTAGGTTGCCACCTATATGACTTTCTATAGTTAGAACTTATATAAATAGAAATAAATCAATTTAAATATCATATATATATATATATATATATATATATATATATATATATAATATTTATATGGAAATACTTAGGGTGCACTACATGTCAAGCCCCGATCTCCCGCAGGCTAATCGGCCGTTCCCGCTAGGCGGGAATCACCCTCGCCAGCGCTCCCGCGGAACGATCGCTTGACCCATCCGGGCGTGATGCCGCACGAGCGTGATCCATGCCCGTGCAAGGCCATGGTTCATTGGCTGGCGGAAAGAGTTCTAAGCCACAGAGTCGCACAGATTGTCCGAGTGCAATGGAGTTATAAACGCATAGCGATTTGGTAACAGGTTCACTGAGTCAACACTATAACAGAAGCATTGAAACACAAGTTGAAGTAAAGCAAACTCTTTATTGATATAAACATGTGTTACAGGCGACGTATAGCCGAGATTACAAGTCACTCAAGCCTCTCTCTCTGAAACAGTAAAAGCGTGCCAAGTGGCTACAATTGTGGAATGATTGTCCATGCGATGTTCAGGCTAGTTCCAATATTATGTCTTGTATATGTGCTTCTGTTCCGGATGCACCGTTGCTTCGGGGTGATCTTCACACCTTAGCATGCACGAAGGAGGCATCCGCACCGAACGAGGTTCTTCCGCACCCTGCATACAAACTGGTGGATTATCAGTACATTGAATGCACTGGTGGGGAAGCTACTCGCCCGCTCGACAAATCCAAACACGTAATACAGGTTCCGTACACAACTATTAAGTTGTCTTTCTAGTTGCCTTAGGATCAGTTTCATGCAAACATTGAATAGCCTAACGTGTCGGGCAGTGCGCCGTGCGATGTTTGAGAAAACACGGCGAGACTTACCAACTTACCATTTCTCCTTCCCTGTCCAAGGTAAACATGATTAATTCAAGCACGGTAAGTATAAATATTCATGAGGCATAGCATATGCAAACACGAGGGTTCTTATAACATGATCGTTCAGGTGTTAAGTTATTCATTGATGCTATGCAATGACTCGCACGCGGATAGCCGCTAAGCGAAGATGACTTATCTATATGACATAAGTCGCTGGCGTAGCCATTATGGACGGTTCACAGTCTCAAGACACAGATGATATACAATGCAGGTTGCGAGCCCCGCTGCATAACACCTTGCCCCATAACATACGACTGCTCATACGTCCCGTCCGGATCGGATCGGTCCCAGTGCCCCAGTGACCGTCCGCGAAACTCAATATAACATACCTTGTGCACAAGTTGTCCGCGACAATGCAGGTCAGGGTCTATCCTTTATCCATAGCTTGACATGATAATCATGAAACTTAAACTTATTCTGAACGAGCATATTGCTCCATGAGCTGGGATTCCATCAGTACATAACACGATCCTCGTTCAGATGCATACATAGCATGATTATCATTCAAGTGTGATTCACGTTCAGTATTCATTCTTGCTTAATGCATTCCCCTGGTTCGGGGATATGCCTTGGGTGACCTAACGGTCCCGGATACTTGCAGGTTCATTTGCACAGAAGGACTATTTGATAGTATCCTGGCTAACAAGAATGCATGCACAATACAATCACATTAAACATTCGTAAGCAGGCAAGCATGCGTTCTAAGGGACATAAGCAGACACGTTGCTCGGACCCAAAGGTAAGCCGAGAGATGAAACCGTTAGGGGACTTAGCATGCGAGGTTCTGAATACAAGCAGTATTTCAATTTCCATGTTCTAGCATAAGCAATACAAGTTGGGATTATTCCCTTAGCTAGGTACGTTGGATTTATTAGCATGCAGGGGGTGATTCACCTAGCGACTAGCATAAATATTTCAGATTTTATGTGTGCTGGCTAAGCAAAGACAAGTTCACCGTAGCCACCCACCTTAGCGATGATTCGCCTCGGTAGAGCGATACGTCAAGCGAGCCTATGAAAGCCCAAGTTGAATTCCTGTAGGGGCAAGTCTGGATATCCTTTGCATTCTCGTTGAGGCAAAGCGGGTCGGAACAGTTGCACTATTGCCGTTTTAGACGGCAGTCCGCTTGAGCGGAACGGGGAGTTACATCCTACCCAACTCAGAAAAAGTCTCGTCCTCGATACTTACCGAGGACAAGTAGTAATCTAGGGTTGAGGCAATCCTAGACAAGTCGTTGTACTCATTCATTTGGATATTCACTTGCACAAGCGTCAAAATCAGCATATCGCTTAGACTGGATCGTGCGCACTTTCGAAGTGCACTTCTAGCGTGAACACGTCAACCAGCTTAGTGACAGCGAAGTCTTAGCACTCGAGTTCCACCTTTTCTTAAGTCTTGGATGGTGCACTAGTTTAAGGCGTCCCTCGAATAGATGCATTCAACCAAACTTAGAGTTAGTGAAAATCGGATAAGCTACTAGCGATACTCTCAAGGGTGTTCGCACAGATTGGCACAAAGGCCACTCACAGCACAAAAGCATACAAGCAAGCATAACATTCAAAACGTATTTTGAAAGTATTTAGACTTATTGTTGGAACATCCCATCGAGGCATTGAGAGAGAGCGTGCACATAACCCACGAACGAGCTTTCGAAATAGAGATATTCGAATTGAAGTCCAAAGACGTAGAAGCCAGGCTCTGATACCAACATATCAAGCCCCGATCTCCCACAGGCTAATCGGCCGTTCCCGCTAGGCGGGAATTACCCTCGCCAGCACTCCCGCGGAACGATCGCTTGACCCATCCGGGCGTGATGCCGCACGAGCGTGATCCACGCCCGTGCAAGGCCATGGTTCATTGGCTGGCGGCAAGAGTTCTAAGCCACAGAGTTGCACAGATTGTCCGAGTGCAGCGGAGTTATAAATGCATAGCGATTTGGTAACAAGTTCACTGAGTCGACACTATAGCAGAAGCATTGAAACACAAGTTAAAGTAAAGCAAACTCTTTATTGATATAAACATGTGTTACAGGCGGCGTATAACCGAGATTACAAGTCGCTTAAGCCTCTCTCTCTGAAACAGTAAAAGTGTGCCAAGTGGCTACAATTGTGGAATGATTGTCCAGGCGATGTTCAGGCTAGTTCAGGCTAGTTCCAATATTATGTCTTGTATATGTGCTTCTGTTCTGGACGTACCGTTGCTTCGGGGTGATCTTCACATCTTAGCACGCACGAAGGAGGCATCCGCACCGAACGAGGTTCTTTCGCACCCTGCATACAAACTGGTGGATTATCAGTACATTGAATGCACTGGTGGGGAAGCTACTCGCCCACTCGACAAATCCAAACACGTAATACAGGTTTCGTGCATAACTATTAAGTTGTCTTTCTAGTTGCCTTAGGATCAGTTTCATGCAAACATTGAATAGCCTAATGTGTCGGGCAGTGCGCCGTGCGATGTTTGAGGAAACACGGCGAGACTTACCAACTTACCATTTCTTCTTCCCTGTCCAAGGCAAACATGATTAATTCAAGCACGGTAAGTATAAAAATTCAAGAGGCATAGCATATACAAACACGATGGTTCTTATAACATGATCGTTCAGGTGTTAAGTTATTCATTGATGCTATGCAATGACTCGCATGCGGATAGCCGCTAAGCGAGGATGACTTATCTATATGACATAAGTCGCTGGCGTAGCCATTATGGACGGTTCACAGTCTCAAGACACAGATGATATACAACGCAGGTTGTGAGCCCCGCTGCATAACACCTTGCCGCATAATATATGACTGCTCATACGTCCCGTCCGGATCGGATCGGTCCCAGTGCCCCAGTGACCTTCCGCGGAACTCAACATAACATACCTTGTGCACAAGTTGTCCGCGACAATGCAGGTCAGGGTCTATCCTTTATCCATAGCTTGACGTGATAATCATGAAACTTAAACTTATTCTGAACGAGCATATTGCTCCACGAGCTGGGATTCCATCAGTACATAACACGATCCTCGTTCAGATGCATACATAGCATGATTATCATTCAAGTGTGATTCACGTTCAGTATTCATTCTTGCTTAATGCATTCCCCTGGTTCGGGGATATGCCTTGGGTGACCTAACGGTCCCGGATACTTGTAGGTTCATTTGCACAGAAGGACTATTTGATAGTCTCCTGGCTAACAAGAATGCATGCACAATATAATCACGTTAAATATTCGTAAGCAGGCAAGCACGCGTTCTAAAGGACATAAGCAGACACATTGCTCGGACCCGAAGGTAAGCCGAGAGATAAAACCGTTAGGGGACTTAGCATGCAAGGTTCTGAATACAAGCAATATTTCAATTTCCATGTTCTAGCATAAGCAATACAAGTTGGGATTATTCCCTTAGCTAGGTGCGTTGGATTTATTAGCATGCAGGGGGTGATTCACCTAGCGACTAGCATAAATATTTCAGATTTTATGTGTGCTGGCTAAGCAAAGACAAGTTCACCATAGCCACCCACCTTAGCGATGATTCGCCTCGGTAGAGCGATACGTCAAGCGAGCCTATGAAAGCCCAAGTTGAATTCCTGTAGGGACAAGTCTGGATATCCTTTACATTCTCGTTGAGGCAAAGCGGGTCGGGACAGTTGCACTATTGCCGTTTGAGACGACAGTCCGCTTGAGCGGAACGGGGTATTACACTACATGCCTACATGTGTTTAGATTGGGTTTGGGTCAAGTTCTACTCAAAAGGGACAATTTTTACGGTAACCGTAATTCTAGATGTTCTTTAATATTTTTGGAGCATGGAAGAGATCCAATAAATGCAAAATCCCTGTTCCAACTATATTAAACTCAATCAAAATTATTATTATAAAATTTGTTGGAAGAAAAAAGGTCATACATTGCTCAAAATATCAAAGCCATGGCAAAGGGTCATATAGCTAAAAGAATATTTTAGAAATTACTACTCTAATCTATTTAAATAAAATAAAATAATTAAAAATAATTAAAAAATACCTAAATAACCCTATTCAAAATGAGGGGGCTTACAATCTATCCACCTTAAAAGAATTACGTTCTCGCAATTTAGAATAAAGCTGCTCTATGAAGCTATAATGACATAACAACTATGGCAGTTCTGCGGCCATACCTTCATCCTCGAATAAGTGAGGATAACGCTATCGTACGACATCCTCTCGCTTCCAAGTGAATTCACCTGGAGAGTGATGCTTCCAAGTGACGCGAACCAGCCGGATCGTTTGACCCCGCAACGTCTTCTCACTAGTGTCTAGTATCCCCACGGGCTGCTCCTCATATCTTAAACTCGAACCTACTGCAATCTCATAATGATCAACTACGTGGCTTGGGTCGGCCACGTATCTCCTCAGCTGTGAGACATGGAATACATTATGCACTCCCTCTAGGAATGGGGGTAATGCAAGACGATACGCCACATCAACAATTCGCTCTAAGATATCAAAAGGACAAATGTACCTTGGACTCAGCTTGCCTTTATTTTCGAATCTAATGGTGCTTCGAGTTGGGGAGATCCTCAGGAATACGTGCTCACCTTTCTTGAACTCTAAAGGTCGTCGATACGTGTCTGCCCAATACTTCTGCCTGTCCTGGGCTGCACGAAGATGGCTCTGGACTTGCTTCACCTTCTCAACTGTCTGCGTCACCAACTCTGGACCGAGTACCTGTCGTTCACCTATATCACTCTAACATATAGGAGACCTGCACTTCCTACTGTATAACGTCTCAAAAGGTGCCATCTGGATGCTCGCCTGATAGCTATTATTGTAGGAGAATTCTACTAGGTACAAGTGGTCTTCCCAAGACCCTCCAAAATCTAAAATACAAAATTACAACATATCCTCTAGGATCTGGATTGTGCGCTCTGACTGGCCATCTGTCTGCGGGTGGTAAGCAGTGCTGAACTTGAGTCGAGTGCCTAAGCTCTCCTGCATACTCCACCAAAAGTGAGAGGTGGATCTAGAATCACGATCTGATACAATACTAACTGGCACTCTATGCAACCTCATAATCTATCACATATATGTGTCGGCTAGAAGCTCGGTGGACTGTCCGACTCTGAACGACAAAAAATGTGCCAACTTTGTGAGGCAGTCTACAATAACCCACATTGCGTCCTTCCCACTGGGGCTCCTTGAAAATCCTGTAACAAAATCCATGGTGATATGTTTCCACTTCCATTCAGGGATGGAAAGTGGCTGTAACATATCCGCGGTCCTCTGATGCTCGGCCTTAACTTGCTGACAGACCAAACATTTTGCTACGAACCACACAATCTTTCTTTTTATTCTATGCCACCAGTAATACTGCCTCAAATCTCGGTATATTTTCGTACCTCCCGGATGAATATAGTAAATATAGCTATGTGCCTCCTTCATCAACTCCTGTCTCAACTCTCCATTCGGTACATATAGGCGATTTCCATACCTCGGTGTTCCATCCTCATGGATCTGAAGTCCCGTCTACATACCGGCTTCCGTCCTCTTTCTAAGTCTCCAAAATCTAGCATCTATCGGTAAAGCTGCCTTGATCCTCTCAACTAGTGAAGACTGAACCTCAAGGTTAGCCAACTGTCCTTCTTGTCCTGATAGAATAACCTCTATCCCAAGCTCCTGAAGGTCCTCTAATAGCTGGGGCTGTGTCATCAAGAAATAAGCCGTGGGCTTCCTGCTGAGTGCATCTGCTACGATGTTTGCCTTGCCCGGATGGTACTGCAAATCTATATCGTAATCAACCATCAACTCCAACCATCGTCTTTGTCTTAAGTTGAGCTCCTTCTAGGTGTAGATAAACTTTAGACTCTTGTGATCAGTAAAAATCTTCACTCGCTCTCCATAAAGATAGTGCATCCATATCTTCAATGCAAAAATCACTGCAGCTAGCTCAAGATCGTGCGTCAGATAATTCTTCTCATGCACCTTCAACTGTCTCGATGCATAAGCGATAACCTTGCCATGCTGCATCAAAACATATCCCAATCCACTTCCTGACGCATCACTATATACTATAAATCCTTCTAATCCTGAAGGAAGGGTCAAGATTGGCGCAGTTGTTAACCGCTTCTTCAACTCTTCAAAGACCTTCTGACACTCCTCTGTCCAAAAAAACTCCTGGTCCTTACGCGTCAATCGCATCATAGGCTCTGTAATCCTTGAGAAGTTCTGCACGAATCTTCGATAATATCCGGCAAGTCCGAGAAAACTCCTAACCTCTGCAACTGATGTAGGTGTAGGCCATGTCTTAATTGTAGCAACCTTCTCTGGATCAACTGAAAGTCCTTCCCATAAAATTATGTGTCAAAGAAAAGGTACTCTGTCCAGGCAGAATTCATATTTGCTGAGCTTGGCGTACAGCCTCTCATGCCGTAGTGTCTCCAACACGATTCTAAGATGCTCCTCGTATTCTTCGTGGTTTTTGGAGTATACCAAGATGTCATCTATAAATACGACTACGAACTTGTCCAAGTACTGGTGGAAGACCTTATTCATTAATCTCATAAATATAGTTGGCGCGTTGGTTAAACCAAATGGCATAACCAAGAACTCATAATGGCCGTACTTGGTCCTGAAGGCTGTTTTGGTATATCTTCCTTCCGCACCTTGATCTGATAAAAGTCGGATCTGAGATCGATTTTTGAGAATACACAAGCACCACGTAATTGATCGAATAGATCATCAATGCGCGATAAAGGATACCTATTCTTGATTGTTACAGCATTCAGTGCTCTGTAATCAATGCACAAGCGTACCGTTCCATCCTTCTTCTGTACAAATAGGATTGGCGCACCCCAAGGTGAAATACTGGCTCGAATAAAGCCCTTCTCTAAAAGATTATCAACCTGTATCTTCAGTTCTACTAATTCCTTTGGTGCTAACCGGTACACAGATGAGGTAATGGGCTCTGCTCCTGGAGTCAATTCTATAGTGAATTCTATTTCCCGATCAGGTGGTAAGCCTGAAAGGTCGTCGGGAAATATATCCACAAACTCAGATATAACCTTCGGGTATTCCGGCTCTCCTTCTGCAGTAAGTGCCTTAAAAGTAGGCTGGGCACCCTGTTCTCTGACTCATCGAAGAAACTCAAACTTCGGATGTCCCGACGGTCTAAAGATAACACATCCATGTCGACAGTCTAAAGTTGCATGGTACCGACTCAACCATTCCATACCAAGTACAACACCATAGTCCGGCATGGAAAAAAATTAAGAATTGATCTCGCATCTCATGACCACAAACTACTACCGAACAAGATCTACAAGTGTCACTAACGGGGATGATGCCGCCTCCCGTAAGAATCCTCATAGTCTTCGGGATGGGTGAGGTAGCTACTCTATGTGTGGCTATAAAACTTGCAGCTATGAATAAATAAGATGCTCTTGAATCAAATAATATTATAGCAGGTAATGAAGCAACTAGTATGGTACCTGTGATGACCTCTCTTGTAGTATCTGCCTCCTCAATATTCATGGCAAATGCCTGAGCTCTTCCCTGAGCTGGTGCTCTCTGCTGCTATATTTGCTGAAAAAGTGCTGTCTGTGGTGCCAAGGGTGGCCTCGACTGATATTCTCCCATAGTCGGTGGTCTGGCTCCTCCAATTCCCGTCTGTGGTGCTCCTGGTGCTGAATATGCTGGTCTCTGTAGCTGCTGGACTGGCCTCGGTGCTAGTAAAATGGGTCAATGTTCTGTTGGTGCTCCTCCTTGACGCGCATGACAATCTCTGGCTGTATGCTGGCTAGATCCACAGACTAGACATAGTCCCAACTTGCGTCTACAATCTCTTGCAAGATGTCCTGCCTTGCCACAATAGTTACAAGTAGGGGTATTCTGGGCTGCTCGCTGTGGTTGAGGCATCGAAGGTCGCTTCACTTGACCTCCCTGCGGTACTCGAGCTGGGGCTATATATGGGCACTTCAGGATGGACTCCCTCATGTGGATGCGTTCCATGCGTCGAGCTGCAGCAAGGACGTCCGTATAAGAAGTGGGTGCATGAAACCAATCTGACTCTGTAACTCAAACCTCAGTCCGTCAAAGAATTTCTCCGCCTTTTCTTCTTCTGTCGGGATCAATGTAGGGGCGAAGTGGCTTAACCGTATGAACTCTGTATTATACTCTTCTACTGTCATATTGCCTTGGGTGAGGTGATTAAACTTTTTTCGAAGTTCTGCTCGAGCAATAGATGGAATGTACATCTCTTGGAAGAGTCTGGAGAACTCCTCCCAAGTAACTTGGTCTGGCCCAAGTCGTTTCTCTTCAGAGAGCCACCAATGATGTGCATTGTCTGTCAGTTGCATCATGACGACAGTCATCCAGCGCTCCCTCGGAAGCTCGGCTGCTTCCAACTGGTGTTGGATGTTAGTTAACCACTCATGAACTTCAGTGGGCTCCTCCTTGCCTGAAAAGGTACGTGGCTTCAGTTGGCGAAAGTCCAAGATGGATCCCGTCGATTGTTGTCTAACTGGTGGTGTTACCCGCTCTAGTGCTGTTACTATACTCTCCCTCAAGTTCTCTGTCTGGCGTTGCTGGGCCTCTTACTGAATCTGTTGTTGGGCTTGTATCATTGCATATAACACTTGGAATAACTGATGTCCATCCGTAGTTTGCCCTGGCAGGAAAGCTGGTAGCGGTAGTATCAGAGAATTTAATTGTGGTGGTGCTGGAATATCATCTCTCCGGAACCTTGAAGCGGGCTGATCTGCAGGGGTGCTTTGTAGAGTTGATGGGTCTCCACCCCTTGGTATTACCCCGTCATCGTGAATAACCACAACACCTGGTAGTGTACCCGTGGGAGTCTCATCGCTGGCTCGTGGATCCATTACTCTGTACACAAGTAATTATGAGGACCACACAGACGAATCAAGCATTATGCAAGTCAAGAGATTAAACTTGAATTCGATATAGAGGTCAAGCACGTGTCAACTTGTGGATGAGATCCTATAAGTCTATCCTAATCGCAGGCTTGCTCAGTCCCTTAGTTGAAACCAAAGCAATATATTCGTTGACCTGCATAGGCCACCACAAAAACCATATCACGCCCCAGTCCCAAAATATCGAGGGACTAGCCACGTGGCAATGGCCAGCAGCACACTCTAATGGGCAAGCCCAATTTAATGGACACTTTAGAGTGCACTTAAGCTGTATCACAACTACAATTGTCTACAATATATATGTCATAGTCTATGTATCTAAACTCATCCACCAAGTCATAAACAAGAGGCAATATGATAAACCCGTCTCAAACATCAATACCATAAATAAAACTGTCTATCATAATATAATAAATAAATATTGCGGTGAACAGCCCGTATCAAAATAATGAGAGGGAAATATCTAAATCCATACTAAGAATCACAAGACATCATACATAAAGATAATCTGAGAACTCAAGAGTAGTCCTCCGATACGACCTCGTCCTCGGCTGCTGGTACTGCTCCGATATCAGCTCCTGACCCGTAAACCTCGGGATAACCTTTTCGTCAATACCTGGGGACATAATCCATATCCAGGTCCTCAAGGGACATAACAAGGTATAATAAACACTCAAGCCAGAAGTGAACAGTATAATAATATGAATAATGGGAAAGCTACAATAGTCAACTATGTGATATACAAATGAGAGTATGATATCGTACCCTGGGCTGGTACTCACGAAAGATCCCAATGGACACTTTCGTACACTAATAGTACACTCAAGGCTCCGTGTGGGGGAACCAGGAGGAAGATGTATATATAAATATAATACTTTAGATTTCGCATAGGGAACCTAAAGCTTAATACGCTATAAATAGTAATAAGTAACATATGCCCAGAGCACGATGAAGACTCTCCCCACCCAATGTAATCTCATGTCTCAATCAAAGACACGCAAGATCATGACATCTAACTATCGACACAAGTCACAGTGAATATGTATAATTATAATTATAATTATAGCATGCATCCTGTAGTCCTATCCAGAGTCAAAGTACCACGATCAAGTCGAGAAAGACTCTGCCACATGAATATCGTGTTAAGTGTCCTATGGTAGGATGTGCAAATAATATTTGCACAAAACATGGGTTCGAAAGAATGACTCTCTAACTACGATACTCAACTCCGCATGGGATATCGGCACCCAAATCTTGTTCGGACACAAAGTATCGTATAACGGCCCTAGGCTCAATAAGTACATCAATAATAATCCACACAAATATAATGTCTATTGCATAAATAATATCAAATAAATAATTTAGAACTGTAAACATTTTGGCAAGGTACACTTGCCTGGTGCTGCAGTCAGCGATGGTAAAGATGATCCCGCGTCGACTCCTTCAGAAATCAATTGACCAAAAAATAAATTAATTACTTAAGGATCCAAACATAATTTCTTGTAATTATAACTAAATTCTATAATTTCTTCAATGCCATGCAAAACCAAGCCCGTTATTATTTCTAACAACTTTGCTTATTTTTACAGGGTATTGGGACCTAGTTTCTTGGTTTTTGATTTCCAAAGTTTAAGTTTAAGTTTAAGTTTAAGTATCCAATTAAAGGACATAAAAATAAATCCTAATAAATTATATATTCCAGAATTAAACATAATTTATATGAATTTATAGCAATAAATTACAGATTTGACAACAATAACATATTTCAAGATTTCGGCAACTTTATGTTGACTAATTTTGTCCGAAACTTGTTCGAGACATAGCCAATCTATTATTATTGTTTATATCTATTAAAAATCATTTTATATCCTATTATATGCTATTCTAATCTCAGAAAATAGTTACCTATTTATTTCGTCCAAAATCCTATATTTACTAGCAAAACAATATCATATAATTACCTGAAAACCTAAGCTAGTGGCCCTTAGTTATAGGTTCATATTTGACATTATAATATCATAGAATTAATTTAAAAATAATTATTTTCTAGGAATTAAACACCAATTAATTCTGTTTTAATAATCAATAATGATTCTCCATAATTAATTGCATCAACAAGTCCTAAACTAGTTCCCGGCAAGTAAATCATCACCAAACTATCATAAAATTTTATATTTCTTAATATGAGAAAAAGATGACAAAATAGGGGTTCTAATTCAGTAAATTAACTTAATCTAAAAGCATCATGTCATGGGATTTGAGGAAGAGGGATGTAAGATTTACCAAAACCGTTGGAGGATTTGAAGATGGTGTTTCTTCTTGTCCAAGAATTTCTCCTCCTTGCTTGTGCTCGACTTGATACTTCTTTTGTGATGGATTTTTGATGAAGAAAAGAGTTCTTGATATAATTATAGAGAAGATGGGTTCTTCTTGAAGGTTTAATGACGTTTGGATGGAGATATGGTGGAAGAATGATGAAAAGTGGAGCTTTTGGAAGAGTGGAAGAGATTTTTGGTGAAGGAGTTGATGTTGTGAGGCTGAGAGAGGCAGGGGGGGCTGTTTCACGTATGGGGGAGAGAGGAAAGGGGCGAACAACTATAAGGGAGGGGTTTTGATATGGTTAGGGTTAGGGTTTGTTGATGAGTTGATATATATAGGGTCTTTTTAAATAGATTTAAATAAAGGAGGGGGTTATCCTATTGGTAGGGGGTTCAGCCAAGGGAGGGGGGGCTGCTCTTGGCAGAAAATAGAAGGGTGGGGTTGGTTGTTATGTTTAGGATTGGATAAGGTTTGGTTGTTGGGTTGGTTAGGGAAGTGGTTAGGTAGTTATTTGCCAACTAGGTTGCCACCTATACTACTTTCTATAGTTAGAACGTCTATAAATAAAAATAAATCAATTTAAATATCATATATATATATATATATATATATATATATATATATATATATATATATATATATATATATATATATATATATATATATATATATAATATTTACATGAAAATACTTGGGGTGCACTACATGCCTACATGTGTTTTGGTCAAGTTCTAGTCAAAAGGGATAACTTTTACGGTAACCGTAATTCTTGATGTTCTTTAATATTTTTGGAGCATGGGGGAGATCCAATAAATGCAACATCCATATTCCAACTATATTAGACTCAATTAAAATTATTATTATAAAATTTGTTGGAAGGAAAAATGTCATACATTGCTCAAAATATCAAAGTCATGTCAAAGGGTCATATATCTAAAAGAATATTTTAGAAATTACTACTCTAAGCTATTTAAAAGAAATAAAATAATTAAAAAGAATTGAAAAATACCTAAATAACCCTATTCAAAATGAGGGGGCTTACACCCACCATGTGTCAAATCCCATGCACAACATAATATGGCATAGGAAGTCTTGGTTGACCAAGTCATAAGCCTTCATAAGATCCAATTTGAGACAAGCTTTATTTTCCCCTTTCTTGTTGAAATCTCTAACCATTTCATAAGCTAGCAAGTAGTTATCTGAGATCGACCTGCCTTTGATAAAATAGCTTGGTTAGGAGAGATCAGCTATTGCATAATCGGTCATATCTGGTCGCACATCAAATGAGTGATAATCTTATACAGAAAATTGTAACACGCAATAGGCCTGAAATCCCCTATAGAGGAAGCTCCCTCTACCTTAGCAATCAGTACCACAAAAGTGTGGTTTAGCTCCTTAAGCAGTTTACCCGATTCAAAGAATTCTCTGATAGCTTCCAGTATATCAAATTTGAGCAAACTCCAGTGGTTCTTGAAGAAAGCAGCGCCAAAATCGTCCGGCCCCGGAGATTTATTCTGGTCAGCCTTCTTGACAATTAGTTCAATCTCATCAATAGTAACAGGCTACCACAATACTTGATTACCACGACCCGTAACCAGTTTCTTAAATACATAATGGACGAAGATAGCCGGATAGTGGGTATGATTGTAAAGCTCCTGGAAGAAAGTGGTCGCTTCATCACTAATCATATCCGCTTCTTCGATAGTGGCCATGTTAGTGGCAAGCAAGCTGTGTATGACATTTCGGTACTGTCTAGCTTTTACCGTGACATAATTTTTTGTGAACAACTATCATCATGTCTTTTCTATGTGGCAATATTATATTCACACAAGACAATGAGATAGAAAAGTGTTATCCAATGCAAAAATATTGAGAAGATAATATTTTTTTTTCAACTTACAAGACAAAATTTTCACTTATTCTTTTTTTATAAATATTTTTATTCATAAATGATGATATGGAATAAAGTCATTGTGAAGTCCATTGTCTAGATCTAGACAACCAACTTCACATAGTCCTTGTCATGTCATTGCCATGTCAACTTTACAACCAACTTCACATTTACATTAGAGAAGAATTTTTGAAATAATAAGTTGTCAATCCTATGTGGCAGCCATTTTTTGCAAACTCACAACATGATTGGAGATGCTCTTACAACCCTCTTATAACCGCTGACGTAGCGGCCACGTGTCAGGATTCGATTGGAGGAGAGAGGAAGTGGTGGGCTCGAATGGAACCCATGTAGCGGGGAGGTGGGACCCATGTGTAAGGGATGTGAGAGAGAGGTTGTAAACCTTTGGTTGTAAACTTAGCATTATTGATCATCATTTGGATTTCTCCACCAGACTGAGATCAATGAACATATTTCTGGATTATTTTGTACAAGGATGTCAGGTTTAGGATCTAATTATACTTTGGATACTCGGTTTGTCCGTTTAAACTTTGGATATCCGATTTTTTTTAGTGACATATTTTACTGACGAAATTGGACTTCCATGACGAAATGAGTCTTTAATGACGAATATTCGTCACTAAAATGTGTCACTAAAAAAATCAAGTACATAAAGTCAAAAACGGACACATCAAGTACTCAAAGTCTAATTATGTCATAAATCTGGTACTTTTATACAAAATAATCCAACATTTCTCTACGTGAAAAACTTGACAAAAAAAAAGTGTATTCTCATAAATGACCGACTACCTCTTCTTCTGCTTGATCACCTTGACAAAAAACATTTCTCTAACAATTTTTATATGGTTTTTTTATACAAGCCCTTTATACTTTTCATAATTTACATTTCATAATATTTTCAATGTAAGTAAAATATTTTTTCCGTGCTTCTTTTCGTGCGGATCTCAGATCGCGATGAGAACTACGTCGTTGGATTCACAACATCGAACTATCCATGTGAGAATATTTTTAGCGAGTTTTGTGATACTCCGTCTAGAGTATTATATCTTCATAGAAAAAAAATCCAAATTTTTATCCCCACGACCAATTTGTCATAATTTCATTATCGTGTGTAAAAAAAATATAAAAATGTATAGCATCCATGATATTTCACCATAATTCATGTATTTGTATGAAATTGCCAAATTTGGCAAGTAGGACTTGGACACAAGCACAAGCAGTGTTGTCAAAATTGGATCGGACCGGCGGTTGAATCGGGTCGGACCGGATCTGAAAAAAAATTCAATCTGGTCCAATTTTTTTTTAAAGAACCGACGATTTTTTCTCTTAACCAAAATTTAACCGGTGAACCGGCCGAACCGGTTCACAATTGAATCGGTCATTTCGGTTTTTTTAAATAAAAAAACTCAAAAAAGTTTATCATGTGAGATTTGGACTATTTGGTACTTGGTTTGGTTTTGAGAGACCTTATAGTTGTAAAATCAAACCAAACCATACATACTAAGGGAACAAACCAAACCAAATCAAACCAAGAAGTAAATGTAGATATCTTATATGATTTGGTTCTCGTAACGTACCTATTTGAACCCCGATTGAATCCGGTTGAACCCCGGTCTGAGTCGTCCGAGATTTTCGGTTCAATCATCGGTCCGGTTTTTAAAACATTGAGCACAAGCCATAACGCAGAAGCATGTCCAGAAAATAGCATCTTGTTTCCACATTTCATGAAGAAATATTCTCAAGCGAAGGCATGCACCGGGAGAGGCAAAAACTTCAGAAACCCCCCAAGCATATTCTTTCATTGACAAAAAGCATGACCAAAGCCATAAGTAAGTACTGAGTAGAAGCCATACATCAAGTAAGTACTAAGTAGAAGCCATACGTATGCATATATATGACTCCATATTTCGTTACCATAAAATGATATGGGATGATCACACTCATCATCAAACAAATCATGACAAGAAAACATGGTAATGAGCTGGTACATGCAAAAGTTAGTCTCCCTTCCCTTTCCTTAGAGTACTTGTCGATGAGGCTTGTGTGCTCTAGTAGTTCCGGAATGGCGCATCTCGCCGGAGGAGCCGCTCGAGTCGGAGGGGTTGAGGCCGTACTCGCTGGTGGCCTGTCCGCTGTCGCCGCGGTCTCCGTTGTACTCTCCGCTCCCGAGCGCCACCTTTCGGAACTGCCTCATGTTGCTGCTGTACGATCCCGCGTCATAGTCCGAGCCGGAGCTGAAGAGCATGCTCTGCCCGGGCTTCACTCCGCCGTCGTGCAGGTCGTCCAGGGACCCGTCGCCTTCGAGCGCACGGACAATCTGCATGCGCCGCGGCGTATATATGCAAATTCATATCATCCACCTCATTTTTTTCCATATTTACAGCGTGTTATCACTACAAAAATACCGCAAAACAGTGACCAATTCCAGTGGCGGAACATGAACCTTCGTTAAGGTAGCGACGGATAGGGCTTCCGTCGCTGTTTTGTAGTATAGATATTTCAAACTATTGGATTGTGACGAGGATCAGCTTGTCATTGAGGAAAAAAAAGGTTCTTGAGCGATGCAGGGAAAATTCATAAAAAGCTAGTTATTCAAGGTACAATGAAGAAGTAGACATGTTGGAAAGAGTAAATTACCGACTCGAAGCATAGTTTTGTTGGAAATCAAGTCCGTTGAAGAGGATCAGAGTTCGGTCCGAACTCGGTTACTGGTCGAGTTTGTGCCGAACCCGATGTGGTATTCCAGAACCTTCGAACCGAACTCGGTCCGAGTTGGATGTCGACGACGGCTGCTCGAATTTTGGAGTTTTTATATTATATTTTTGACCATTGGATGCTAGTGGACGGCTGTATCTTATGATTGGCTATTTTTAGGATTTTCTAATCCTAAAATAGGTTTCTCATCCTATAAATAGGGAGGAGGGTGAGACTGTAGGCACAAAGAAGAAGCACAAGTTTGAGATTTGGGGTGCTCGTCCACATGAAATCTAAGAGAAAGTCAGTGCTTTGCTCTTAGGACTTCGCCATCCAAGACGGAAGAAAGAAAAAAAATCTAATCGAGGAGTCGTCAACTTCGGTTAGGGAGATTGCTACGGATTTGTGAGTGATTTCAATTATAATATTCTACTTTTCTTCTTGAGTGTGGTGAGAGGGTTGAACCTATTAGGACAAAGGGTTTCGACATTAGTTTTTTGCAATCTTGTAATTTCATCTGAGTTATAAAGGTTAAGCTTTGTCCAGGTGACGTAGTCACCGCCATATACTTGTTTTCATCTGTGCTTGATGTTCGTAGATTGGTTGGTCATCTCAGGTGGGTTAGCAAAACGCTTCCGCGACGCGCCCAACACGTGGTATAAGAGCGCACGTGTTTTCAAAATGTGGTATCAGAGCACACGTGTTTCCAACACGTTTGTTGTATCAGCCGATATCGATACGATTCGGCAAATAAATATCCGACACTGACTGATACCGACATTAATTGTGGATATTTTGCAGTCGATTCGACAAAAAAAATTGAAAGAAAAAGACCAATCAACAAAGGTGTAAAAGCAGAATAATGTTGTAAAAACATGTAAAAAAGAAAAAGAAAACTTAGGGTTCGTTTGGTTCACTGCAATGTAATCGTAATTGTAATAGAATCGAATGGAATTTTTTTTTTTCGATTCCATTACAATTACGATTACATTGCGGTGAACCAAACGGACTTTATAAGAGGTAAAACAAAATCGACAATGATGACTACTATTTTATTCATTTTCAAAACTACTAAAAAACAACAACACGGTAAATACTTAAAATAATGCATAAGTGTATAAAAATAGTATTTCTAAAATTTTAGTTTTCCGATGTCAAAAAATTCGATATTCCGATCTGAAACCGCCAATCCCGATACTAGTAGGAAGAATCCGACACCAATTCCGATGCAAATGCTGGGAACCCTTGCTCGAAAGCAATCTATTTCCCATTTTCTATTAGCTTAATTCTTCAAATGTAAGGTAAACTAAAGTTCTCATTCTATCATATATATATCCTGTTAGAGCACTTGACATAGGTTGAAAAAACTTGAAGGACCTCAAATTAGGCTCGAATACATTAATGCAGGATCTACGAAGTGTCAAGATATACACAATTTTACCTCTAATATATGAATATGAAGGGGTTCTTTCTGCAACTCGAACCCTTATATTTTACCCGATAGGAATATTAAGGTCCTTCACTCATTGTAAGATTAGGACTATATACTAGAAAGTTTAGATATTAGTTACATGGACAGGGAAGGGCTTCTTCATACCTGGCTCATCTTGGGCCGTCTCCTCGCAGAATGGCGAACGCAAGCAGCAGCACACGCTACCATGCGAGCCATTTCTTGAGTGCTGTAATTGCCCTCCAATTTTGGGTCCGCAATTTCTTCAAAGTTCCCTTCAGCCAGCGCCTCTGTCATTATAGGTCTTGCCTGTTCCAGTAATACCAGGCTAAGTATATATGACAAGTCAATTGTAATACTGAAAAAAATTTGTTTGATCAAGAATAATTGTAGAAAAAGCACCGACCCAATCAACCAAATTGTCATCCATGCAAGTATGATCGATGGGCCGTCTGCCAGTTATCAGTTCAAGAAGCATGACACCGAAGGAGAAGACATCGGACCTGTCCGTGAGCTTTCCACTCGACGCGTACTCGGGAGCAAGATACCTGTGCTCATAGTAAGAGTTGTGTCAGAGGCTAATGATCAGCACTTAAGCATTTCTGTATGTTCTCCGAAATAGCAGTCGTCGGATTGTATTTTTTGACCGTTCAGCTAAGATCAAAATCTAGCGAAAAATTGAGAAGTTTAAGAATACAATCTGAACGGTCAAAAAAGACAATCCAACGACTGCTAGGGATGCTTAAGTGCGGCCATCCAGATCCCTAACTAATACACAATTGTACTCCACTAGCTCACCCAAAAGTCCCCATGATGCGTGTGGAAACATGAGTGTTGGTGTCCGAAGACAACTTGGCCAATCCGAAGTCTGCAACCTGATGAAGTTTCATATACATGGTCACTTATTTCTACTAGATATTCTCTGTCAATTAGCATATTGCTTCTTATGGGGAAGGAATATCATACAACTTTGGTCATCTTACCATAGCTTCAAACTTATAGTCCAGGAGAATGTTTGCTGCTTTGATGTCACGATGTATAATCCGAGGATGGCCTTCAAGCAAATGATTGAAAATAAGTACAGTCAGTTGAGGAAGGTTAAAGAAACTAAGAGAAATGAAGAAGAAGAAGAAGAAGAATTGATCTCAACTACTTACAATCTTCATGCAAGTAGGCAAAGCCTTTTGCGGATCCGATCGCAATCTTCAGCCTGGTAGGCCAAGTCATTGTTGGAAGACCTTTTCCTGCAATAAATAAGTAGATAATCATAACTCAAGCCATCTCAGTCTTTCGAATCGAGCAAGTTATTTTTTGTAAATTATAGTCCCGTAATCCTTTTTGTTCATGATGATGTTACAAGTAAACTACATTCCAGATTCTAACATATCTTGTTGTAATGATACATCTTTGGATTTCAGTAGATATCACCCTGACTTCATGTCACATAGACCTATCGATTGTTGTACATGAGAGATTTGATGGTACTTACTACTTGTACACAAACACGGTGAATTTACATATAAAATCCCCTCGTGATCTGGATTTACAATTTCAAACACTGTTCCTCTAAACATCCAAGATATTCCTACAGATTATTTCGTGTAGGGAGATAAAATTCGAAGAATTTGCATGTAGGGGAATGATGCGTCATCTCCAATTACTGGGAGTGAGACGTCATTGCAGTTGGCACCCGTATTAAATGTAGAAATGGGACGCCAATTACAGTGGCGTCCCACGTCCCACTTCCCACTGTTGTTTTTAAAAGAAACGTTTCTGATTGGTTTTGGAGTAGGGATTTCGGATCATGGTTTGGATGGAGGGTATGGATAGAGGAGGAAGAGGCTATAAATAGGAGACATGTTTTGGGTTCATGGACACCAAAACAAAGAAAAAGAAGAGAGTTCTATGGTCATAAGCAATTAATGGATGCATATATACCAGATATCAGCAAGGAATGCATTCAAGATAACCGAAGCTACAAGAGGGGTCAAGAACCTAACCGTGCAGGTGGTGCTCAAGGGTGTTGTTCGGAACAAACTCGTAAACCAACATCCGCTGAGCCCCGGCGATGCAATACCCGACAAGCGACACGAGGTGCCGATGATGGACCCTGCTAATGATCTCGACCTCTGCCTGGAACTCCTTCTCCCCCTGCCCGCTGCCCGACTTGAGCTGCTTCACCGCGACCTCCTTCCCGTTGGGCAGGTAGCCCTTGTACACGTACCCGAACCCTCCCTGGCCCAGGAGATTGGACTGGGATAACCCGCCCGTCGCGGCTGCCAGCTCGTCGTAGGTGAAGTTGCTCTTGTTGAACCCCAGCGCAATGTTGGGGGAAGGTGGCGGCAACGCGGCAGGTTGAGGTCCCGAGAAATTAGACGAGCTCATGTCGCTGCTCAGTGGCGCAGGAGGTCCGTGGATCCACCCTCCGCCTCCCGGAGGCGGCATTGCCATCAACCCTGGGGGTGGAGGGATCTTCATGTTGTGGTCAGCTGCACCTTGAGGTTGCCACTTGGGAGGTACCGTGCCGCCGCCGCCGCCATTGTTATAGTAATCATTGCCTACAATAATAATAAAATATTGTTATAGCCATAATTTACAGTATCGGCCGATATCGATTCGATACGGTCAATTAATACCAATACAATACAGTTTGGCATGTTCTGTTCCGATATTGACCGATACTGATACTGATGATTTCTTTTTCGATCAATTAGATGAAGAAAAGTTGAACGAAAAATACCAACCAGCAAACAGCAAAGGTGTGCAAGTATAGTAAGACTATAAAAGCATATAAAAGAAGAAAATTTATCTATCATATGTAAACCAATCAGACAACGATGGTTACTATTTCATTCAATTTCAAAATTGCTAAGAAACAATATTTAAAATACTTAAAATTATGTCTAAGTATACAAAACATATTTTATAAAATGCTTATAATTATTTGTTTTTCGATACCAAAAAATTCGATACTCTGATCCGAAAATTCCGCGAACCTTGGTTATAAGATAATTAAAATTTGCACAAGTTGTGGCTACGAAACATTGGGTGAACCAGAATACCTTTGGGTGCTGCAGGATGATCGTAGTAATGCATTACATGTTTCTTCTTGTTTTTCTTCTTGCAGCAGCAAACCAATGACGACATCAAGATGATGAGTATGAAAACCGCAATACCCGCCACGACCCCGATGACGAGCTGCGCATCCGTACCGGCCGAAGCGTGGTCGTTGTCGTTGCTGCTTGGTGACGACTTCTGCGAGCGCGACGGCGACGGCTTGTCCCCGTTGTTCGACTGCGGGGGCGCCAGTGGAGGGCCATTCGAAGAGCCCGACTTGGATGACTTGGGTGGCGGCGGAGGGGGAGGAAAGAATGTGGATTGTGATGGTGTAGTAGTAGTAGAAGAATAAGTGTTGTTGGGTGGTGGTGGTGGTGGAGGTGGTGTGGAGTTGTCGGCCGACGGAGGAGGCGGGGACGGGGACTCAGGCGGGGGCGACGGGGGTGGCGGAGGAGGAGAGGAAGGTGGCGGTGGCGACGCTGGAGGTGGGGCCGGTGAAGGGGGAGGTGGCGGCGACGAGTCAGACGGGGCCGGAGGCGAGGCCGAGGAGGAGTTTTCAGGTGATGGAGCAGTCACAGGGGGCGAAGACATCTTTCGGGATGCGAGATCGTCCCGCCGATGGCTTCAAGCCTCCCCGTAACTGCCCGTCGGCGGCTCAAGATGCTCCGGCTATGGACCCCTGCAAGGAGAGAGAGAGAGAGAGATATTTTCCATCAGAACACAAATGCCGTTAATGAGTGAAGAATGCATGGTTTTGTTTGAATTAGAGAAAGAACCTTGTGGCTTTGTTTATTTTTCTATGTTTCTGTGTGTGTGTGTGTGTTTTTTTTTTTTTTTTCCCTTCTCTTTCCTGAAGAAGGAGAGGGGACCTTGTTCTTCTCAAGTCATCACCTCTCCATTCTTCTGGGGGTCCTATCTTCTATAACTACAATTATGTCATTGAAGTGATTGGTGGAAGCTTGGAGAGAGAGAGAGAGAGAGAGAGAGAAAAAGAAGACGGAGGAGAGGAAAAATTCTATTTTTAGTCGACCGTTAGGCATTTTCCCGCGTCACCTCCGGATCCAACTTGTCACGGATGGATGGATGTATGTATGTATGTATATTTGTGGGAGTTCGTTTTAAGTTTAGCAACTAACATCTGCTTACAAGAAGAGAGGGGCCCAGGTTTGGGATTGCTGCTCTTTCAGCAGCTTTCAAAAGTCATCCCAAATTGGAGCTGGTTTTAAAAAAAAAATGGATAAGCTGTTTTTACCAAACATAATTTTGTGACAGATGTAGAATACTGAATGTGAACCAGCCTTTTCTTCGTCACAGGTCCTTTCTCGTAGTAGCATCAGAATAGACGGATATGCGAAGCTGTCCATTCCGATAGTAGAGGATCCCTCGCTCGCTCGTCATAGACAAGTCTTGAGGTATCTCAATTGAAGATTCTATACATGGCATTAGTATGAGAGGTGCGAGCGGACTGCACAAAATAGCTGATCAAACTGACGGCATATGCTAGATCGGGACGAGTAATAGTGAGATTGTTGTCTAATCAGGATACATTCTCGGATCATATCAACATATACTTCTACAGTCATATCAATATGTTGATGAAAGTTACAAAAAAATAGCAACAAGCATATATACCAGACCCGGTATTACCTGCTGAAGCACACTTTGACTGCTCAATCATCTCTGTCGTTAGCTTGGGCATTAAAGGAAAGCTACATGCAATGACGAAACCGATTTTTTTTTTTTGGGATGAGCTGGGATGGAAGAGGGTGGGTTGGGATATGATCTAACTCGTAGAAAATAATAATAAATAAAACATATGAAAAATAATTTTTTTTTTTTTTAGTGGCCTGGAGCCCACCCCAACCCAACCCAAGAGTGGTTCTGCCCCTGGCTACAGACAAACAAGTACTAAATTAAGGTTCACCATACAGTTACAATGGACATAATCAAGTTTTAAACTGGTAGAACCATGAAAGGATACATGACATCTCACAAAATCTTTTTGACTATGCCCAGCACGTAGAAGACACTGGGACAATCGAGGTCATCTGACCACACTTTATATATATATATATATATATATATAATTAAATATAAAATTATCGTTTTTAGGAATCGAATTCAAGCAACCAAGAAAAATATCTCCTCCTTAATTACTTGAGTTAGAATTGTTTAGTTGTAAATAAATAATATTAGATAGTTAAATAATTTATTATTTTAAAAAAAGAAGGGAGCGGAGTTATTACATACGGCTTAGACGGCTCAATTTTGAACCGCTTCTAAGTCTCATTATCAGAGTATATATATATATATATATATATATATATATATATATATATATATATATATATATATATATATATATATATATATTCGAAGAAGTTAAATTTTTATAGATAAACTCGAAAGATTACAACTATGATCTAGTCCCAATTACAAAATAGGTCATCTGGGATCTAGAATATCTATGTCAGCTTGTATATTTTTTTATACAGCAAAATTACTGAGAGAAATATTCTCAATAATGCGCTCCATACATGTCACACCACCGTCCCAAACAAGGGCGGAGCCAGAATTTTTTGTTAGGAGGGCTGGAAAAAAAATTTGGCAGACTAATGCCGCTGGAATTCAAACCCAGGTCTCCACAGCCACAGTCTCACACACTAACCACTATGCTAAAATACCTTTTGTGTTATTTAGAGAATTGTTCAATATAACATATCTAGTAAAAGTTTTTTTTTTTTTATTTAGTCCGGACTACAGCCCGGACCAGTTTGGCTTATGCTCCGTCACTGGCTCCAAAGCTAAGACATATATTGTGGTATTCACATGCTCCATTGCCTTTCTTAGCTTTAACTTCATCAATGACAGAAGAAAGTGCTTTGCTTTGTGCGGTACTAAGCCCAAACCTAGTTTTCTGTGCGTTCCATATATCTCAAACGAAATAACATAAGAAAAACATATGGTATATATATATATATATATATATATATATATATATATATATATATAAACCAGAACAGATTTGCCAAAAGTTTGTCTTTCACACGGTTCTCTCTCCCTCTCTTCAACAGCTCCGTATCTCTCTCCTGTGTGTGTCTCTCTCCCTCAATCATCAAATAAAAGTGTAACACACCTCTAAATATATTTAATTTTTGCCTTAACTTTTTTAAAAATAAAATTTAAAGGATTCATGCTCTAATTGGTTAATGTCCTAATTGATAATGCCCATATTTGTTCTTAGTTGTCAAGATTTAATTTGCTCTTAATTAAGATGGAATAAAATTGATTCATGTCATGATTGATTTTATTTGTTTTTAGATGCCAATATATAATTTTTTCCTAATTAGTGTTTTGAAATGAAATTATTTTTACGATTTTTTTCATATAAAGTAATATATTTATATAAAATTATAAAAAAAGGGAAAACTTTGATGAATTTGCAGGGAGGAGGAGGACTCGCCAACTGAGTTGGCGGGACGCGGTCCTCGAGAGGAACTCGCCAACTGAGTTGGCGGGGCGCAGTCCTCGAGAGGCAGCTCGCCAACTCAGTTGGCGGGCCGCTATCCTCCCCACCCTCGCCGCTTCGGATACCCTGACTCCTCGGAGACCACCCATCCGACTCCTCCCCTTCTCGGAGACCCCCCCCCCTCCCCTCAACTTACCCCCCTCCCCTCCCTATAACTACCCTCAAGTCCTCCTCCTCCTCCTCACACCAATTCTTCTCCTCCTCCTCTTACTCACAACACTTCTCCTTCGCCTCCTCCTCATAGCAATCCCTCTTCATCTTATAATCAACATTTTTGGAGATGGCTAACCACAATGACGGTCGTATTCCTGGTGGACCGACTACCCAGCTTATTATTAAGCAACGTGAAGACCACATTTCTAGTCGGATATTTACTGGCGAGGTAATTTTTGAAATTACAAGTTTTCAAGTTTAGTAATTTACACACAAAATATAATGCATATGTTTTTTATAGTTATACGACCATGATCTTGGTTTACGAACCCGGATCCATGTACATCGGCGGACTGAAAGAAATTATCGTACGTGGGAGCTAAATTCGGTCCAAAAGGCTTTGGTGGAATCCTTTGGATTCCACTATATAGATCGTGTTAGATATTTAATCCATGATCTTCATTTAGTTGTAAGTCTTGCGAAGCGTTAGTGGCCCGAACGCAACACTTTTCAACTCCCATTCGGCGAGATGACGATCACCCTATTTGATGTGGCAAATATACTAGGGTTACTGTCACGACCCAGTCCCAAAATACGTAGGACTAGGAACACGTAAACATGCCAGCCGTATGGATATGGCAACTCCAATATATGGAAACCAAAATCCACACGTACGCTGTAATATGAAAATCAATCCACAAGTGGTATAAAATGTATCACAAGTCACAGGGTATAATCTAAATCTCATCCACGAAAATCAATATAAATAAATAATCAGTATCTATGAAACTAGATCTCAATATAAGTATCTAAGGATGATAGTTGGATGGAAACAAATCAACTACCAACTCGAATGTAAAGATACAACACAATAAACACAATATAAGAATACCAGCTAACGACCACGGGCTCGAAGAGAAGACATCCTCGAAATATATGTAACCATCCAAATCTGCGCTCCTGTAAATACTCAAGAACAGATACTCCTGGAAAGGGACCAGGTCCTCAGAGGGACGTAACAAGATACATAGAAGCAAGCCAATTTGAATACAGTGAACATGCATAATGTTTGAAAATAAATAAGTACGCTGTACGAGACAATCTATATGAATGCAAATGAGGACAACTTTTTGACGTATGGGCAAGGGTAGTCTACTCGATCTAAGCCTCACAACTCACACACCCGTCTAGAACATCAGAAATCGACATACCTCTGGGATAGCGACCAACGCGACTCTACAGAAATCGACATACCTCTGGGGTAGCGACCAGCGCGACACGCCCGTAGTGCAAACTATGTACTACGGTTTACCAGAGTGGTTAAAAGCCCATACGCCTAATGATTTTTCTCTCATGATACTAGGTGTCAAGTGTGTGTCAACATATCTAATATATATAGTAATGACTGAAAGAAACTACACATGCAATGAATATACAGAAATGCAATAAATATACAGAAATATACTAAGTATGCAAAATACTGTAAGCAATTTGGCAAGGTATCTTGCCTGGTCTGAAAAGGATAAAGTCCCAACTCAAGGCGTCGTCCGATCTACCCGTCACATAAATTAAATAAGTTAGGTTACAAAAGTGGGTGAATAGGTTCCTCCATTTTAATCTATTTTAATTCTGAATAAAATAACCTAAAATAGTATTTTAATATTATTATAATCTGATTTTATTGTTAAGCTCTAATTTTGGTCCAAAGAAAGTTAACTTTAAGGATTTGTGATCCGTGACACGCAAATCGAGGCAATCCGTTGACCAAAAAGTCAACCGACTCAAATCATGGATTTGTGTATGGAATCCTATACATTTCAATGCTACATGAACACTGGAATAGACAGTTTCATAAAATCACAAGTCAGTAAAGAGTTATGGCCACAAGGGCGCACAGATGACAGTTTTTGGTAGTTTTCTATTTACGTCTACGTTGCACAAATTTTACAGTAGAATAAACTTATATTTTAAATTCTGTAAAAAAAACTTTTCTGGAATTTCATCGTGTCAGCTTTCCGAAACTTCAAACGGTTTGTAATTCCGAGTTCGGGATCTCCCGAAATCTCGAAAATACCAAAACGCGTCTGATTTCGGACAACTAACACTTTTAGAATTTTCTGGAAAAATAGGTTATGAAATTATTAAAATAATTTATATTTTCAGAAAACTAACTTTGATATGGTTCTAACAAAAAAAATTGGAGCGCATTTGGAGTCCGGAGCTAGGAGATATCATTTTTTTAAGTCGTCATAACATACTAGAAAAATGAAGGATGAGGTATTTATAATGGTGGAGACTACTTAATTTAATACGAGTAGGATTGGCTAATTTGGATATGATTAGGATCAGTTTAAATAAGGATAGGATATACATGAAGTTATTTTCCTAGTAGGCTCAGGATTTGAATTAATTTAAAATATAGTTTAAATTTACCTCAATAATTTATAATATTAAATAGAATTAAAGACAATACAAATAATTTATATCTAATCTTATTAATATCTATTAACACTAAATTAGCATCTATCTAATATTAAGACTATATATATCCAAATAAATCCTAAATAATTTCAAAAATCTAAATAAATTTCTTAAAATTCTAAATAAATTACAGAAAAATATAATTAAATATTTTAACCTAAAATAAATATTTGGTAGGAACAATTCGCAAGTAAATCATGGAAGGCCTAGAAATTTACGTTCCCTATTTTTTAATTACCTAAAAATTCTAGAAAAAACTTCAAAAATCTAAAATAACCTAAAAATGATTCTAAATAAATATTTATATAAGTAAATATATCAAGAAATTCATTTGCTAATTAACTAAGAGAATACTTTAAAGAAATTCAATAACTAAATATAATAATATAAAATATACACAAAATATCTATTTTGGGTGAGGGGGTTTACAGTTACCTATTAAAGGTGACGCTATATATTTTGATCCGCACTTAAAGGGATCTGATCTGATTAGGAGGTATCTCGGTGTTAGCCCTCAATCTGGTATAAAAGACGATAATTTTGTGAAGTTTACATGGCTTCGTGGTAACTTCATGGACCTACATCACACTATTGACGGGGTGGTTGATGTAGATGAAATGTGGGTATGTATTTTTATTAGTAAATTTGTTTATGACTTAATTTAGTGTATATATAACACTTAATATATTCAGGTCATTCGTTGCACTAGAGCGTATTTGTTCTGTTTGTGTGGTGCAATTCTATTTCTCGATGCATCAAAAAATATGATAAATGTGCAGCTT
This sequence comes from Iris macrosiphon, assembly GCA_036927795.1. Classification (NCBI taxonomy): domain Eukaryota; kingdom Viridiplantae; phylum Streptophyta; class Magnoliopsida; order Asparagales; family Iridaceae; genus Iris; species Iris macrosiphon. The sequence goes on along the minus strand of JAYESA010000016.1, from coordinate 114,977,549 downwards.
CTACCATTATTGGATGATTTGACAAAACCTACTCAGCATGCGTGGGGAGCTGCTACTATTGTCTTTTTATACGCCAATCTGACAGAATTTGTGAGATCCAATCGCAAGAGTATTTGCGGATATATTTCACTGATATGAATGAAAGAGCTAAAAAAGTTAGAGTAATTTTATACGCAAATTTTGTTTTTACTCATGTCATATTTTTGTTTTATAGTTCTGGTCCTACGAGCACTTCTATATTGGTAGGCCTGTTACTAGCATTCTCAGTGATGTTGGAGTATTTTCAGTTGCTATGCGCTGGCCCACAGATGTAGTGGATTATCAACACTACCAATACAGGAGTGTATAACTTTATCGTATCTAATTTGATACACTGCAGTATAATGAGATAATTTTTAAATATCTAAAAAATAATTTTAAATTATTTCAGTTTTGATCGTAGATAAACATCACATCTATTTGATACAATATCTTTAAATATGTTACTTGGTTACCTTACTCATGTGAAGATGATGCTCCAAAAATCAAGAGGACATCATATGCGTTTACTTTACACAGATCTCATATTATATATAATCGGTTCACCATGTACCATCCGACAAACCGTGTTCTTCGACAATTCGGATATCTCATATTAAAACAGTGGATCATACCTCTCATCATATATATTAATTTGAATATCGAGATTTACACTAGTACACACCTATCACTACTCTTGCTCTCCGTGTTCGTAATGATTATACAATTGGTTACCATCAATATGACCATTGGAAAACACCACTATACCTCTGTACTCACATACTGCACCCATTTCCTATTCACGAAAACTCATGCGCACTTTCACAAGCTATTTAGTTTGATTCCCTATACCAGTAACACCTACCCTCACAGTTAGGCGATGGGTTATCCATAAGATATTTTCATGGAACCTATATATGAGATTCTCTCTTTCATTCCCCAACAAAGCCATGTATTTTTTATATACTGATCTCACAAAGCCCATATAACACTTTTTCTTCCTATAAAGACCACACTTACAATATAATACTGAGAGAAATGAAATCATATTTACATATATGGGTTCCGAGGACCATTGGTTCAACACCCACATAAGTACATGTCCGTTCCTATAACTGCCTAGCTAGGTATTTATCACAAATTTCAGAACTTATCAAGATACCATCAAGAATATCATATTGTTTAAACTAAACCCATTCTTTCACATATATCACCTCAAATTTAATCTCTAATACACATAGCTAACTGTCAATCACCTCTGCTCACAAGACCATATGCATTCATCAACGTAATGCCTTCCTTTCCTTCCACGTGAACTACAATGGTAAAATATATGTTAACACCCCCCCCCCCCCCCCCCCCCCCATACAACCATAGTTAGGAAAGAAAGAAAGAACAAACTACTCTCTAACCCATAAAACCTAGCATCACAGGGAGAGAATCACGACCAAGGAAGTGAGAATGAATGAAGCGGGAAGTGAGGGGTTCGAGAGTTGTACCATAGTGACGAAGGAAGGGATTTTTAGAAGAGAAACGTCGAGCGGGCCGTTGCGACGGAGTTCCGTGCCGCGAATGCTCCACCGTTGGTTGCTGGGCACGGGGAGAAGAGATCTCTTCGGCGTCGATCTCCTTACTGGCAATGTAGGAAGGTGATTATGGTGGTGGCGGCTGGAGTGCTTAGGTTAGAGAGGAGATGGGAAAGAGGTGGAGGCAACTAGGGTGGGTTAGGATATATAAATAGAGGGGGAGGATAAGAACGGTCCAAGAGTTGTGTGGTCGTCGACGTACAATCGCATGGCCTGTGATCACAGGCCGAACTCGTAGTGCAGCAGTGCACAGAAACAACTGTAGGCTTTTCCTTTCACAAACTTGATGAACGGGTAACTTTGGTTGGCTCGAGTGGGTTCCGGGTTTAGGCTCGAGTGGACCCGGAATGAGAGGAAAACTTTGTTCGGCTTCACAAGGTTTGCTAGCCAAAAAAAAAAAATACTCACAAGCTGGATTTCAAGTCAATTCTAGCAATGCAACAAACATGTTCTTATACAAAGATGGTTAATGGTTGGTTTGATAGGAATCTCTTAAGGAATGAAACAAATAATTCAAAGAGGTTTGGGCCTAAAGAAACAAAATAAATAGTGGAAAATATATGGGTACGCTGGACCAACCAAGAAAGGAGGGAAGGAAAGTTTTAAAACAATATAGGCTGACTAGGTAAGCCTATAACCTATCTCTACCACTATTTCTAAGCTGTAGCATGTGTTATTCCAAATAGTCTAGTTAATGCACATGTATAAATAATTTAAATATAGTATTATCTAATAACTATTTACTTAATAATTCTACATAGGCTAAATAAAGAAAATCATTAATAGAATAATAATAATAATAATATGCGCCCTCCTAACTTCGGGAAAAATATAACTTGTGTAAATTGGAGAAAAAAACACCGTATGGATTTACAATAATATTACATAATTAAACAATTATTTAGAACTTAATTATTTTTAATTTATAATTATGTGATGAATATATATACGACGGCTTATTAGAAGTCGTTTTTAAGTCTCTTTATAAAAAGGGCTAAATTTTAACTTAATACCCTCAACTATTCATATTTGGCAATTTGATATCCTAAACTTTCAAAATAGTCAACATGATACCATCAAGTATTGAATATTTTTAACTTTATACCCTAATTTTTTTTTTGAAAATACCACTTCCCTTTCCATTCTCTCCCCCTTCTCTCCGGCACCCCCCCTCTCTTTCTCTCTCTCTCTCCGACGAAGAGCGACGGCGACGACATCGGGAGCGCACGGACGTGCGGCGCGCACAAGTGGCTGTGCGCACATGAACTTTTTCTGAATATTAAGTTGTCTATTTTAAAAGTTTATGATATCAAATTGTCAAACATAAATAGTTGAGATGTATGAAGTTAAAATTTTGCCAAAAGTCAAAGATAATCCAATTCGTTATACATCAATTTTCCTAAAGTCAAGTCTCTCTTGCCGTGAGGAGCCGACCCAAATGTCCAAGGGTGTAAACGACTACCAATCCATTTCCAATTAAAACCTCCAAAAAGTCAAATTAATAAACTAATTTCTATTCCCTTGAGAACTCTAAAATAAAAATTCACATCACCGAGTACATTTATAGTTTTATGTAAAACAACAAAGTTGTAAAGTACCAAAAGAAAACTTTACTTTTCCTCACCCATCCAAAATTGGGGTTTTATTCCCCCCCCATATTCTCACTCTTTCTCCTTTCCGAGAACAGTAACTGCGAACCGAAGGGTTTTCTCTCTCCTCCTGACCTCTGCAGACCATCCGCCATGGCCGCCGCCACCGACCGCACCAATGCCGATTCCCGAAAAGACCTCGCCATCGGCGCGCCGCCTCCCCACAAAGGTCCTCCTTTTCCCCTCCATAATCCCCAACAGCTTCCGGTTCCCCGCCCCTCAAAACCCTAGATAGTGTTTTCTTCTTCTGAGAATTTAGGGTTCGGTTTGGGGACGATTGCTACGATTTATAGGGTTTAGCGTTCGATCTCTTGTGCTCGTTTGTTATTATTGCAGGAAAGTTTCTTTCTTTGGGGTTTATGTGATGAAATAGTGGGTATATTGATGCGTTTGTTTCTTCCTATTGCTGTTGTTGTTGATCTCGGATGTTCTGAAGTTGTTTGTTGTCGAAAAGGAGGAGGATTTTTCAGAGTATAAACCGAAATGTTATATTGATCGTGTTACTTCCTTATTATCAGTCATGTTTTTAGTTTTTTTTTTTTTTTTTCCTTTTTTTCCTTTTGGTCTTATTTTCCGTTTAATAATTTACAGCACTACTTTGTATTAAAGGCTCAACCTTGGGTTGCATCTTTATACTATTCTGATAACGCCCCATTGGAATGCCCAAAATTTTGTGGCTTGAGAGGGAAATTCCGCTGAATAATGGCAGGCAAGGCGAGATGTGGAACTATGTGGCTCAGATACCATGTTGAAGACCCTATCATTACTCGAAAACTCCAGAGTTCTCGTGCTGGGCGAGGATTATATATTTATAATATTCAACTCGGATTACATTTTCTTTTAATCAAAGCTGCTGTGAGAAGGGTTTGTTACCTATTTGATCAATACTTACACTTGTTATCGACGGTGCATTGTAGATTACTAGGCATGCCTAGTGACTACTGTCAAAAAGATGTTATGATTTTTGATGTTTCCTGTTAAGGTTTGGTTGATTTCTTGGAGTCTCTCATGGCTGATATAATCTTGCATGTGGGCATTACTCCTCTCTCTAGCTGGTAATGGTGAATTCTGAGCTTGAGATTGACAGATAACTGGTTGCTATCAGTAACATGATAATGTTAGAGGCGCGGAGCATATTTATGGAATCTCCTAGTGTTGCAGTCAATGTCCATGTCATAACTAGAAATGTTTGTTGTGTCACTCGCTTAACATAGTACACCTCAGTCTGTAAATATCATTGTAGTAAATTTAATACAAATGAGAAGTGCTATATCTCAGTTCATTGCATTAGTATTTGGAATGTTTCATGTTGATTTTGTTATGCCCCTTCTCATCTATCTAGCTGCAAGTTTATTGTTCCAATATTCTTTAACTTTTCATTTTTTGTTTGTTTGAGAAAGGTTATGCTCTTGTTGTCATATATTATTAGTGTCAACCATTGGATAAACATATTCTTTGATCAATCAGTACTATATAATGACTAGTAATTGTATTGTAGTTGTAGAACTTTTCTATTAGTCAACTAGGTTATCTTCTTGATAGAAAGGTAGCTAGGCTGATATGTATACATTGCAAAGTTATACCAGGAGTGAGATTGACCACATCATATCAGTTGAAGGTAGTACATATTAGTATCATGAGAAGTGAAAGGAAGACATGAATCGTAATTAGATCGTGGACTTGGGGGTGGAACTTGAAAGGTGAAAACTTAATACCATCTAAATATGAAATTATTAAGAAGGAAGAAGCGATATACGAAAAGACAAAATGTTAAGTGGTAACTGTGGTATGATATGCTAAAGGTAGTAAGAGAGTTGCGAAAAATTTCTAGGGGTTCCTGGACGTAATCAATGGATGTTGAAAGAAAGTGGCGGGTGGAATGGGAAAGTCCAAAAGGTAACTAAGTCAAAAAGTAACTCTCATAAAGATTTCACGAAAGTGTAGAATAATTGAGACTTTGAGAGAGAGAAATTAGCAAAGGAGAAAACCTCTTCAATATATCAGTGTGATCCCGTCTCCCGGCTGGTATGCCATTTTTGAAGGGGGATCAATACAATATGAATGACCTGTATGGAAACATGTTGTATGAGAACTGGCTAGGACCCATATTGGCGATATCTAGGACCAACTGGACTATATATCCGCCAAATAAGCCAATATACCGGCGAACGTTACAAAAAATATTGGTTTAGAATATGCGCGTTTCATTAGTTTTTAGTGTGAGACTATGCATATTTGAATAGAGGCTTAATTTTAAAATTTCATTAGGGACATTATATTATATATATTAGTACTTCAAAATTTTGTCATATGTGTGATATATGAAGTGTTAGCTTATATTAGCATGAGGTCACATCTCCAGATATTATGGTATATTGTGGTATATTGTCGGTTCGATTTCCAGTGAGGTCATATCTTCGAATATGATGGTATATTGCCCAGTTCGATTTTCGGTATGGTGACAACCTAACCAGGTCCGAATTCGATATCATGAATCTCGAAGAAAACGAAGAGAGTAAGTAGTGAAACACTAAAGTTGAATATAAGGTCTATAATTATCTTTGAGGAATACGAATCTAAGTGAGGAGAAAAAGACATCTTTAAGCTTCTTAAAATTACAAAAATGAGGAATATGGACAGATAATATCAAATATTATCAAGAGTAAAGACGTTAATTGTTTAATATTTTTCTATCTAAATGTGGGAAGCTTTTTATTAAGTAGAAAATTACAAAGGATTACTCCGAAGAATGTTTACAATGAAATCTTCTACAAAGTTCTGTTTTCGTGAAGTGTGCCGATGAAAGTTTGGTCAATACCATTTTGTTCCATTGATGATTCGACAACGAGACACGGGTTTTCTTCTAATTTGCTTGTGAGATCACAACCAATGGATTCTTCTCGGATGCTTCAGAATCCTTGGCCGTTGATGACTATTCAAAGTCGATGAAATCTTTGCGAGAAATCTCCAAATTGACTATCAGGGTGTTCAAACCCTCTTTTAGTCCTTGGAGTTTGGCCTTGGAAGAGAAACATGTAGCTTGCTTGCAAACTAACAAGTTTGGAGCAAGAGATGGTGGGATCTCTTGCTAAACTCCTGTCATAGAGGCGAATGAGTACTTTCTCCTGTGTGGATACTTCAAGTCGGTCGAGGACACTTCGGACCGACCTTCGGATGGCTAGCACTTTAGTGCTTGGAGACTATTGGAGACGCTTGTGATCGATCCAATGTTACCAGGATCGTGGGTCGCTTTAGTACGTGGTACGGGTACGCGGTACGGTACATCATCCGGTACGCAGTGCGGTGGGGGTAGGCTTATTCACTAAGCTATTTGGAGTCGCTGTTCGTTTTTATCTCGGTCGTCTTTTGTACCATATACAATTATATAGAAGTATACACAAAATATCATAAGTTCATAAACAAAGCCATCAAAATCCAAGTGAAGGAAAGCATAGACAATATTCAGATATTCTTGTAACTAAACAAAATACATAAGTTTATAACCAAGGCCATCAAAATTTGGGTCGCTAAATTTGATGAACGGGGTTGCGAACGTACCTCGTTTGGAGTCGTTCGTCCCAATTCGTGGGACGTGGGGGGGGGGTTGGCGAATTAGGCAACTATGGATCGATCTTTTCTGAAGAAGTCAAAAGGCTATGAACTGCCTAAGATGAACGATGGGGATTACCTCTAATGTGCTGGAGAGAAGTCCTTGTTTGGAACCGGGATTCGGACCCCATCAATTAGCCCAACATGAGGCTTATTCATAGAGCCATTAGGGGTATAAATGTTCCCTGAAATTTTGTGGATGTGATTATCTGCTCTAACATCCAATATGACGAGGTTACTAGCTTCGGCGAGGCTACTAGCACTTAGGTGCTTGGAGACGATCGGGGACGCTTGGGACCAATCCTCTCCGAGGAACCGCCTGAGAAGAATGACGGGGATCCCCTCTACTGTGCTAGAGAGAAGTCCTTTTTTGGAATCGGGATCGGAAGCCCCTTAATTAGCCAAGCATGAGAGTTATTCATAGAGCGATTAGGGGTATAAATGTGCCCTGAAATCCTGCGAATGGGATTATCCAATGTAACAACCAATACGACAAGGCTATGGGCCTTCGATGAGGGTATAATGCTTAGCGGTGAGCAGTGTAGTCAAAGGCGCGCCTTGCTCCTAGGCGCAGGGGTAGCGCCTCAGGGTACTCCAGGCGAGGCGCAATTCTTAAGGCGCACCTAAGGCGCGCCTAGGTGCGCCTTTTCCGAGCGTCTTAGAATAGCCAAGGCGCGCCTTGAAAATCTTGTCAAAAAAATAACATGTTTAGACTGTTTTTTTTAACTGTTGTACTGTTTTTAGATTATTTTTTGAACTGATGTACTTTTTCTTTTACTGTTTTCTCTCTCACTCACTCAATTCAAAGTGATTGCAACCTAGACAGGAGGGAATTTGAAGCACACATGTTTATCAATGTAGAAATCCAATGTGAATATATATATATATATATATATATATATATATATATATATATATATATATAAAATTAATTTTTGCGCCTCGCGTCGCTCGGGCGCGCGCCTTAAGTGCGCCTTGCGCCTCGGGCGATTTGGACCCTTTGCGCCTCGAGTGCGCTTTGCGCCTTTGACTACCTTGGCGGTGAGGCTAGCCTGCTTACGACGAGGCTAACCAGCTAGCTAGCCAGCCAAGCAAATGACAGGATGGCATGGCAGACTGTAAGACTTTTTTTAAGGGATCACGATTCCTTAGGATCCCACTCATGACCAATTTAGTCCAACCATGTTAGCTGCCAACGACGCTAGAAAGCCGTTCGGTGAGGCTAAGCCTACGACTAGACTCGCCTGCAAGGTTATGACATACTATCCTGCTAGCGTGCAAGGCTAGTGACATGCTAGTCTGTTAGGCTCACCTGCCACCTTGCTATCCTACAATTCCTCTCATGAAGATAGCGGGGTTAGCGTATGGGAGCGCTAGATAGCCATCGCATGAACAACGTAGCTGGGAGCTTGCATGAACGACGAAGCTAGCCACTTTGACTGATAGCTCACCTCTACGACGAAGCTAGTCGTCTTGGCTAAAAGTTTGCTTGAACAACGAAGCTAGCCATCTAGGCTTGTCAAACTTTGTGTGCATGACAAAACTAGCCTTTCTCATGCATGTTTAACCCATTTTTGACTTGGATGGGTCCTTCGGGGTCTAACTGACCATTCTATCCTTCAGGAATTTGCAGGAGCTTGACGATGTATGAACCGGATGGCGGGTTGTCCGATTGCTTCTTTTTTAAGTGTCAACATTAATGTATTAGTAAAACTATCAAGAGTAAAGACCTTACTGTATTAGTAAAAGTAAAAGAAGTAAAGAGACACAAATGAGTTAGTGTTGGAAGCTATTTAATGAGAACAATATAGCAAAAATTGATAATTGAAAATAAATAAGATTGTTTTGTATTGCTGCTTTCTAAAAATTATGAGTCCGAAGGATGCTTAAAAAACTGTAAACTATATGGCACCTGTATTTTGATTGGGGTAATGATTGATGTGCTAACTAATTTATGCAATCTACTTCTATGAGCTAGCAAAAATAAAATATACAAAGAATGAATTATTATTATAGTATCTATATATAAAAACAAGAGAGAGATACATATTCGTACTTACTATTGAGAAATCAAGCTTATGAGCCATATCATGGAACTTTGGAGATAATAATTTAGCAAAAAGATTAAGGGGAAAAAGAACGGAGTTCAAAAATGAATTTGGTTCTATTTGAGGGATCTGATGTCCAGTCATTTACTTACTATAAATGAATATTCATGGACAAAATTTAGATATAGGAAGATAGATCTACATATTATATTTTATTGACTTGAAGAAACTTATGACAGACTACGAGGACATAGTTTAGTAGGTTTTGAGGAAGAAACAAATGCCTAGTAGTTATATTGAGATTATAAAGGACATGTATGATGGAGTAACGACTAACATACGGACAATTGAGGACATATCACACCATTTCTCATCGCCGAGTTACACATTAAGAACCAACATCAACTCTTTGCACTATTTAAATTGAAATTATTAGGCATACTTAGATCGAGGTTCCATTATATATATGATGTTTATTTGTTACATTATGCTAGTTGATGAGATTAGAGAATAGTGGCTTCTAAAATAAAATTGTGGAGAGAAGGTTCTGATAAGTGTTCTAAAAGTAGTAGGACAAAAGTATTTGAAATCTAAAACTAGTAGGACGAAAGTATATGAAATCTAGCTCAACAAAAAGTCATAGGGTCAATCATTCATGATGACGAAGATATGACAATGATGTTCTTTCATGAAATTAAACAAGATTATTGAAATGGAGCTCTTTGGATACCCTTGAAGGTGAAGGGAAAAGTTATAACATAAGTGAACTACAATAAGACCCGCCATACTTTCTGGAATAAAATTTTTGATAAATAAAAATATTTTAGGAAATGGATGTTGTTGAAATGAGAAGGCTAAGATGGATAAGTGACAATATGGTTAAAGATGGGATAAGAAATAAGTGAACTCGTGGAAAGTTGGTAGTGACACCAATTCAGGATAATATGAGAGAAATCGTCTCAATGGTTGGGATGCGTGAAATGTAAACCGATGTTTTAAAAATCGGACTGGATCGGCCGGTTCAACTGGTTGACCCGTGAACTGGTAGTTTTTTCGGGCCGGATCACTGTTTTTTCAAAAGCCGGTGGTAAATGAATATTATTGTAAAAACCAGTGCCCAGAATGGATTGAACTTAGGCCACTAACGTTAACCCAGTGGTTGAACCACCAGTTGAATCAACTGGTTGATCCGGTTTGATCCGACCCAGTGCCTTATTCGGATCGATCTCCGGTCCGATTTTTAAAACACTGATGTCAACCAAAAGATGCACATGTTAGTAGGAGTGATAGGGTATCACTAAAGGAGATGCTAGAATTATTTGTAGGACTAAACTGACTTGGATTAAGGTTATAAAGAAGGATATGTTTTCTTTTGATGTTACAAAGGACATAAACCGCTAATAGAGCTGAATGGAAGAAAATGGTTCACATGGTCGTTTGCAAAAATTTGGGTAAACGCTTTGTTGTTGTTGTTGTTGTTGTTTTACTCACTTTGTTACATCATCACTTAAATCAGTGAAGCCTATTAGCAAGAGAAATTCATCATATTAAGATATGGAAAACATCTTTTCTTTAGTTTGTGGTAGTATTTCTGTTCATCTCCGAAGTGAGATTAGGGTTTTCCTGGGGCATGAACAAAAGCAACTCTCATGTGTCTTGCTTTGACAAATGTGTTAAGTTGAGAGAGCACATTCTCCCTTCTCTCTGATTCCACTATACATTCAAACTTAAAAAAGCCAGAAGAGGGATCTGTAGCAATTCATGATTTCGCGGTGTGTTGTCTGTCAAAGTTTTGATAAGGAGTTTTTTTTAGGGGAAAAAACTGGTCTGGAACGAGAATATATGAGTTATGATCACATTGAGATGCATCTTTTGATGCTTGTTGTCTTTCAAGGTAGCAATAATTGGTCTTAAATTATTATTTAAACGAGGTTGATAGGTTGGGGACAATTTTCCATGGGTTTTACTAGTTTGAACCACAGTGAAAAGGTTCTAGGGCTCAACAGCCGTATCTTTAAAACTGTGATGTTTTCTTCCTAAACTCTTATTTCTTGTTATCGCTACAAACTTTTGCAGTAGTTATCATATTTTAGTAACATCACCTCTCTTTTCAGCATGGAAGAGCAAAAGTAATCAGGCCTATGCCTCTAGGAAGGTAGTGAGCATAAGGACTATTGGAATCGTATAAAACTTTATACTAGATGACGAGGTTAAGATCTTCTAGTATAGCAGCTCTTGTACCATGCGTAAGGTCTTCTAGTAGCTGCTCTTGTACCTTGTGAGCGAGGCTAGGTTTAAAGCCAATACCAGATATAAATTCTTATAAGGGAGGGTGTAGTTACTTCTTAGGTGGTAGTGCCATATATGAAATAAACATATATTACAACGTATACATCCTATCAGAAGTTGATAAATCTTGATTCTTATTTCCATACTTTTGTGTTCTATAGATAGTTTAGGAAGAATGAACACAGTGCGATCATTGTTTTATCTGCAACATAAATTGAACGGGCACACAACATACTACAAATATACATCGAGACAACATACTGTAGATAGATATGGACGTGCATATATTGTGCATATCTAATGTAGGACAAATGTGGAGGATAATTACTTGGATTATCTTTTTGTGATTACCATATAAGATTAGGGTTTAGATTAGTTTATTTTATCTATATTTGTTTAGATAGGGTTATGATTTCTTTCCTGTGATCTACAAGTAGGAAACATTTAGGAAGATGAAAACTTGAAGAGATACAAACTAAGAGAAGAAAATGTTTAGGAGAGAAACAATTGACGTGGCATAATAATTCATTTTACCAAATCCGAAGGATTAGAAAATGGTCGATAAATGGAGTAGTATTATGGTAAATATATAAAAATAAGGAAGATATACCAAGTTGTGCTAACCATCGAGGAAAGCCATACCATAAAACGTTGAGAGAGAGATTAAGAAAACGAACTAGAATTTCAGATAATCAATTTGGTTTTATACCGAGGAGATCTACCATGGGAGCCATTTAGTTAGTAAGAAAGTTAATGGGAAAATCTAAAATAAAAAGAAAGATCTATTATGTTTTTTTTTTTTTTACTTAGAGAAGCTTATGATAAAGTTGCTAGCAAGGTTCTAAACGACGGTAGGCGGGTGCGCGGCGGAAAGAGTCCGCCTACCGCCTAGGCGGTTAATACATTTGGGACATTTTTTACTATTTTACCATAGTTTTTTGCATTATATACATATTTTAAGGATGTTTCATGCATAACTATGTTGTAGAACAAAGATTTATTAAGTTTTAGACTTATAAAAGTGAACCATAGGTCCATAATGCTTGCAAAATTGTTTGGCTAAAACATCTTGTTATGTATTGTTCCGCCTAGGCGCCCGTCTACGCCGTCGAAGTTCCATTTGCCGCCTACTCTACCGTCTACCGAAAAGCGGTGCAGAGAGAGACCGCCTACCGTCTAGGCGCTGCCTAGGCAGCCGCCATTTAGAACACTGGTTGCTAGGAGGATAATATGATGAGTTGGAGAAAAAACAAGTCTCTAGTAGTTATATTGAGTATTGATATATGAATAATGCTAAGTTTACAACCAACCCCTACAACCCACTTACAACCTCTCTCTCACCCCCGCTATATGGGGTCCCACCCGGCCCCAACACTCTCCTCTCTCCCCCAAAGGAGGCCGGCCACGTGGCGGTTGGTTGTAAGGGGGTTGTAGGCATAGCATTACCCATTGATATATACACAATCGTGAGAACAATCAGAGGAGAGATGAAACCTTTTAGCCATCACTAGTGGCTTACATGGTTCAACATTAAGTCCATACTTTTTTGTGCTAGTTATGGATGAAACTACTATGAATATGCTATAGGAGGTTTCATGGTGTATGCTGTTTCTGATGATGATTGTGCTGGTTGATGATAGAAGGGTATGTTAAAATAGAAGTGTGGAGATACATTTTAGAATCTAAGGGTTTCAAATTTACTAGGACAAAATAGAGTATATGGAATGTCAATTCAACTAAACGCCATAAATAAATGGAGTATATGGAGAGATTTAGAAAATGTTGTGCATAGAATTAAAATTGAATGGTTCAAATGTAGGGTGGGTTGGGTTTAGGGAGACAACCATTTGTTTGATTAAAATCTCCATTCACTTGTCAAGTAGACAACCATTCAATTGTAAATATTTTATAAAAGTTAGTAAATAATAGGACATAGAAGACTATATCGTATAAAACTGAAAATTCAAAGCCCCCTTCCCCTTTTTATTGTAGGATAGGTTCGGCCCTTTCTGGAGTACTTTGTTATGATATTGTTGAAGTTGAAAAAAGAAAAATTCTATAAGACTTGTTACAAGACCAAACATGCTTTATGGATTGGAGAGTTGTGCAATTAAGAAACAAGTCTACAAACTTGGGGTGTAGTTGAAATGAAAATATTACTATGGATACGTGACAATACCTTAAAAGATAGGATAAAAAATGAGTGTTCATGGGAAGTTGGACGTAGAACCAACTGAGGATGAGATAACAGATTTTTTTTTTAGATGTTTGAAGTCTTGGGACTGGACATGTGCAATGGCAACAACACAGACCGATAGATGCATCAGTAAGGAGGATTGATAAGATAGTAGTTAAAGGACTAGGGATAGGCCTAAACATACATGGATCGAAGATGTAAAGAAGGATATGTTTTTTGTTAGTGTTATAAAGTATATGACACTTGCGACTTAAAAGAGTTGAATGAAGAAAATGATTCAAACAAGCCAATCACAAACATTTGGGATAAAGATAATTGTTGTAGGATCGATTAGGATTTATTTACTAATAGAATTAGGACTTTCATGGAGGCTATAAATAATAGCCTTCGCAACTTTTGTAAGATAACTGAAGACGTAATTTTTATCAGTAAAATTTGTCACGAGTTTTGCTAGTTTTGGTGGATTCTAGTGCCTTGTGGATTCAAGGATTTTGCTAGTTGGATCATGAGTATATACCCCACGCTTAATCACTGCAGGGACCATCTTCAGTTACCTTGCAACCGATTTGCATCGATACCTATGTCTTGTTGTGTCACATTGCCATATGACATAGCAAATAGCAAAACCGACTATCAGTTTCCTGAATGCTGGGTGTAGGTTTCTCTAAAAAAAGAATGCTAGGTCTAGCTATCATTTGAGTGAGTATGTATTTTACATGCTACGGCTCAGTAGTTCATCCTCGACATATATGCAAGTAATAAATTGTTGTTATGCTCTATTATGCCATTCTTTTGGAATATGTAGCAAGTTGGACAAGTGACTGTAATCACGATATAATGTTAGACTGTACTAAGTCATTCCTGCTGCTGATGACTTTATTGTAGAAAAGTAATTTGACAATTCAAAGCTATATATTTTCAAGACTTAGTATGAATCTGCTACAGCTTATTCAGGCTGCTTTTGCTTTTTTTTTTCTCCTGAAATGCGGCAGCAAAGGCTGTTCGGTAATGCTAGCTTCTGCTTACCTTTTTGATAAACTAGTTCATTTTTGGGTGGCTTTAGAAAGCAGACGGCTTTCAAAAGCCGAAGCAGTAACAATACAAACCAAATTTAAGCACATTTGTGTTACCTTGACTGTTAAACCCTAGTGTACTCACGGATACCGATAGCTAACTTAGTGAAGACGTATGATGTCATAATATTCTGTATGTTGAGTTCTTTAGTTTCTCGAGTAAATGAGTCTTCTCATTCATCTTCTTTCATGTGCAGACATGCAAGGATCTGATAATTCTATTCCCCTTTCACCACAGTGGCTCTTGCCAAAACCTGGGGAGAGTAAGATTGGCATATTGACTGCGGTAAAGTATTTTGTCTTTATTAGCTCATTTGTGGTCAGATAGCATCTTTGATAAGAAAACACGATATAGAAACTACAAGAACTAAGTAGTCTTTATTGAAAATGTTGGAGTGACTAATTACTCTATTTTTTCATTGAACTAGTTTAAGTTTCATGTCCTTTGTAAGATCAATTAACATAAGATACAGAGAGCATATATTATATATATTTTTATTAATCTGTTATATTACTAGTTTTCTCTTTAGCTGATTTCATTTGTAGAAATAGTGCAAGCCTTAATTGTGTGGGTCTTGATGAGATATAATTTCACATTTTCTGCTGCTTTGCAGGAACCTCATTCCAGTCATCATCATGCAAACAACCCAGAAGCTGTAAGAGCACTTGGAAATGGTGAAGACTCTCATGGTGCTGGAAAGAAAAGAGATGTATTCAGGCTATCCTTGTATGACTCGGAAACTGGGCGCAGTGATCGTTGGCGTGATGAGGAAAGGGAGACAAACTCTGCTACTCGTCGTGATCGATGGAGGGAGACAGAAAGGGAGCTTGGTGATGCTCGTAAAACAGAACGCTGCTTGGAGAACACAACTAGACATTCTGGGGAAGCACGCCGTGCTCCATCTGAGCGGTGGGCAGACTCTGCTGGTCGAGAAAATAATCATGATCAACGCCGTGATAACAAATGGAACACGCGTTGGGGCCTTGATGATAAGGAGTCGGAAAATTGGCGTGAGAAATGGTCAGATTCTGAGGGGTCCCGCGAAAGAGGACCCTCAAATCTAAGTGTCTATGGGAAGGATATGACTGGTCAGGTAAAGGATGCAGATAAGGAGGGAGAGCCTTATTCTCGCTCATGGAGGTCTAACTCTTCCTTTGCTCGTGGAAGGGGCGACACTTCTCATCACCAACCTTTGGCTCTAAATAAACAAGCCCCTATGTTTGGTTCTGGTAGAGGGAAGGGGGAAAATGGGCCTTCAGTTTTCTATGCTGGTCGTGGCAGAGTTAACTCTAACACAAGCAGTGTGAACGACAGTTCATCTCGTTCCTACCCTTTAGGCTTTGTTCCAGAGAGGTCTGATGGTGTCCGTGGAGACCCTTCTGTCCTAAGATATAGTAGGATGAAATTGCTTGATGTTTACAGAATGAATGATTTAAAGTGTCTTCGGATGTCGTTGGAAGGCTTTATGGAAGTTCCTTCCTTGACAATAGAAGAACCTTTGGAGCCTCTAGCACTCTCTGCTCCAACTTCTGAAGAACTGGTAATTTTGTTGCTTGTTTTGTAAAATCCCATTCATTTACACAAACATCTTTCTAATATCAAGAGCAACATAATGAGATGCAAGTGAAATATCTTACTCACTGCTGCTTTTGCAGGTTACTTTGAAAGGAATAGACAAAGGGGATATTATAAGTAGTGGCGTGCCACAAGTTACTAAAGATGGCTCCACTGGGAAACATTCTTCAGATTCATCCACATTAAAACAACCAAGATTAGGTGCCTTCTCAATTCTGGAAAATGGACTAGTGTTTTACATAAGAGATTTGTCTTTTGATGCTGATTTCTGATTTTGCTGGACCAGGGGGTAGGGAAGATTCAACATCAATCACAGGTGATTGTAAAGATGAGAGTACTGACAAAATGAAAAGTGACCAACCAAGTTATCTGGAGAGTCCTTCGTATGAAAAGTACTCGCATCCACATGGATATGATAGAAATGTGACCTCTCGACAAAACTTTCACCCATATCAGGAAAATAAATTAATATCCGAAGGTAATGCATTCTGAATCACCTTCTTAAGATTTTATGTACTACTTATCAATATATTCATTAGTGTATATGTATTGTGTATGTACCGTACACATGTATATACGAAAATATAAGCTCCTGGGCACCCACCTATTCTTGCTAAAAGCACTTCACTGCATATGCACATGCGTAGGTATACAGGTATTTATCTTGATGTATATATGTATGTATGCTTGTTTTATTTGTTTTTCTGTAATGTGCACCCTCCCCGATTTTCTTTCAAGAATGATTCAATAATTTATAAAGGAGATTTTACATGACGCGTCACTGATTTTCTAATTTTGCTGCAAATTTTTTAAAATATATAATTTGAAATGTTCTTTTATTTCTTTTGAAATGAGATAGAATAATATGCTATGTTACACGGACACAGAAAAATGATGTCCATATCTGTATCGTGTTAGTACCCGTATTCGTGCAACATAAGTAACTACCTCTGTACCTACTTGAGATTGTCCGTATCCCTTATCCACATCGTGTCATCGTGTCCGTACCCGTGTCCTTATTCGTGCTGTCTTTTGTTCCGTTCATTGTTATCTACACAAATACCATGCATGCTTGCTGTAATATCATTGTTATCTACACAAATACCATGCATGCTTGCTGTAATATCATTCTACGTCTCTGTTACTCTAAGGAAGTTAACACAATTCCTGGATTTACTCTGGAATTATCATTCTTATTAATTTTGGTATTAACTGTGAAACAACAGACTGTGTCCCAAACAATCAAAATTAATGTGGTATTACCCATTTCCCCCTTTCTTGGCTGCAAATTACTTTATAGTTTCTTTTTTATGACAAAAAGCTTGTTGTGCCCTTTGTGCAGCTGTAAGGTCAGATGCCACTATAAAGATTGCAGATGACATTGGTACTAAAGAAGTGAGCATGCTGGGAAGGACATCTTCCCACAACTCCATTCCATGGAGGTCTCCGTCAGCTGGAGAGCGCTCCCACGAATCATCCTGTGATTTCCAAGATATCTCCACCCAAGCCAGAGCAAAAACATCTGAAATGGGCTGGTTGCACTCACAAAAAGGTTTGGAAACTGACCAAAAGGACGGGCTGGTTTCCTCATCTTACTTCAGGGATGAGTTGCAGTGGAAAAATAGTGATCTTTATTCAGAATCAAGAAGGGATTCCATGATTCAAAGGCATTCCTCTGAGGTCCTGGACGAAGGAAAGGAAGGCACAGTGTCACATTTTCATGGAGATCCTTTTATTTCTACGGATAAGTTATCTGCTGGTAAATTTCCACCATATCCATCTCCAGAAGAATTGACTCTGTTCTATAAAGATCCACAGGGTCAAATTCAAGGCCCCTTTTCTGGCAGTGATGTGATTGGATGGTTCGAGGCTGGATATTTTGGTATTGACTTGCAAGTTCGCATTGCTAGTGCTCCTGCTGATGCACCTTTCTCTTTACTTGGTGATGTTATGCCCCATCTCCGAGCAAGAGCAATACCACCTCCTGGATTTGGTGTAGCCAAACAGAATGACATTGTGGAGGTGTCAAGCAGGGGAAGCTTTAACAGCCTTGGCAATGCTCATTCTGCAATAGGGGAACAGAGAAACAGGCATGAAGGGGCAACCGATGCAGAAAATCGCTTTATAGAGTCTTTAATTTCTGGTAACATGAGCAAATCCTCATCAGGACATTATTCATTTCCAGAAGGTTGGTTTAGTTATTTATAGGAATTTGCTATGCTAACAATTATCTGACTTCATCCTAATAAATGCATTAATGGGTAATACAGGTACTCTTATATATCAATTATCAGTCACATCTTTTGTTCTGCATTATGCAGGTATGCAAGGATATGGTGGACCTACAGTGGGAGGAGAAAGCATTAAAGATATGAATAACCTATTGGCCCAGAGAGTATCTTTAGAGAGGCAGAGCTCTATTCCAACTTCTGTTCCAACTGCACTTCCATATTGGCCAGGGAGAGATACCTCATCTATGTTATCTAAGTCGGATATAATCCCAGAATCTCGTATTACACATCCAAAGTTTCTGCCTCCAATGGGAGAAGTGCCATGCCAAGTTCCTCAGCAGGTCGACTTTTTGTCACTCTTGCAAGCTGCCGCTGACAAGTCTTCTTCACCAGCTGTTAATTCTGCAGTATCAGCAAGGTCAAGCTTCCCAGATATTCAACCACTGAATAATCTTGTTCATGGTGGAATGGAGCAGAATCAGCATATCACTTCTCAAACTGGGTTTGGTGCTCAACAACAGAGGCTACATCAACAGAACCAGTCTTCTTTAACACATATATTTACTCAGCCTGGTGATCTCTCCTCTGGTGTAGTCCCACCTGAAAAGTTGCTTGCTTCTCAAATTTCCCAAGATCCACAGATGCTCAATTTATTGCAGCAACAGTATTTGATGTCCCAAATTCAGCTGCAGTCTCATACTCCTCTTCCCACTCAGCTATCTTTACTTGATAAGTACTTATTACTCAAGCAGCAGCAGCAGAAACAAGAACAGCAGCAGCAGCAGCAGCTGCTGCTGTTGCAACAACAACATTTGCTTTCTCAGGTTTTTTCTGGGCATCAATCTCATCAACAGGTCAGTGATTCTTCATTTGGCCATCTGAAAGCTTCTGTGCCAGCAGGAAATGCTTCTGTGGATCATCTTGGGCTTAGACAGATGTACGAAACCCTTCAGAAGAATCAGCAAATTCTGGTTTCAACTTCACTTGATGGGCGTTCATCTACAACACCTACTCCAAATCTTCATGCGCCCCTGGATGTCAGAGACACTGTTAGCAGAGGACCTGCACCTCATTTGCCTCATGAAATGTTTGACCATAATATTCAGCCAAAAGAATGGGATCCAAATCTACATCAGGAGGCCCAGAGCCCTTTAAATTCTGTTCCGAAAGCAGATATGCCAATATCAGATACTTCATTACTATCTGAGACTATGCAGAATATTGCACAGGAGGTTTTTGTTGAGCCGAAGAGTATGGTAGAACTGGACAGCAATGGAAAGCAAAACAACTCATCAACTATAAGTTATGTTAGCACTGGTAAAAATATGGCATCATTTTCCTCCGAAAGTATAGATGGTCCTGTTTCTGTGGAAGGCACACAAACTGCTGACATGATATCCTCAGTTTCTAACCAAGTTGACGAATTGAAGGTATCTTCAGATAGCATTCCTGAAGCATCTGTGGCAAAAGCAGTGAAAGATGTAGAAACGCGAGAGGTGAAGGAACCTTCAGAAAAGAAATCAAAAAAGCAGAAGAACTCAAAAGCAAAACCAATTTCATATCTAGGGAAAAGTTCATCTAAGATTACAGATAATCAGCAGCAGTTGAAACCTGATTTTGAAACCGAGAAAACAAACATTGGTGGAAGAAAGGGAATAGAGGAATCCACGTATTCAGGTTTGTTGAAAACAGGAGCTGGACATTCTGTTGCTTCTGCTGAACCTTTGGATTCTCCACCTGCTCCGGTTCTGCCATCCACAAATATTTCAAATGATGAAGGTGGTACACTTGAAAAGAAAGGTGAACATGGCGAAGTTGGTATGCCGTCAATGAACTCACAGACAACTTCAAGTCATCGAGCATGGAAACCTGCACCTGGGCTCAAACCAAAGTCACTTCTAGAAATTCAACTGGAGGAGCAACACAGGCTTCAAAGAGAAACTATTGTTTCCGACTCTTTTGCTCCGGTGATTCCCACTAGCCCACCAACTCCCTGGGTTAGTCTTGTTGCCAATTCCGACAATCAAACCGGTAAGGATTTTGCCCAAAGCTCAAGCAGCACACAATTTGTTTCAGGGAGTGCAGAATATCCTTCGACCTCGTCAAAGAACAGGAAAAGCCAATTGCATGATTTGTTGGCAGAAGAAGTTCTAGCTAAGTCAAAAGAAGAACATGCAGCTTTTCCAGATGAGAAACTTTCATCTTTGCAGTCTCTTCCTGAGGTGAGTGCTCAAGCTGACGTCTCATCTGTTGTTGATGATTTTGTTGAGGCTAAAGACACCAAAAAAAACCGTAGAAAGGCAGCAAAGGCTAAGGCTGCTGGACTCAAGGCTTCACTACCAGCTGCCTCAGTTTATCTCACCACTCCACTGGTTTCTATTGAAAGGAGCAAAAGTACTAATCAGGTGCCGCAAGCAAAAGAGCTATTACCCCTTCCTCCAGCTGGTCCATCTTTAGGGGATTTTGTCTTGTGGAAAGGGGATCAAACAAATTCCTCACCTGCTCCAGCATGGTCTACTGACTCGGCAAAGATAAAAAAACCCACATCTTTAAGAGACATCCAGAAGGAACAAGAAAAGAGAAATCCTTCTGTTCAGCAGCAAATTCTAATTCCCACTCCTGCCAAGGTCCAATCAAATCAGGTCAATCGAGGAAGTGGTTCTTCGTGGCCTGTCCCTGGATCTTCTCCTTCCAAGGCTGCATCTCCTAGCCAGACTAAAGTGGGTTCTCCTATGCGAGCTACTTCATATGCATCTAGCCAATCAAAATCCAGAACAGAAGATGATCTATTTTGGGGCTCCCTTGATCTAGCAAAACAAGAACCCAAGCAGTAAGTTCTTAACATATTGGTCGATAAACTTTCTTCATACTTTGATGGTTTTGGAATTGAGCTTTACTGTAAAATACTTTTTTGTCCTATCACCAATCAATGCCTGCATTAAGCTTTTATATGTTTAATTGGAAGATCACTTGGTTCTCCTTTTCAAAACTACTGATCCATTTTTTGGGAAGGGGTTTCTTGTTTATTGGAGTTTCTAGGCTATTTATTTTGCATGTTAGGAGCTTTAAACTTTGTATGCGCTTTTGTGGAGATGATGCATAAGTTTATGCAGACATCTTTCTTGCTAGCTTCCAAACTATGTCCTATAGTAATAAATCAATGTCGACATTGCGCACTTATCTGATGTCCTATATGAAACCTCCTTGCCCTCGTAGATGAACCGTGGTCAGTTCCTTTAGTACAACCTATTTGTGCAATTCCTCATCTGTACTTGAAAACAACACTTAATAGCAAAGGGAAATGAGCTAGCCTGGAACTCGCACCTTTTCCCGTCATTGAAATAAGCTTCTTTAGCCTGATAGGTTATTCTCTTATCCTTCTCCATACATATAATCAACAAAAAGCCAGAGATTTGTTCTGCCTCAGTTTCAGTAAACAATTATCTTATATAGTCTATACCCACTCCTTTCCTGGTTTTGGTGGTACCTTTCATGGAAATAGTCGGCTTATTCAGCAGCTTCGACAACAAAGCATTAGCTTTTGAGCATTTGATTCCTCTTTTGGAAAAGGAATTACCGCTTCCTCTTTTGAAACAAGATCAGCTATTGAAAGTGTCTCACATGATTATTACTACAGAAGGCACGTTTTGAGGTAATTCCAGACGAGGGCAGAGGGCTTAGCAAAGGAAGAATGAATCCGATAAAGAAGCTCTTACTCCGCTCGAATAGGAGGGTATCATAATCGCTGATCGGAAAAGGAAGTTTAATAAGAACATATATAGAGTTCCCGAGCAACGTATGGTGTTAGGTCGTAGTTGACGGTACTCGGAAATACAAAACAAAAGATAGAGGCCAGCGCGGGGCAGGTTCTACAAGCGATTCGATACGTTCAATACCGATACAGTTTGGCATGACTTGATTCGATACTGGCAACTACCCATATTGACTACTAACGATGCTGGGGTCTCTTTTCCAGTCAATTCATGGAGAAAATTGAACCAAAAAGATCAATCAACAAGTGTGTAAAGTCAAAGTAATGTTGTACAAGCATGTAAATGAAAAAAAACTTATTTATTGCACGTAAACGAACCAATAATGGTGACTATTATTTCATTCAATTTTAAAACTACTAAGAATGACACAAAAAATACTTAAAATTATGTCTAAATGTTAAATTATTTTTTTTCTAAAATTTTAATAATTTATTAATAATTATTTGCTTTCTGATACCAAAAAAATTCGATACTCCAATCCAAAATCGTCGATAATGCCGATCTCGCAATCCCGATTACAGAAACGGTCAAGTATCGTTTCTGATACTGATGCTGTGAAACTTGGCTGGAAAGGAGGGCGTAAAGGCGGGTCAGGTAAAGTAGATCGAGCCCGGAGGGCAATTCCCAATGTTGACTCTCTACCTGTCCCATTTAATCATTTGGTTGCGCGATGATCTCTGCTTAGCTAAACTCATAACAAGATCCGTGGAAGGATCGATGAAGCGAAACGTGCGATGAGCATATGATATCTTTTGTCTCACCCTAGAGTCACTAGATAATCAAATAATTTGATACTCCCTTCCTCACGCCCTCCCTTTGGTCGCCTCACTTCTATCATTTAATATTCACCTATTGGTTGTAGCAATTGCAATTACTAAGAAGAGAAAAGGAACAAAAACATTAACTTATAGAAAAACCGACTTAATATTCACCTATTGGTTGTAGCAATTGCAATTACTAAGAGAAAAGGAACAAAAACATTAACTTATAAAAAAACCGACTAAAACTATATTTTGGCTTACAAAATACTGAATAAACTAAACCGGGATTGTACTATGATCAAAAGAACGCACGTCGAGGGCACATCTTGTCGGAAAGACTATGCCCGCATGGGATGCCATTGAGTTTAGAGTTGATGTTCGTCTTCTATTAGCTCCCTAATGGTGCGTTCGCTCGTTTTTTGGTTTGCCTTGTCTCTGGTTGCTTTAGCCTAACATGTTAAGCTCTTTCATGGCTTGTTCCTAAACTCATGGTTTGCAGATGAAAAAAAAGACAAGCTCTGTCTCAAATAGGATATCTAGCTATAAACCCATATTGTCGGCTTGCTTGCTGCTGAAAAAAAAGACGTGCCTTGTAGAAAGGCGCAACAACTGCGCCTCACACCTCACTAGGCGAGACGTCTTTCTCTGGGCGCATCCAAGGTGCACCTTTCAGCAAAACGCAAACAAGAAAATGCATGTCTAGGTCCTCCTTACGGTTTTTATTTTTTATATACAATTTTTTTTGAGGCATGGAAATAACTTTATCGCATACAAGTGGGAGGGAGCTAGCCCTTTCCACGGTTGCCAAAGTTGGTTACAGTTGAACTTTATAAACTAAATTAAACTAAAAACGTGGTAGAAAGAATACAAACTCTTGTTGCTTCTGTTGACTTCTAGTGCTATTATTGTTCTACTAGTTCACTTGGTTATGTTTTAACATGTTTATTTTTTGTTTTATTTTTTAGGATATGAATAAAAGTTCAGTGGTTGGGAAAGGAGGTACGGAAAATGTCAGTGTCATAACTTCGCGCTCCTGCTTTTTCAACTTCAACTAAAGTTGCACTCTTAGAAAAGACAGTTAAATTGGACTTTGAAAGAGAGAACCGAAAGAGAGAACCGATCGGTACTACAAATTATATAGAAGCGGGCCGTCGCGGTCCATTCTTGTGGCTTTATTGACTCCACGGACTTTGCTTTGACTGCAATCAATGACTTAACACGAAATATAAGTGGTAAACGACACAACCGTTCCTATTTGAATCGAGAAGCGTTAATGGACTGCCCCCCGTGCCTATGCTTCTGCTTTCTTCGTCTGCTACTAATGCTATTCATTCCATTCTCGAACTAGACATCATGTCCTTTCCTCTTATGGACATGAGTGTTGACCATCAAATCTACCCATCCGACTCTGAACCTTCAAGCCAAGTTCCCCTGGTCTGTTGACCCACCTTCCCATGTCAAACCCTCCCCGAAAATAATTTCTATCCTTCTTTACAAAGTAGATCAAAGCAAGACCTATGCGATTATGAAAAGGTAAGTGACCTGTTTGCTCTTATCTGAGTCTCTTCAGTGGATATCTCACTTGAAGACATGGGAAGCTACCTACTTTTAGGGAGTTGAGCTTTTTAAGCATTTATATGTTTTTGCGGGCTTCAAGATATTGGTATGTCTTCCAGATTGGAATATAGGGAGGGACTCTAAATTCCCTTGCTTCCTGACACTACTTTTTGTGTGAATTGGGCATTTGGATTTTGTCCAAGAGGGACTGGCTGATGATTAATGATGTTCGGGCATGGATGAAGTTGTGCCTTGTCAATAACAAGGTGCTACTAAAACAGGTAAAGGGGTGTAGAGTACGGAATTCTGTGTCTGCCCCTTCTCTAGTTGGCATATCCTGCTTCCTAGGACATACCTTCTAACATCTCTTTTAAGCAGAGACCAAAATTCTTTTCAATCAAGGCGATTGTCTTATCCTTGCCAAAGTGACATGAATTCCTAGTCCTCTACCATGCAGCTCCACTGTGTTGTTTTCCCTTTGGGAACCTTCAAGGATGCATATGCATATTTGTCGGTCTAAATAGCCATCGTGCTAAATGAAAGAAAATTCTACTTCACACTCGGAACTTGCAAATTATGCAAGATACGTGATCCAGACAAAAGAGAGTATACTTGATTGTTTGTTTGAGTTCGTTTCCCATTTGCTTTTCTTAATGAAGTCCCCCCCCCCCCCCCCCCCACCCCCAAAAAAAAAAAAAAAAAAAACTGAACTTGTTAGCACAACTATGTAGATGATATCCTTGTCTTTGGAGAGAACGATGCAGCTGCTGGAAAGCAACTCTTATGTTGGACAGTTTATGATATCAAAGAATGAAGGAGCATCGTTTTGAGTAATCTGACTGACACTTTTGACCAAACCTTGTTCTGAATAGTAGAAAGATCGATAACAGGCGATTTTTCATCTTCTAAAAGAAAAGGCAAGAAAGAGGTCTATTCGATCCCTCATTGCACACTAAATAGAAATGACCACCACGTATCAGATATACGCCAGAAAAGAAATATAAATGGTTTATAGGTGCCAATTTTGTTTGGATTGAGAAAAGTATTGCTCATTCTCTCCCGTCGTGTGATGATCTTGGTATTCCACCTATAGCTGATGGAGTTGGTTGTTCGAGATGTACTTCACTGACGAATAAATACCTTGACTAGCTTCCTGCCTCAGCTCACATAGGGTAGACCAAGGCAACTCGATGTGTGCCACCTGGCATTACTTGATCATGTACATTGGACTAATAGAAAGGGAGTTGACCTCACATCCTGATTGTCCTTCTGAGCGATCACTGGCACCACTTACCCTATGTTTATTCCCGGGTCTTGATCATTAATTTCGGCTAATTAATTAAAATGGTTTTCGCTTTATTCCTTTTTTTTTCTTTCTGTTTTTTAATTTTTTTTTTTTTGATAATCTGACTTGGAAAGAAAGTTGTGTTAATTATTGTTCTTAGTAAAATGTGAGAATGATATTATTTTTTGGTCATTTGAAATCATTTTCTGTTTAACTATGTCATAAAAGATGATGCATTATCGACGAAACACCATCCAACCTGTTCTAATCGAAATTGAGTGCATATTTGTAGGGAACTTATAGGAAAGCTGCATAATTTGGGTTCTCCAATTGGATTTTGAATATGGTTCTGTTCTTGCTGTTTCACTTCGCACGGTTAGATTTGGAATATAAGTTTTAGTTGAATGTTTTGGTCGAGCAGCAGTTCCAGATTTTGAATGTTTCAGCTTGCTTTCACTAGAATCACGTGCTAGCAGAAATATAGAATGTGCTTGAACTATTCCAGAAGACAGTTTTTAGAGAAAATGTTTTCCTAGTGCTTATAAGTTGAAAAGTCATGGGCTAAATGAAATTACTGGTGAAAATTTTAATTAGAGATTTGACAGTAGGTTAATTTTACAATAACTATCAATAAGGGCCCTGGCAGTAAATCTACCTTCACATCCCTGTTCTTACATCATTTCTACTGGTTGTAGGAATATTCTCAGATACATTTGTAATTACCTCTAAAAGCCCAATGAAATAAAAATTCACAATTCCCATCGAGAATGTTTACATGTATATCTCTTTGTTTCTTGGGCTGCCAACACAATAACTTCAAGTTCACTGCACAAAGCTAGAAGGGGGCATTGATACGGTTGTACCAACAACTACAATTGATTTTCTACTCTGGTAATGCCAACTAAATGAAAATGTTATAAATGACAATACCTAGAAATTAGAAAGAAGATTAGAAGTGCAATCACATACACAGGGCATATACATGATACTTTGGATCAGTCACACTCCAGGCTTTTTCTAGTGCTGGAGCAATTTCCCTCCAGTGGTCCATAGACAAAAAGCAAACCCACACCTTTTGCCATGAAAATCTAGGACTGATCTTGATCGAGGATTCTCACAACATGAGAGGAGGTACAAGTAAATATCCAGCTATTAAACATTGATATCTTCCCTTCGTTTTAGATTTAGCAATGCGGTAAACAATTTTTTGTCTTTGCATTTTCCTTCTTAAATCTTGACCTTTTACCATGATTAGTCTGAATAATCTATATAACTCAGAAATCAGTGAATCTTTCAGATGCTAATTCCCTTTGTACATGTTTTATCATTGTCCTTCTTGCCCTTTTTCTCCTTGTTGTCCCTCGACTTCATCCCTAACCATATAGGTTCTTAACCCTCCCATCACTTGGCCGTTGCTTCTTTCTTGTCAACAAGTATGATGAGAAACAAATTTAAATTTGATGTTATCTTTTGGTTTATTTTTGGTTATTTTAGATAGAGATTATTTTCTATTTTATCTGTTAGGATTTAAGTTATCTTAGAGATAAGCCTTTAGAGATTGACTTTTATTTATTTATTGAGAGAGTATAAATAGTATGCAAGTTCATAAATTATGGATCGAAGAATTGAAGAATGAGAAATCTATTTTTGAGTTTGTATGGTGCGATGCTAAAATCCTAAAGTGAATGTCTCTGTTGGAAATTCTGCTTCTTCTACTTCCACAACCGCCAGTACTATTGTTGAGTTTTGTCGCCTAGTCAGAAGCCTCAATGTTGACTACCTTATTGAAGCGAGGCCTCCGTCATGGCCGATTTGGAGGACATCATCAGGAGCATAGTTCTCGAATTTCACGCTAACCTGATTCACCAGTAGGTAAATTCTTCGAAGCCGAGGAGAATGATGAGAAACAAATTTAGATTTGATGTTATTTTTTGGTTATTTTAAATAGAGATTATTTTTCTGTTTTATCTGTTAGGATTTAAGTTATCATAGAGATGAGCTTTTAGAGATTGACTTTATCTTCTTTTATTTATCGAGAGTCTGTAAATAGTATGTAAGTTCATAAATTATGGATCGAAAAATTGAAGAATGAGACATCTATTTTTGAGTTTGTATGGTGCGATGCCAAAACTCTAAAGTGAATCTCTTTATCTTATTTCTTTCTCCGCCTCCGACGTTGACGTCTCTAACACGCCATTCGAGTATTCATAATTATTATTTTTGCATTTTATTATAATTTTTGTAGTAAATTTATTGTAGTTAATTGTTCATATTTTATTTAAAGCTTTCGCGTCCAATTTTTCCTAAATTTCCAATTTAATACTAATCATATTTTTCCTTTGAGTCTTTGTCCCGCATCAAAGTCCATTTATTTTCTCCTCCTAACTACATCCATTGCAATGTCACTGCAATGTGCCTTCTGGAGTAATCTCTTAGTGACATTCTCACATGGACCTCACTTCTGGTGTCTTCCTCCCTAAAGCAAAGCTTGTCTTTTGTGTCACTTTCTTCTCCTTCGTCTCAGCAACATTCCTCATTACATTTTCGTGAGAAATCCTTCATCATCCTTTTGGCAAGTGAAACCTGGTAGGATATGCCACGGAGATGTTTGACCTGAACTATTCCCCATTATAATGGATCAGCTATGGAGCATGATGAAGCCTCCACAAAGAGTTATGAAGTTTTTTATGACTGGTTATCAACCCAACATCAGCCATCTGTGCTTGTTCAAAATTCCTAGCAAACAAACTATGAGCAAGGTCCTTGCCACAAACCTAGAGTAGGCGGTTAGGTAATATTTTATTTATTTATTGAGTTTTATGATTACACAACCTTGGAAACATACAATCATCAGTCTCTTAATGTGGCTTGGCTGATCCAAGTTCAATCCTCAGTGTTCTAAAAGGCGGCCTAGGCGCTAGGCGTATGGTGCCCGCCCGATAGCCCCTAGGCGCCTGCCTAGTCCCCCCGACGCCCAACTATGCATGTTTTGGGGTTTTATGGACTTTTTTTTTACAATTTTCGGTATATTTTTTTGGATTTTTTCCCACTTTTTGAATCCGCCTAGATCTAGGCGGACTAGGCGCTACGCGGCGGGTGCCCATCCGACTAGCGCCTAGCGGTTTTTACATCCTTGTCAATCCTCCATGGTTATTTTCTAGCTATGAAGGATGGATACTCCATTTAGGAACGTGTACCCGTACCAGGTACTAATACTCCTTTGGGATTCCTGGGTACTTATCACATACGCACCCAAAAAAATATTGATTTGTAGTTTAAATTTTAAGTATTTCTTGGTACCTCTTTGGTACTCTGTGGTTACTTTCTAGTTTCTAGACTTCTGGTTTAAACCATTGGAATGATCTTATATTTTAAATATACCTTTGATAGTTTTGTTTAAGAAATCAGTCTTTAAAAAAAAACTAATACTTTTCATACTATAAATTCATTTGATGATTATAATTAGTGTTCTAAATTTTGCTAGGCGGAATTGGTGCGGTGGAGGACTGATTAGGCCGCCTAGGTGACCACACATTTTATTTTGAAATTTGAAATATATAATACAAATTTGTAATCCAAACATGTTCTAACTTCTAAATCCATAATATACTCCACTATTTTTTTTTGAAATTTCAAATTTGAAATTTTTTGAATTTTGAAAATTTAATGTTCTAAAATCCGAATTCAATCTTAAAACCCAAACAAAATATCCACAATACAACTAAACATAAAAAAATAAAAATTCAAAAAAAATTCAAAAATCGAATAACCGCAAAGGGGAGAATAGGCCCACCTAGGCGCCAAACAAGCCCGAAAAGACGCTTAGCTAGACCGAACATGGGGTTTCCGGTGCGACGGGCGACTGCTTAGCGCCTAGGCGCAACCTAGGCCAAAATTTAGAACACTGATTATTATTAAGCAAATTTAGACTTTTGGTTTTACTTGTGAAGTTATAAAGATGCATTACTAGTCTTTGGTCTCTCTCTCTTTCTCTACACACAAAATCGTACCCGTACCAAGGATTTTTATTAATTGTCTTATTGATGTACTGGGTACGTACCAGGCTTAGAAGCCAGAAACTTCTAAGAGGTAACAAATCTCAATAAGAATCTCGACTCGGTGGTTCTTACTTGGGAGTTCATTGGGAGCTCGTTTCTCCGATGACAGGAGCTTGTTTCTCCGGTGACGGAAGCGCGTTTTAAAAGAGAACATAAATTTTGGAAAGGAAGATAGAAAATTTTAATACACGTTTATCAGAGTACCAAGAAACTAAAGATTACTTACCTTAACATCATAAAAAATAAACATGCGAATGATCTCTTAGTAACTTTTATAAATTATAATAAATATTAAGATATTTATAAGTTTTGATAACAATAATTGATAAACATAAAATTTTTATTAGCACACGCTCCCATCACATTCTTAACTTTAGACTCTTCTAAGTAGTCGCGTTCCCCCGCTCCCGCCTCAACTCTCAACTCTCGCTTCCGGCTTCTAAGGTACTAGGTACTAGCTACCGGTAAGTATGCTTCTTACTCTTCTAGCATAGTTTTACTTTGAAAGGCTTGTACCCTGAATTTTACTTGAATAATCCATCCAGTGACACTGCAAGGTACGCATCCTTCGCTTCCGTCTCAGCTCTCGCTTCTAAGGTACCAGGTACCGGTAACTATGCTTCTTACTCTTCTAGCATAGTTATACTTTGAAAGGCTTGTACCCTGAATTTTACTTGAATAATCCATCCAGTGACACTGCAAGGTACGCAGCCTTAGCAATTAACACGCATGTTAGTCTTAGGTGATACAGTTGACATAAGATAACCAATTACAGGTTTGGGTAACACAACGACAATTCCACCTGTCTCTTCAAGTTGTCGTTAGTTCCTATATTTGGGTAACGCAACACCAATTACACGTTTTACCAACAAATACATAAATTTTCTATTAATCTACTTAAATAATGTCTTTGTATCACAATACAGGTGAATTTTTTCAGATGCAAATTTCTGATGAACATGTTTGATAATCACCCTTACCCTTTTTCTCCTTTCTTTTCTCCACTTCTGCCAAGCTATATAAGTCACTCACTCTCCCATCACATAGTTGTTTCTTTTCTTGTCAACAAGTACATAAAGTTTCTCCTCCTAACATCCATCACAATTTCGCCTTCTGGAGTAATCTCTTCAGTGGCATTCACATATGGACCTCAAATGTTGATGTCTTTCTCCCTAAAAGCAAATCCTTTCTTGGGTGCAATCCCTTGTCTTTCATATCCTCATTCCACTTCATGGGAAGATCCATCGTCGTTCTTTATTACAAGTGAAGCCTGGTGGGATATGCCTTGGTGATGTTTGATGTAGTGCCTGTTCAAATCACTGCGCTATCAGATGAGGCTGCTAGTTCACTCTTATTCTCCCAGTCCATCTTGACCACAAAGATTCTTCAAACATATCTGTTTAAGTTGTAAGCTGGCTTAAAGTATTTAACGGACTTTGATGTTACGTTTGAATGCAATAACTAGTACAGTTTCTTTGATGGAGTTTTATAATGATTCAACATTATTCTTTGTGGGGCTCTTTTGTTTTTTTTTTCTATTGTGCAAATTTGTCTATCCAGATTTAATACTCATTTTATGCATTAAGAATGGGTTATGAAGCCTGTGTAGATGGGAAACACGGACATGGCCAGACTGGCCACAAATCTGTTTGGATTCGAGTCCGACACGGGTTCGGGTGGGCACTCTTCGATTTGTGTCGTATTAGGATCCTGCATTGTGCCAACGAATTTTGCCTTTGTTTCGTGGCGACACGGTCGGATACGATGAAATTGAAAGGAAAAGAAAAGAAAACCAACTTGACTCCTACGAGTTCTCTGCCTACTGCCACATCCCGCATATGCACGCCTCCATTTCTTGCCGTTGGTGAAGGAGTTAGAGAAGGAAGTGGGTTTTGGGGTAGATGATGGCCTTTGGTGGAATTAGGGGTTTTGGATATGTGTGCACAATTTTAGTGGTTTGTGCTTTCTACAAGCCTTGGGAAAAAGGTTGCTGCATTAGGTTTTTCCTGATTTGTTCTTGTTTGCTTAGGTGGATATTACTACTTCAACTTTACAAGTCATACAACCAACTCTCTCTCTCTCTCTCTCTCTCTATATATATATATATATATATATATATATATATAGGGCGGAGCCCCGTCGCCCCCATCCATTGGATCGAGCGGGCTCCACGCAGGTGCGCCCCCCCCCCCCCCCCCACCCACCCACCCACCCACCCCATCCGACGCACGAGGGGGGGGGGGGGGGGGGGGGGGCTCCGGTGGTGGGTCTTTTGATCCGTCTATATATATTTATGTGTGTGTGTGTGTGTGTCCTAAATTCTGAAGGTGGTCAGTGTTGGTGCAACATAGTTTTGTAGGTTACCGGGACAAGAACAAAAAGGAATGGGCTATAAATATTAGAATTTTGCGCATAATCAGCTCAATAAGCCAAAGTAACTTAAATTATTTGCATGGCATTCGAAAAATCTATTGGTTTTCTTATATACCACTATTTAAAGTATTGTTAGTAATCCTCGAGTTGTAGTTTTTGGAACATTTTTTCAATGAAAGAAGAGTATATTGAAATGGGCATTAGGTCATGATCTTTTTTTATTACTTAAAAATGTAAGGAGTTATGTCCTAATTTTTTTCCATTAGCCATGTTGGTGGTGGTATTCTTCAAGGTTCTATTGATTTTGTTGTTTGCTTTGAAAGTCTATAGTCGTTTTGTTGTTAGCTTTGGAAGTCCATAGCCTTTTGTTTCTTTTCTTTTGATGGCATATAAAGGACTTGCAGGTGTTGTATCAAGAAAAATATCCTACGAGAGGTTGCCTATACAAAATAGTTTGTTTCTTTATTGTTGTGAGCCCTATAGAAAGTAGAAACACACTATAAGAAGAATGAATGTCCTTGCTTGTGCCTCTAAGACCAACAGAAATACCAAGATGCCATCCAAGGATCTTGAAACACACTATAAGAAGAATGAATGCTTATCTGTTCTGCGGGATCTTCATTCTTCTTATAGTGTGTTTCGAGATCCTTGGATGGCATCTTGGTATTTCTGTTGGTCTAGAGGCACATGCATGTCTTTCATCTGTTTTGTATTTTTCATTGAAACTTAAAGGAGTGGCAAAAAGTTTTTCGTGATATTTTTCTAACAGATGAAGTCTTTCTGAATG
Source organism: Iris macrosiphon (assembly GCA_036927795.1). Lineage (NCBI taxonomy): Eukaryota > Viridiplantae > Streptophyta > Magnoliopsida > Asparagales > Iridaceae > Iris > Iris macrosiphon. The sequence goes on along the minus strand of JAYESA010000016.1, from coordinate 114,944,679 downwards.
GCATTAAGAAAGATCAATAAATGCTATTATAACTGCGATGAGAAGAGTTGGTTTTTATTGTATTTATTCATTAGGAATTCCATTATAAGCGATTGTACCGACACACGTACTGTTTCTTTTCTCTGATAAACTCTTGTTGTGAGCAGGTCAGATTTTCCATCACTTGCAAATCCCAGTGGTGGGGGAGGGAAAGGGGAAGGCACCCCTGTTAAAGGAGCTCCTGGGAACGCTTTAGCTCTCCAGAAGTCTTCTAGTGGCAGAGTTGCAGAGCATACTATTTCTACTTCACAGGTCACTAGTCAGCCTTTCTCCAAAGGGAAAAAAGATGCAGGGTCAAAGCATTCCGGTAAGCGAATCATGAGTTTGGACTGCATTTGTCCACTTATCTGGAAAAAAAGGATTCTGGTTCATATCTTGAGCTTTCTCGTACTTGCAGAGGCAATGGACTTCAGAGATTGGTGCGAGGGCGAAATGGCCAAACTTACTGGATCGAATGGTATCTCTCCTAATGCTTAATTCAACTACATAGTAAATAATTTTGTTTATCTAGTGCTGACTTCTTTTTTTGAATTTAGATGCAAGCTTCTTGGAATTTTGCATGAAGCAATCGACATCTGAAGCTGAAATGCTTCTCAGAGAGAACCTAGGTTCCTTGGACCGCAATCATGAGTTCATTGACAAGTTCCTTAACTACAAAGATATCTTAGCACCTGAAGTTATTGAAATGGCCTTCCGGAGTGGTGGGGATAGTCTTGGTAGTAGCAACAGTGGGATCATAATGGAAAGAGACCCTGATGGAGGAGGCGGGAAGAAGGGAAAGAAAGGGAAGAAGGTGAGCCCATTAGTTTTAGGGTTCAATGTAGTGAGTAACCGCATCATGATGGGTGAGATTCAGTCAGTCGAGGACTAATATGTTTGCCCGGCCAAGAGTGTACATACATTGTCTGGATAAACCATATGTAGATATGACCGACCCCCTGGACACTTTTCTCATTTTCTTTTGTTGTGCCATGTAACTTGAGCTAATCATCAGCTCAAAGCCTTTTTGTTGCAGAACCTACTGCTAGTCCTGTTCTAACTTATTTTGATTCCAACAAGACATTAATATTGTTCTTTTTGATGTACAATTAGATGAATGTTTTCATTATAAATTTTAGATGTTTTTTATGGTTTCTTTACTACTAATATTAAGCACTTGTGAATATAAATTTAAACTTCATATATTGTTTTGGCTATATATTAGCTTATTCTCTTCATGTGTGCTCGTCTCCTTCGACGGTCATTTTTGTTTGTCCACCAAAACTAGGGTGGTTGTTTATCCTTTTCCACTTAAAGGTTTTTATGTGTTATTTTCATCTAACATAAACTCACTGTGGGAGTGGTTTAATGGACATCTACACTAGTTTTTATGCGACAATTTTTTAGTGGAAGATGAACCTCCACCCTCAGTATGTGGGTGAACAAAAATGGATTCCTCTCTCTCTCTCTCTCTCTCTCTCTCTCTCTCTCTCTATATATATATATATATATATATATATATATATATATATATATATATATATGTGTGTGTGTGTGTGCGCGCGCGCGCGCAGGTACAGCTGTGTCTATGTTGCTCTTAATAACTATGATGGAGGCTTTGTCTGTTGACCTGTCAATGTTGCTGACTGTGGTCTTAATAATTCTGTCAAGCCGTTGCCTATCAATCCTGGCTGTGATGTATTATTGCTGTTTCCAGATTGGCCCTCTAAATCTAATGTTTCCATTACTTGTTATCACTAAATTATCGCACACATTACCTGCTGCTGATCATCACTTTCTGCAACTGCATTTCTCTCAATTGTCTAGCAATGGAGCTAAACCCTTAGCCTGAATCCAACACTTGTTTGAAAAATAGAAGAGAATGGTGGGGAGCTTCATAGTTTGTTTTCTTCTTATTATTGAACACTTTAGTATATACTGTGTCTATGTCGGGTCGGGTTGGAGAAGCGGAAGCCATGAAAAATGGATTTAGTTGGCCGGGCGGGTTGGTCCATTGACCAGGTCAGGTGATCCCGGATTTGACCGGACTAGGCCGAATTTTGGACCGTCCGGCCTATACATACCACAAGGAAACCCAACAATTTGTCAGAATTCTGTATAGAACTCCGAGCTTGTCCCCCTTTTCTAATTGAGTTCGACTAAAAAAAATATCAAATAAGAACTTAATATGGATGTGACACGTAAATTTTACTAATATTAAAAGTGTACTTATCTTTTTCTTTAGTCCTATGAAAATAAATAAATCAAATGATAATATGTATGTAATCCAACAGTTTTAAAAATTAAGACACGAGTTCCTCTAGGATTTTGTTTCTAATCTATTCTACTATATAATGTGGAATGTAACTTTTACCGTGGAAGTTCTTTTTTTCCGAAAATATCCTTCAATATATTTGTCAATTAAAAAGAATACCTACAATAAATTTCAACCATTTAAGAGATGTCCGAAAATCAAATGGTTCTTGCTACTTGCTAAGTCTTCTAAGCTATTACCACATAATTCGAAAGATTATGCTTAACCTATATAATTAAAAACAACATAGTTAAACCAACTCATCCGCATCATCCTTTTCAAAATACGTGCAAAAACGTGCACATATATACTTAGTTAACCATAAAACGTCAAAACAACAAGCATAGTAGGCTAAAACAACTACAGGTGGAACAACTACAGGTGGGCATTGTTCGGAAGCTAAATCAAAATTCTTTTTCAGAATTTTGTTCGAAATTCCGAAACGAATTCAGTTCAGGATTTCGAAAGTGCAGTCAGTGCATAAACGACCAGTTTTCGAGTGTTATCTATTTGGGCTATATATACCACTTTATTCATTTTTAATAGACTTTTTTTGAGAGTCATAAATTGCAAAAAATCAATTTTCTTGAGCATTAAATTCAAAAGCTTCCAATTGCTTTTATTTAATTTTGTAAAATAGATCAAAGCTTCTCTTGTTAAAAAAGAAAAAAAAAAGGTGACAAGTCTTTCTACCTTACTTGAAATTGGCGAACCATTCGAATCAAATCTTGTATGTTTGAAGTTGACGAGTTCGTTGATACAATATTCGTAGTGGTAACTATTTTCGAAACTTGAGTACAGAGTATTTATTATCTTAACTTACTTTCTTTGTACTTAATTTTACAAAAAATTTACTGTACCGATAATAAATTTATATTAATTAAATATAGCGATAGAAGTTTATTAAATTTTGAAATAACGATAGATATCGCCAATTGGGTTGACGAAAATTCGACCAAAAATCCGACGTGTCACAAAAAAAAAAAACAAAAAAAACCAAATTTTCGCCAACCGAGTTGGCGAAAATTTGCTTTTTATTTTTTTGGATTTTTTATTTGGTTTTTTTATGGGTTTATTTGGTCTGATTTTTTTTGTGTTATTTTTTTGTGGTATTTTTTTTTATTTCTATAAATTCTTTCTGCTATTCATTTCTCACTCAATTTAACATCCAAAATAAAATATGTTATCATTGAACAAAGAAAAAAAATATACCGTAAGAATATTACGTCGAACATACTTCGAACGGCCATAACTATTTGTTTTGAAATCGTTTTTCGTCAAATAATATGTCGATTTGTATGTTTTCGACGATAGTAACACAATTCGTGTAGAAAGAATTTTCATCCGAAGTAAGACGCACATGTTACAGGCAAAAATATAAATTTTAAAACTTTAAAGTATCATAACTTTTGACTGAGAGATCGAAACAAGGTCCCGTTTGTGCCAAAATGACCGTATCGAAAAATACTTCGGGATAAATAGTTTCATCTTTTGACGGACTTTCCAAATTTTTAGAATCGCAAAAAAATGATGTTTCGACCTCCAAATTTTACTTTCGGTAATTTTATTTTTCAAATTTTTTATTATCTATACTAATTTGTTATTATCTATACTAATACGAATGATAATTAGTTTGTTATTTGATTTAGTTATCTATACTAATTTTTGGAGGTCGAAAATTAAAAAAAACTAAATTAGTATTGTCAAAAATTTAAGAAAACCAACAAAAAAAATCCTAAAAAACAAACAAAAAAAACCAAAAAAATTTCGCCATATGAGATGATGAAATCTTTTGTGATTTAAAATTTTTGAATTTTTTTTCGTTTTAGTTAATTTGTTTAAAAATATTTTCTGTACAACAAATTTTTTGAAAAATAAACCAACAAAAAAATAACACATAAAAAAAAAAACACAAAAAAAAAAAAAATTATCTGAAAGAAGAGAAAATGAGCCTTTGTCAAAATATGAACGTTACAAATTTAACGTACAATATGAGCATACTCAGAAAAAAACCAACACAAAAACCAACCACCAAAGAAAATTAAGCCATTGTAAATATGAACGTTACAATATGAACGTTACTATGACAGAGTTACTGTTAACATATCTAGAAAGTAAATCTACAAAAAAAAAAAAAAAACCACAAAAAAAAACAACACAAATAAAACCCGAAAAAAAAAAACCAAACCAAATAAACCCATAAAAAAAACCTAATTTTTGCCAACCTTTTCGCCAATCGGTTGGCTAAAATATGGTTTTTTTGGTTTTTTTTTTTTGTGACACGTCGGATTCTTGATCAAATTTTTGGCGAAAATCAAGTTCTCCAAATTTTTGCCAACCAAACTGGCAATATCTATCGTTATTTCAAAATTTACCAAACTTCTATAGCTATATTTAATTAATAAATTTTTTTTATCAGTACAGTAAATTGTCTGTTAATTTTACTTGCTCATTGTCGGAATTTATTTTGTTCATTTTTTTGTTGTTGGATATAAGTCCTCTCAATCTTGCATATTTTTAATAAAATTCTCTAAATCTTATGAATTATGAATAAGTCTCCAAAATTAACATAAATAAAGTTTTGAGTACCCCTCCGATTAACTTAATCTATTTGATGAAAGAATATTTCGCAATATTTTTGACCGTTTTATCCTTCTAATAATGACAATACTTTAACTAAAATCATTTTACTCAGTATTCACCATCACCAACCTCTTTCAACCACTATTAAACTCTCTCTCTCCCACCACTTTTTTCTCCCTCACCCCCTCTTCTCACAACCTTCTCTTAAAGTTCTACCAATCTCTCTTTTCTCCTTAGTCTTCTTCTTCTGATTCCTTTTTCTTTATATATTTCTTTCTTCTCCCTCGAATAAATTCAACCTACACCACCGCCCCCCCCATACTCTCTCTCTCTCTCTCTCTCCATATATATATATATATATATATATATATATATATATATATATATATATATATATATATATATTCCCAACGGGAGATTCGAAATAAAAATCAATATGTATAAATATAAAAAAAATTTGAATAACTTTTTATTTTCTTCAAATACACCACCAAAATATGCTTCTTAGATATTGTCGATTGTGATTTTCGAGTGCTTATTGAAAATTTATTGTAATTATGACATTAATTTTGAAGAAGATTGATTTTGGGATCTCTTATATTTTAAAAATGGGGAAAAAGAGAGTTTTGGGATGTTATAGGCGAGTAATCGTTCATTCGTCACTTTAACCCATGGGTTGAGTTAAAAACAAACCAATTACTAACGTAAGGGGGACTACTCATAACTCTCTCTTTTTAATTAAAGAACTTATTATCAATTAATGAGATTTAGAAAATTTTATTAAAAATATACTAAAGATGAAAATTTTATATACAAAATAAAAAATAAATAAATCTATTCATCTCTTTAGGATTGCCTTCAAATTCATCTATCCATCGAAACCATTTAAAACCACAATTTTGCTAGTCGTTCCATTCTATACAAGTACAACAAAATCTTACTATTACTCTTATTTTTATTTTAACTCGCACCATTTTTCAATTTACGCTTTCCTTATCCGCAGAACTTCTCATTTATCTGAAATTGAGACCGACGACAGCGAAAATAGAGTCCATTTTAGTCGTCCATCAGAACTAGATTGGATGTTCACTTTCTAATAAAAAATTGACATGTTATATTTTTGTCTCAAACAAATCACTCTGTAAGTAATTTTGTTCATATATCAAAATAATTTTGATCTTTAATTTATAACATGTCAAATTGTTTTTGGAGGGTGAAAATTTTATCTAATTTTGGTAGGTCAACAAAAATAGACTTAAAAGGTATACATGAAGCTAAAAAAAAACACAGATCAAATTTGAAGAATTAGTAGACAAATTACCAGTTGTTTGTATTAGTTTAGTACTGCTACTGTTTGTTGTTTGTTTACTAGTGGTAATTAATTACGAATGTACAGTCCTAGACACGAGCATCAGATTGGGAAACAATCTTTTGACCACCGAGAAAGTTCAAGAGAGCATCACAAGAAGCTGAGTCAATCCCTTCCCTCAATCTCAATGCTTATTATTGGGATTAAATTATATATATATATATAGTAATTGGTCCATGTGGTTTAGGTCCAAGTTAATAAGTTAATATATGGATGTATATATATGTAATATCATGATGAATGAAAGACCTAGATTATTTTCTCCTACTATTTTTTCATATGGTATGAGAGCATGACGGATATGACACGATTTATTTTTCCATAGCGGCGGCAGCGACGATGATTTTTTTTTCCACGACGGCGGCAACGAGTCCCTTCGACCGGCGGTATGACGAGCGGTGGCAGCGGCGATAAGTTTTCTACGTCGGTGGCGGCGGCAACAAGGATCGATCCCACATTTCCGTATTACCTTGATTCTAATGACAATCCGGGTAATACAATTACGAAAGTGGTGTTTCGTGAAAAAAATTATGAAGAATGGTCGAAATCTATTCGACTTTCTCTACAGGCTCAACGAAAATTTGGATTTATTGACAGGTCTATCGATAAACCTACGGAGAATGACAAATTGGAGAATTTGTACTGTGTCCAATCGATGCTTGTGTAATAGATCTTGCACAATATTGATGCTTCGGTGAAGAAGACGATACCCTACTTTGAGGAGGTAAAACGGCTGTGGGATTCGCTCAAGGTCCAATTTAGCGTAAAAATGGCGCTAGAATTCAACAGATTAAACATTCGTTAGCAGAGTGTCGCCAAACGAAATCCACGTCCGTGGTCGACTACTTCGGCCAATTGCAGACTCTTTGGGATGAGTTGGGGACTTATGAACCTATTCCGGCGTGCAGTTGTGGCAAATGTAAGTGTGATATCCCGAAGAAGCTGCAAAAACGGGTTGACGAGGAGCGCTTTTATCAGTTTATTTATGGGATTAATCAGGAACTCTATGGCAACGTCCGCTCGACTTTATTGGCACAAGATCTGTTCCCTACTTTGGCGCGTGCTTATCAATCCATGCTGCAAGAGAAACGATTGTGCCCGTCCACACAAGTCTCCTCTGAACTGGACAAGGTTATGGCGCTTGCGGTTAAAACTCCTTCTGTTAACCGTGGGGCCATCTCGTTTGGATGCTCGGGATAAATTGGAGTTGCTTTACAATTTTTGCAAACGCAACTGACATGAAGAAGCCACTTGCTTCGAAAAATATGGCTTTCCGGATTGGTAGAGGGATAGGCCGCATGGCGGCAGACGAGGGCCTGGCCGCAGACGTGGTGGCGGACACGCGGTTGGTGGTGGACGTGGACGGGGTGCGGAGGTGCGTGCGGCGGTGGCAGGACGTGGCATGACGGCTGCAGCACATACACATATGACAGGTGATGGTGCATGCGCTGTTCCAGGAATAACTCCGGACCAATGACAACAACTTATTTTTCTGCTTGGTAACTCTTCGGTCAAATCTTCGGAGGACCGTATGGTGGGTAAGTCTATTGCACCTTAGATTATTGATACATGCGCTTCGAATCATGTTACTAAAAAAATATATTTATTGTCAGGGGTGACGAAAATGGAAAAATATCCGATTGGGCCCCCGGATGAACGGACTGCGGTTGCCTCGTGCTGCAGGCGTGTTGTTCTTGCACCGGGTGTTATTCTCACGAATATTCTATTCGTACATCAATTATATTGTAATTTAATTTCTGTGGTCCATCTTATTGATGATACAAATTGTGTTGTACAAATCACTAAAAAATTGTGCGTCATACAGGACCCCAGTTTGAGGACCCTGATTGACGTCGGGTGTAACGACCCGTTTCGCTCCAGCGGATAACCGATTCAAACGGTGCAAGTGCAATGACCCGACCCATTTGCTCAGCGAGACGACTTGTTTGAGGCAAAGTATTTCCAGACTTGGCCCTTCAGGAGTTTGGACTTAGACTTTCAAAGGCTCGCTCGGAGTATCGCTCGACCGAGGCGAATCATCGCTAAGGTGGGTGGCTATGATAAACTTGTCTTTGCTTAGCCAGCACACTTAAAATATGGATGATGCATGCTAGTCGCTAGGTGAATCACCCCCTTCATGCTAATAAAGAATACAACGCACCTAGCTAAGGGAATAATCCCAACTTGTATTGCTTGTGTTAGAACATGAAAATAAAACTTTGCTTTTAAATGGACCCTCACATGCTACCTTTGCCTTGTGCAAGTGGATCCCTCTATGCCTCGAGTAGATCATCATGTACTCTTTGTAGTGCACTGTTCACTTGTTTACACTGTACGTCCCTAGATTATATCGCTCGGTATGTTCCTTTACGGTTTCACTCCTCGCTTCACCCTTAGACCCGTGCTAAACGTAAAGGCTATACTATATGTTTCCTTATGCTTGTGTTCACACAAATAAAATGCTTGCCTGCTTAGATGCTAACTTGCACTCGTTGTCTCGATTTAATGTTTGTCACTTATATGCATGCCACAATTCATCGCACTTCACTATCTGTGATTCTCTCAGTTGAGGCAGGAAGACTATTAATATAGTCGTTCCGAGCCAAGTATAGAACATTGAAAGTATTCGGGACCGTTAGGTCGCCAAGGCATTTTTCGAACTAGGGAACTGCATCAATGGACAGTTAAGTAAGATAACATCACAACATATCTGAAAATTAATACTCGTTCTGTACAGAATTTGACGGCTCAGGGAGTCGATACTGTACTGACTGAAACTGAATTTGTAACTGTATCTGTACTTGCAAGAATCTGAAAAACTTGAGGATACGCATGGTCACGTACAACTTATGCACAAGGTGGGTTTTCGAATCCAGTTCTGCGGACGATCGTCGGGGCACTGGGGTCGATCCGATCTAGGCGGAACCAACTGGTAGTCGTCTGTTATCGGCGAGATGGGTGCAATGCCGCCGTATTATATTTTTGCTTGCACTCCATCTTCATCTCGAGACTATACCGTCCACTATGGAAGTCATATCAGTGACCTTCTGTTCATATAGATTAAGTTAGCTCGATAGCGGTAACCCGCGTGCGAGTCATTGCATTATATGTGACTGCTCTGTGTAACACACATGTACCTATAACTGCATCTGAAACACATGAAAGATATGAATATGAGACACTTGTGTAAATTGAACACTTAAACATCCATTGCAACACTTCTGGACAATCTGTATAACATCGTGCACCCGAAGCATAACCTCGCTTATGACACTTTGTTTGCATATGCTATTGCCCCTGGATTTCATTATATATATATATATATATATATATATATATATATATATATATATATATATATATATATATATATATGCCGTGCTTGATTTTAACTTGGTTTGCCTTGGACAGGGAAGGACATATGGTAAGTTGGTAAGTCTCACCGTGTTACTCATATATCGTACGACGCATTGCCACACGAGTTAGACTTTACATTATGCCACAAAACTGATCCTAAGACAAAACTAGAAAGATAACTTAATAGATGGTGTACGGAACCTATATAACGTGTTTGGATTTGTCGAGCCGACGAGAAGCCTCCCCACCAGTGCATTCATGTACTGATAACCCACAAGTTTGCTTGCAGGGTACGGAAAAATCTTGTTCGATGCGGATACCTCCTTCGTGCATGCTAAGGCGTAGAGTTCACTCTGGAGCCTTAGAGCATTGCGTACGAAACTGAAGCACATATACAAGACATAATGTTGGAACATTGCCTATGTATCATTCCACAAATGTAGCCACTTAGCACGCTTTTACTATTTTGAGAGAGAGAGGCTTGAGCGACTTATAATCTCGGCCTAGCGCCGCCTGTAACACTTGTTCAATATCAATAAAGAGCTTGTTTTACTTCTATACTTGTGTTATTCAATGCTTCTGCTATTGACGACTCTGTGAACTTGTTACCCTTATTTCGCTGCACTCGGACCATCTGTGTGACTCTGTAGCTTAGACATCTTACCGCTTGTTCGGATCATGGCCTTGCACGGTCTCGGGTTACGCTCATGCGATATCACATCCAGAAGGGAAAGATCGTCCCACGGTAGCACTGGTGCAGAGATTTGCGCCTAGCAGGGACGGACGATTACCTGCGGGAGATCGGGGCATGACATATTGGTATCAAAGCATGGCTTTACACCTTTGGATTTCGTTTCAATTTTCTCAGTTTCGAAATCTCGTTCGTGGGTTATGTGCATATACTCTCTCTCGTTGACCCGATGAGATATTTTATACAATGAGTCTAAATAATTTCAACAGTGCATGTGAATGATATAATTGCTTGTCCCAAATTGTGATGCATGGCCTTTGTGCCGACCTGTGCTAGACTTTGTGAGAATAGGCTCGTGCTAGAATTTATAAGTTATGTGCGAACCCAAATACCTATACATAATTTCCAAGCTGGTTAGTGTACGAAATAGAATAATGTTCGAACGGTTAGCTTGCACACAGCCTTTCGGCTAAGTTGTATTAAGTATCGCACGCCAAGACCCTTTGGTGCAAGCTAGTTGCAAACAAGATTGAGATATCATTCAGATAAGGATAAGTCAGACTTAGAATGGCAACCGATAGAAACATTATCATATTTATCGCTTAGGTGATTATAAAGAATCGTGCTTGGATTTTGAAAAATAGATCCAACGATATTTTGTGTCAGAAAATACAAATCAAATATGGTTTACTTGGATGACTATCAACAGGATATATATGAGACTAAAATTTATCAGGCGATGCTTAGGTATCGTACAAAAATTCTAAGAAATAACTTGGTGAATATGCTAGCGATTGATGCGAACATGATTGAGATTTTGATCCGGTGACTCGATTCCTGAGTGGTGTATGGTTCATTTAGAAACGTCCAAACAGATTCATAGGTCTCGTGTGATAGTTGGATTGAACGAATTGAGAATATCTTGAATAAGTGATAATGCTTGTATCGAATAGGGATTCAAGTAATGCAAATGAATATATTGGTCAAAGAAAACTTGGAGGGAACTTGGAGGATCGTACGAGCGATTTCGAATTGAATCAAACGGATTAGAACTTGAATAAGAATATTGCTAGAATAGAAGTTAGCCCGAGAAGGAATATTGTAGTTCGATGAAAGAGATAAGCAATAACAGATTTGACTTGGAGTTTGGAAGAACGATCTTGAATCTAGTTCAAAAAGATAACCTTCAAAATCAGTCTCAACAAGAACGATTATTCCACGGGAGCGCCGGCGTGATAATTTTATGTACGGCGGGGATGATCGACCTTATGGTAACATGTTCGGTGATTATTCTAAAAGAACTCGTTGAATGGAACATATCAAAAATGGATAGACTTTGACTTGAGAAATTGAACTTAGTTGCTTGAGGAATGCTAAAAGTAGACTAGGGATTTATCAAACGGTAACATTGAAGTTGGATGATTTTGTTAGACGAATTATAATCACGGCATGAACGGACACGACTTGATGGATTTTATATATAACTTGGATGGAGCAAAAAGAAATGATAAGGTGTCTCGATCGTTTTGATGATAACCATAATATTCAACGTACTTTTCTTGTACGAGCGTAACTCTATGCTCGTACATGCGTCACGCCCGGATTAGGACGATCATCTAGCGGGAGCGTTGGCGTGGTAATCTCATGTCTAACGAGGATGATCAAACTTTCGGGAGACTGGAGCGTGACAACTAATTGATCGTCTTGACTTTTGGTTCGACACGATAAGACAAAATTTGAAATGCAAGTGAATCAGAAGTGTTTCAGGAATACGTTGGCCTAGAACCTGGAGTAAATCACACTTGATGGTTTCATGAACGGATATATAAATTATGTTGGACGACTTGGAGTTATAATCAATGGTTTAGAATTGAATAATGGCTTGGTGGTCTAGACTTAGAATGGGTATATAGGTTCTATCTAAACATGTTTGAAGGAGATAGATTATGCGAATTTTTAGACTTGTCCTGCAACTTGGATATATTATGGATTTTACTGAACGGACTTGACCCTGTACAACGAACGTGTTAATGTATGTAAGATGATCCGTGCTCGATATTTAGAAATCTGAGTGAAACGAGCTTGGATAGAATATCCCGTACAAATGAACAATGGTTTAACCTTAAAAATTGGGGCAAACATCGTACGACGAATTTGTACGATAAATCGTGTGCTTGAACTTGTACCTATGACCTTGTGAGCTGACCTAGTAATTAAGTAGACGACCCTGTGTCGAGTGAAAGAACTTGTGTAACCGACTTTAGAACATTACGTGAACAAGCCATAGAGCTGGGACAACAAGACTTAGAGCTAGACTTAGAACTGTAAGTGTACCCTATGTTTGACCCGAACGGATGGACGCTAGTCGGTTAAATCAGATAGATCGTGCTTAACGGTAGTGCAAATACTTGGTTTGGTTAGAATGGAAATAACTTAGAATTTTCCTGACCCTGTTGGAAATATCATTGTGATTTGTAAGACGAGAATCCTTGAGATTTTTGCAAGTAGCTTGTCCGATTTTACTATCTCTAAGTTTGGATGAATACATATGTTTGAGGGATGCCTTGAATGTGTGCACGATCCAAGAATCAGTGATATATTGAACTCGAGTGCAAAGATCTCGCTATCACTAAGTTGGTTGACATGCATATGTTTGAAGAATGCTTTGAATATGTGCATGATCCAGACTCGTGATATGCTGATCTCGAATGCTAGTGCAAGTAAAAATGTTAGACTCGCATGGACATGTATAACGACTTATATAAGTTTGCCTCAGCCTCAGATCATCATTCAAGATGGATTATAATGTACCCCGCGTTAAGCGATATATGTTCCGTGCTAAGGCTCAATAGAGACCTAGTCAGAGCTTAGATTAGATGATAGAGTCATTCAATGAGACCGACCCAGCATATACGCAACACGTTATAAGTAACGAGTAGGAAATTATGTTCGAACAGATATAACGACATGGATGGTTATGCTTGAAATAGATTCGATAATGTTATAGAATAATTTGCGCTCAGAAAGTCTCGAGGACGAGACTTTTTCTTAGTGGTGTATAATATAACGACCCGTTCCGTTCAAGCGGACAACCGATTCAAACGGCGCAAGTTGTAAACCCCCTGATTTCCAAGAGAATTTTAATTATTGGATTTTTATATTTTCTGGAATTTTTGGAATTTTTTGAGAATTTTCTCTAATTAAATTCAGGTTCTTTAATTATTAAAGGATTTTTAAATATTAATAAATAATATTAAAATATTATGAAAATAATATTTATGGTGTAAAATAGAAAACCAGACATAGGGTAATTTTCCGGGAATTTATTGGACCCCGGATGAATTTTTAAAGCCCTAAATACTAATTAAATAATTAAACTAATTAAACCAGATTTATTAATTAAACCCAATTTCCTATTGGGTCGGATCCGGGTTCATTTCAGACCCGACCCGCCTAAACCTACCCGACCCGTGCCCTATCCTAGCGGATCGGGTCGGATCCACTGACCCGACCCGACCCGGCCGCCCGAAACCCGATCGAGCCTCTCTCTCTTCCCCGACTTCCCAATTTTTCTCCGGCCGGCCAACCGCCGCCCGTTGGCCTCCCCGACCGCTCCTCTTCCTCTCCCCGGAACCGCCGTCCCTTCCGCTCCGACTTCCCCTCCTCACCGGACGACGCTCGGCCTCCGCTCCTCCCCTATTTAAACCGCAGCCGACCCCATTTTCCTTCCCTCCTTCGTCTTCTCCGGCGAGCCACCCCCAACTCCGGCGAACTCCTCAGCCCCGCCACCTCCGCCCTCGGCCAGCCTCTTCACCTCACCCCAGAACCCGCCGCACACCTCCAGACCCCGAGCTCCCACACCAGCCGGCCACTGCCCCTCTCCGGCCGCCCCACTGTTCGTCGACCCAGCCGCCCTCGTCCAGCACAGCCCGGCGGAGCTCCGGCGAGCCTCAGACTCGGACACAGCGAGTCAGACACAGCCACTCGGACGCGAACAGTAAACCCTAGCTTTTGTGTTTTGTGTCGGATACAGTGTCCAGGACACAGGACACAACTCGAGGACACGAAGACTCAGTTTTTCAGCCCACTTCAGGTATTCATAACTTTTTGCTCGTAGCTCGGATTTCAATTCCATAAATTGCATCGCGTAGCCTGTATGACCCTCTCGGTGCCCGGATAAACTGCTCGGGGCATCGCGTCCTGTGGTGATTGCACACCGCGATCCAAAAACAGGAAAAACCAGACCCTGTTTCACCCCGGAATCGAGTACGCCCCGCCAAACGGGACGACTTGGTCGCGTGAGGTCTTCACAGATACGTGCGCGTCGTTGATACGGACGTGCGGGCTTTCGCAGAAGCTGATTCGGATGTGCGTGCACACCGGAATCAGTGCGTATCCGCGGACATCGTCCTGTATCCGACCCTTCTGTTTCTCGTTATAACTTAGTGTACACACGTCGGATCGAGACAAAACTTGTGCCTACGGACTCGTAGCAATACACTGGTCCTGTGAGCCAAGTTTGGTTCGATTCTGAGAACGTTAACAAAATCGCGTGTCGTGGGCCCCATAGGCTCCACCCAACGGACGATTTTGAGAACGGCTCATCGGAATCCAATTCTGGAAGTTCCGTTGGGTTCGTATCATCGTTCCTTACCTGTTGACACTAAGTTGGACTATTTTTGAGACCTTTGACCCTGACGCATTTTTCGGTGCAAAGCGGCCCACAATTGGACCCCGCATTGACCCAAAAATGACGTTTCTGCCCTTGTCTCCAAATTGGACTCAAGGACAGGCGTTCCTAGCTGATTGATGTGTTCTGGATCTGATGGTGATGTTTGTTTCAGCAACCGGAGCAGTCCCTGCAAATCCAGCTATTGCCAGAGCCATACTTGGAGCTGAAAATCCAGGCAAGTGTACCTTGCCATAAAATGCAGTTATTGATTCATTTTAATTCTCTTGCTTTAATTTCTGTGAATGTTGTACTTGCCCTATCAAGTATTTTATACCCAGGACACCTGACACAAAGCATGATACAGAATCTTCCTGATTATTCAAGGAGGTTTTGTATAGGTTATAGATTTCTTGATTTAAGCTTTATTTTTCTTAGAACTTAATAAATGACCTATTGCATTAGTTTAATCTTGCGTAACATGAACATTGAGATCTGTGACGTAAGATTCATTGGGTGGGGAGAGTATTACCATATCAAGGCTGAATATATATTATATATTGTTATCTGGATGTGTCCTAGTCTCTGACACAGAGCTTTGGCACCTGTACTGGCCCTTCGAGAAAATACTGCTATGGTTTCTTGTCACTGATCCTGTAGTAGTCTCAGCCTGAGTATGAATAATAACTCTCACTTGCATTATCACTTAGCTAGTTTAATTATTTACCCAGATTTGTTTGATAGCAACATCGGCATGCCACTGTCTTAGACTTAGTAATTTCTTATGCTTCTCTTGTGTTTAACATCTTGTTTGACTTGCATGTTCATTCACTGTATTTTGGCTCGTATTCTTCTGTACCTTGTTACGTCCCGCTGAGGACCTGGTTTTGTTCCCCAGATTTAGCAGACGAGGTTTACCCAGAGGTGTACGGAACAGGGGCCCTACTCGGAGCAGTACCTGAACCTGAAGAAGAGGTGATCGCTGAGGACTTCTCATGAACAATTGCTTCGCCATGCTCAGTCATTTAGTCTTTATTTTCCTGTTTCATTAAACTCTTTATTTTATGTCTTTGAGAACTTGTGTAAACAGACTTAATATCGGATTGTTCTCCGATTTTATTTACTTTGACTGTTGGTGTTTAATATTTCTTTTGCTGTTATTGCTATCTTATATCTGTGGATGAGAATAGTGAAACCCTGACTGATGTAATACAGCTTAAGTATGCCCGATGGATCCATTAAATTGGGTTTGTCCATCCGTGCGTACTGCTGGCCATTATCACGCGTCCAGTCCCTCGGTATTTTGGGACTGGGGCGTGACACAAGTGCAATGACCCGACCTGCTTTGCTCAGCGAGATGACTCGTTTGAGGCAAAGGATTTTCAGACTTGTCCCTTCAGGAGTTCGGACTTAGACTTTCAAAGGCTCGCTTGGAGTATCGCTCGACCGAGGCGAATCATCGCTAAGGTGGGTGGCTATAATGAACTTGTCTTTGCTTAGCCAGCACACTTAAAATATGGATGATGCATGTTAATCGCAAGGTGAATCACCCATTCATGCTAATAAAGAATACAACGCTCCTAGCTAAGGAAATAATTCCAACTTGTATTGCTTGTGTTAGAACATGGAAATGAAACTTTGCTTTTAAATGGACCCTCGCATGCTACCTTTGCCTTGTGTAAGTAGACCCTGCTATGCCTCGAGTAGATCATCGTGTACTCTTTATACTGCACTATTCACTTATTTACACTGTACGTCCTTAGATTATATCGTTCGGTATGTTCGTTTACGGTTTCACTCCTCGCTTCACCCTTAGACCCTTGCTAAACGTAAATTCTATACTATATGTTTCCTTATGCTTATGTTCACACAAATAAAATACTTGCCTGCTTAGATGCTAACTTGTACTCGTTGTCTCGATTTAATGCTTGTCACTTATATACATGCCATAATTTATTGTACTTCACTATCTGTGATTCACTCAGTTGAGGCAGAAAGGCTATCATGATAGTTGTTTCGAGCCAAGTATAGAACATTAAATGTATTCGGGACCGTTAGGTCACCAAGGCATTTTCTGAACTAGGGGACTGCATCAATGGACAGTTAAGCAAGATAATATCACAACATATATGGAAATCAATACTCGTTCTGTACCAAATCTGACGGCTCGAGGAGTCGATACTGCACTGACTGAAACTGAATCTGTAACTGTATCTGTACCTGCGAGAATATGGAAAACTTGAGGATACGCATGGTCACGGACAACTTGTGCACAAGGTGGATTTTTGAATCCAGTTCCACGGACGGTCGCCGGGGTACTGGGGACGATCCGATTTAGACGGAACCAATTGGTAGTCGTCTGTTATCGGCGAGATGGGTGTAATGCTATCCGTATTATATTTTTGCTTGCACTCCATCTTTGTCTCGAGACTACACCGTCCACTATGAAAGTCATACCAGTGGCCCTCTGTTCATATAGATTAAGTTAGCTCGATTGCGGCAATCCATGTGCGAGTTATTACATTGTAGGTGACTGCTCTGTGTAACACACATGTACCTATAACTGCATATGAAATATCTGAAAGATATGAATATGAGACACTTGTGTAAATTGAACACTTAAACATCCATTGCAACACTTATGGATAATCTGTATAACATCGTGCACCCGAAGCATAACCTTGCTCACGATACTTTGTTTGCATATATTATTGCCCCTAGATTTTATTATATATATATATATATATATATATATATATATATATATATATATATATATGCCATGCTTGATTTTAACTTGGTTTGCCTTGGACAGGGAAGGACGGATGGTAAGTTGGTAAGTCTCGTCGTGTTACTCATATATCGCACAGCTCACTGCCACACGAGTTAGGCTTTACATTATGCCATAAAATTGATCCTAAGACAAAACTAGAAATATAACTTAATAGATGGTGCACGGAACCTATATAACGTGTTTGAATTTGTCGAGCGGACGAGAAGCCTCCCCACCAGTGCATTCATGTACTGATAAACCACCATTTTGTTTGCAGGGTGCGGAGAAACCTCGTTCGGTGCAGATGTCCCCTTCATGCGTGGTAAGGCGCAAAGTTCACTCTGGAGCCTTAGAGCATTGCGTCCGAAACTGAAGCACATATACAAGACATAATGTTGGAACATCGCCTATGTATTATTCCACAAATGCAGTCACTTGGCACACTTTTACTGTTTCGAGAGTGAGAGGCTTGAGCGACTTGTAATCTCGGCCTAACGCCTCCTGTAACACTTGTTCAATATCAATAAAGAGCTTGTTTTACTTCTATATTTGTGTTATTCAATGCTTTCTCTATTGACGACTCTGTGAACTTGTTACCAATAGCCTATGCATTTCTTATTCTGCTGCACTCGGACTATCTGTGCGACTCTGTGGCTTAGACCTCTTACCGCCTGTTCGGATTATGGCCTTGCATGGGCACGGGTTACTCTCGTGCGACATCACGTCCAGATGGGAAAGATCGTCCTACGGGAGTGCTGGTGCGGAGATTCACGCCTAGCGGGGACGGCCGATTATCTGCGAGAGATCGAGGCGTGACATGATGGACTCTACTACTTTCGTATTGTACCGAAGACTCAGGCATTGGCAGTGACTGGGATGACTTCTCTAGACATTTGGTATCAGCAACTTGGATATCATTCTGATAAAGTAGTAAAGTCTCTTCCTGTTGTTAGTAGCTCTAGTAGTTCAGTGAATAAGATATATGAAGTTTTCCATCAGGCAAAACAAACTCGAGGTATTTTTCTGTCAGTGACTCTTGGGCTGTTGCAATTTTTGATTTGATACATTGTGATATTTGGGGGCCATATCCTACGCCTTCTTCGTGTGGAGCTCGATATTTTTTAAAGATTGTGGATGATTTTTTTTGTGTTGTTTGGGTATTTTTGTTGATTGATAAGACTAAATTATACAAGATGTTCTCGTCATTCTTTTCTATGATTGAGCGGCAATTTAATTCCAAAGTTTGAATTGTGCGAAGTGATAATGACACTGAGTTTAATTGTCAGCGTGACTACTTTGCACATAATGATATTTTATTTCAGACATCTTGTGTGGGTACACCTCAGCAGAATGAGAGGGTCAAACGAAAATATAGACATATTTTGAATGTGGAACATGCTTTACATTATCAGGAAAATTTGCCAATTTCTTTTTGGGGAGAATGTATTTTGGCGGCCGGTTATTTGATCAATCGAACTCCTTCAAGTTTTCTTGGTTTTAAAACCCCTTACAAAATTTTATTTGGTGCTTCTCCTTCTTATGATGAATTACGTGTTTTTGGTTGTTTATGTTTTGCCCACAACCAAAAAGCTAAAATGGACAAATTTGTCAGTCGCTGTCGAAAGTATTTTTTGTGGGATATCCCTATGGCAAAAATGGTTGGAAATTGTATGATCTTGCTACTAGTAGTTTTTCTCTCTCGAGATGTTAAATTTTATGAGACTTAGTTTTTCTATTTTGTTGAGGATGGTCGTGGTGGTACGGCTTTACCTGAGCTTGCGCCTCCTATCGTAGGTGATGATGACTTGGGTTTTGATCTTGTGATCGACAGTACTACGGGGTATGATTTACCTCATACGGATGGGATGCTCGTATCCTCGGATGGGAACGACTCGGTGGGGTGTGACTGATGGTGAGGGTGGCGCGGTTGAGGCCGTTGTGGAGGAAAAGTCGGCAGAGGATGAGGCGGCGGTGGGGGTGCCATATGGTGAGGATGTACTGGGGAGTGAAATGCGTGCCAAAATTCTGACCGTGAAGCTCCGCGATTTTGTTACAAATACAATACGAAAGTTGAGTCCCAATCCTTCCTCCCAATGTTCCACTACGTCCAATCACTCCTCAGGTACACCTTATCCTATAGCATAATTTTTAAATTATGATCAATTTTCTCTGGGCCACAAGAATTTTCTTGCAGCTGTAAATGTAGGTACAGAACCGACCTTCTTTAAATAGGCGATTAAAGATGCAGGGTGGCGTAAAGCTTTACAAAAGGAGATACGGGATTTGGAGGATAATGATACCTAGACAATGGAGACGCTTTCGGTTGAAAAACGTGCTCTAGGGAGCCGGTGGGTGTATAAGATAAAGTATAATTCTGATGGTAGTGTTGAGCGACTTAAAGTCCGTTTGGTAGTTTTCGACAATCATCAGATTGAAGGGATTGATTACACTGATATTTTTGCTCCGGTTATGAAAATGGTTATTGTTCGTGCTTTTCTAGCTGTAGCTGCAACAAAGAATTAAAAACTACATCAGATGGATGTTCACAATACTTTCCTGCATGGAGATCTTATCAAAGAAGTGTATATGAAACTACCACCTGGCTTTTGAACCACATGCCCTGATTAGGTATGTCGGCTTCAAAAATCTCTTTATGGGCTTAAACAGGCACCTCATTGTTAGTTTGTAAAGTTGGCGTCTTCTTTGCGGGAGTACAGATTTTGCCAATCGTACTCTGACTACTTTCTTTTTGTCATGCCCCGGCCCCGAAGGCCTCCCGACCACCGTCCCCCCCCTCCGTGGCGGGATCGGACGCCAATCATCGCGCCTCGGGGCTCCCGCGGGACGCGTATGGCCGTTTGATACCGGGATGTGATACCGTACGAGCCTGGGGTTGCGCCCATAAAAGACAATATCTTTAAAGTTTTGGCTGTCATCGCATCAATCGAGTAAGCAGCGGAGGGACATTGTTGCAAATATTTTAACCATATGAGTATTCAGGGCAAATCAAGGGACTAGGTTCTCTTTAATACAAAGGCATCGTTCCATATATTATGTCCCTTTATAAGAAAGCAGCTCGAGGCAATCAAAACCATATTTTTGGGTCTTGGGGATGAGGCACGCCTATCGCTCCCTCGGACGATCCAGTACCTGCAATCAAGTAAACAATTGGTGGGTCAACACTTTTATAAGTACTGGTGAGAATAAATAATTGAACAGAAGCAAGCATTCACTAAAACCAATACTAAGTAATCATGTTATAAAATATTACCTTACTAGTGATCTTTCTAGTTTTACCTATGTTTATTTCATGCAACATAAGAACAGAGTCATATTACTTTGTTTTGGAAACATCTTTGAAAATAGAGTTCATATGCGATATAAGCAAGCAAGACAAGCCAATTATTCTATTATCAGGGTGTGCACAGCGTGTCTCGTGAGCTATACTCAAAGACTCTGGAAACAATGCACATCTAGAAATAAATGCATATCTAGTAGCGGTCCTCTATCAAGCCAACATAATGAACTATCTTATATGCAGTGCGGTCCCCGAGTAACTCAAGATCGGTAGCGGTTGATCCAGCTAACCAATGACTCATTTATCTGATGCTATTGGCAGCTGTGACACATGGTTGCTTTCCACTATCTCTGTAGCAGTCGTGACACATGGTTCAGCTCTCAACCAATAGCCATTGTCCGACCGATACGAATGCATGAAACACTATCAAATAAACTCTAGGATGCAGACGAGATAAACCATCAGACCATATATCTTTGTTGCGGACTAGACGCCCTCACTGAACAAGTTCAAGCACACAATATGGTTCTCTCGAAGCACATACGATAGTGGAACATGTTTATGCAAACTCATACTCTTAGGCAAGCGTTTCAGGATTCTTAGTTAAGCAGCATATTCGTTTCAATGACACTAGGTGAGATTTCTTATTTAGCATGCAAGGTAGGTTCTATCATTCTCTTTAAGCAAACAAGCATTCAAAATACTCAGATTCATTATTTAGGCATGCAAGAATCAGAGAACGAAGTTCTGTCCACTCACCTTGATATATAGTGCCGACGCGGAGCGGGGCACTACATACTTACCCACCAATAAAAAGTTTTGTCCTCGAAACTTCAAGGATAAACTTCTCGATATTTCGAGCAGCGATAGTCCATATCCTTCACCGTACTCAATCGAAACAATCAAGTCCAGAAAACATTTGCACTACTTTGAGAATATCTATGGACTTATTATATGGAACGCTCTATTGCAATACCATATCGAGCATATCTCAGAGTCTTAGCAACGGATTGGGCAAAAAATCAAATCCGCTCTGATACCATTATGTCATGCCCCGGCCCCTAAGGCCTCCAGATCACCGTCACCCCCCGTGGCGGGACCGGCCGCGAATCACCGTGCCTCGGCGCTCCCGCGTGACGCGTATGGCCGTTTGATATCGGGACATGATGTCGTGCGAGCCTGGGGTTGCGCCCGCACAAGGCAACATCGTTAAAGTTTTGGCTATCATCGCATCAATCGAGTAAGCAGCGGAGGGACATTATTGTAAGCATTTTAACCCATCTGAGTATCCAGGACAAATCGAGGGACTGGGTTCTCTTTAATACAAAGGCATCGTTCCATACATTATGCCCCTTTATACCAAAGCAGCTCGAGGCAATCGAAACCAGATTTTTGGGTCTTGGGGATGAGGCACGCCTATCGCTCCTTCGGACGATCCAGTACCTGTAAGCAAGTAAACTGTTGGTGGGTCAGCACTTTTATAAGTGCTGGTGAGAATAAATAATTGAACAGAAGCAAGCATTAACTAAAACCAACACTAAAAAATAATGTTATAAAATATTATATTACTAGTGATCTTTCTAGTTTTATCTATGTTCATTTCATGCAGCATAAAAACATAGTCATATTACTTTATTTTGGAAATATCTTTGAAAACAGAGTTCATATGCGATATAAGCAAGCACGACAAGCCAATTATTCTATTATCAGGGTGTGCGCAGCGTGTCTCGTGAGCTATACTTAAAGACTCTAGGGATAATGCACATTTAGGAACAAATGTATATCTAGGGGCGGTCCTCTATCAAGCCAACACAATGAACTATCTTATATGCAGTGCGGTCCCCGAGTAACTAAGGATCGGCAACGGTTGATCCAGCTAACCAATGGCTCATTTATCTGATGCTATTGGCAGCTGTGACACATGGTTACTTTCAACTATCTCTGTAGCAGCATGACACATGGTTCAGCTCTCCACCAATAGCCATTGTCCGACTGACGCGAATGCATGAAACACTATCAAATAAACTCTAGGATGCAGACGGGATAAACCATCAGACCATATATCTTTATTGCGGACTAGCCGCCCTCACTGAATAAGTTCAAGCACACGATATGGTTCTCTCGAAGCACAGGCGATAGTGGAACATGTTTATGCAAACTCATACTCTTAGGCAAACGTTTCAGGATTCTTAGTTAAGCAGACATATTCGTTTCAATGACAAGCTAGGTGAGTTTTCTTATTTAGCATGCAAGACAGGTTCTATGATTCTCTTTAAGCAAACAAGCATTCAAAAATACTCAGATTCATTATTTAGGCGTGCAAGAATCAGAGAACGAAGTTCTGTCCACTCACCTTGATACATAGTGCCGACGCGAAGCGGGACACTACACTTTTTACTCTTCATAAGGGTGATGTTTAGATGAATGTTCTTGTGTATATCGACTATTTGATTCTCTCTGACAATAATTCTGCTGCTCTTACTGCCTTTAAGAATTATTTAAGTACATGCTTTGATATGAAGGACCTTGGGATGAGTTTATTCTTGGAGTTGAGGTAGCTTGAAGTGCAGAGGGAATTATTTTTGCCAACGAAAATATACACTTGACATTATCTCTGAGATATGATTGTTGGGGGAAAAACCCGCAAGCTTTCTCATGGAACAACATCATCAACTAGCACGCTCTACAAGTTCGTTGTTGTCGGATCGGAAGCATGTCGGCGACTCCTGGGGCGGCTGATCTATCTTTTGTTTACTCAGCCGAATTTGGCTTACGCTGTTCACATCTTGTCGCAGTTTATGCATAAGCCCCGGCGTGATCATTGGAATGCGGCTTTGAGGGTTGTTAAATATATGAAGGGTTGTCCTGGTCAAGGCATTCTCCTTCGCTCTGACTGTGATTTGTGGCTCCGGGAGTGGTGTGATTCCGATTGGATGAGTTGTCCCATCCAGAAACGCTCTTTGTCTGGATTGTTGATATTTTTTGGTGATTCGCCTATCTCTTGGAAGATGAATAAACAGGTGACGGTATTCCACTCTTCGGCCGAAGCAGAATACTGTACGATGGCGGCGGTCACATGTGAGCTTAAATGGCTCAAAGGATTGCTTGACAGTTTGGGGGTGCAACATTCGTGTGCTATGGATTTATGTTGTAATAGCCAATCTGTTTTACATCTTGCGCATAATCCATTTTTTCCTGAGCGCACAAAATACATTGAGGTAGATTATCACTTTTTGAGGGATGTTCTTGATGGAGTTATTCGCCCATCTCATGTGCCGATAGATGGACAATTGGCGGATGTTTTCACCAAAGCTTTGGGCAAACGACAATTTAAATTTCTTTTGTGCAAATTGAGCATTTGTGAATTGCATGCTCCAACTTGAGGGAGAGTATTGGGATTAAATTTTATATATGGTGATTGACCCATGTGACTTAGGTCCAAGTTGATATATATATATATATATATATATATATATATATATATATATATATATATATATATATATATATATATATATATAATATCATGATGAATGAAAGATATAGATTATGCTCTGCTACTATTTCTTCACACTTATGAAACGAGTTTACAAATTACAATCATATGCAAAGGAAGCATTTCTTGATTTTAAGCCAAATTTCAAACGGGGTCTAATGGTCCATTCCACACGATTGAAGAATGCCTCGTTTCAACAAAGGCGTTGAGGAATATAAATAATCACTTCCATTAAAAATAAATAAATTTGAAAGCACTCATGCTAGCTATTCCTGAAGAAATTATTTCCATTCCTATCAGATGATTCATATCTACGTCGGACACGCAACCACTAAACACAAAAGAATACTATGATGTTGTTATCCTTGTGTAAATACATTGATATAAGGATCACCTATATCATACATCAAATAAAACTCTTAATACATTCTTTTGAATTTGGCTGTAATTTTTTTTTTAGTGAAAACCAACCATTAATGACCATTTAGGCATAAACTACTAGCATCAAGATTCCGGTGGTGGAAGATTGATTCACTCTATAAATGTACTATAATATGATAGATAATATCATATTGCTGCATAACCCGAATACTTGGGAACGTTTAAATCGGGTTCTCTACTACACACACCAATTTCCTTTTGAACATGTCTATGATCTCGGTCCAACACCTACCTCGACTTCATTTTAATCACACTCCCTCCTTATCTCCCCCTCGATCAACTTAGCCCCCCCCACCCCTCCTACTCCCTTCCACTTTCAGAGAATGTGGTGCTCACATGCCTCCTCCTCCTCCTCCACGGTTTTGTAAAAGGTAGAAATATCTATGAGAATATTAGCCTGGCTCATGAAATGATCGAGAAAATTGATAACAAGGTCGTAGGGGAGAATGTGGTGATCAAGTTAGATATGTCTAAAGCCTATGACAAAGTCAACTGGAGCTTCTTGTTGAGAGTGCTTCAAAAACTCGGCTTCAACCTGACTTGGATCATCCCTCGTCTTCAGAGCTATGTCTAATTGTTGGTACTCAGTTTTTCTTAACCAAAGGACATGAGGCCATCTTTAGATCGGCCAGAGGCCTACGTCAAGGGAATCCCATCTCTCCCATCCTCTTCATCATAGCCCACGATGCTCTGAGTAGAAAGATCTCTAATCTCAGCCTCCAGGGTTGCATCAAATATTTTAGTGGAAGGAAGGATTGTCTTCACCACCTATCGCACATTTTCTATGCGGACAATAGCTTGATCTTCATCAATGGGGGTAACGAAAGTGTTGATTATCTCATGAAGACATTCAAGATTATGCTGCTAACTCATGACATGTGATCAACTTATCTAAATCTTCAGTGATCGTCTCTCAAAAACCTCACATGCAGGCTTAAGTGGACAATATCTCCAGGAGAACGGGCCTCATCCGCACTTCCCTCCTTATCTACTACTTGGGGTTCCCCTGTTCAAAGGCAAAGCTAAGGCAGTTTATTCTCAGAAAAGCTAAGACAATATCTCCAGAAGAAAATCTCAGGTTGGAGGGGGCGCTTTTTCTCCTTTGGTGGCAAAATCACTCTCCTTAAGAGTGTCCTGACTGCCCTTCCCATCCACTCTCTCTCAGTTATTTAAGCTACTTTCAGATGTTAGAAAGGATCATGTCTGACTTTCTGTGGAACTCCAATGAAATTTATCGAAGAAGATAGGTAGCCTGGAGCAAAGTGTGTAGACGGATGTCAGAAGGAGGACCCGGTATCATATCTCTTCCCCAAGTCATGCAATCTCTTCATGCTAAAAGGTGTTGGTCGTTCATCAAAGGCGAATCGCTTTGGGCTCAATATATGCTCAGAAAATATGGGGATCTGAGCGTCCCAGAGTACTCTCTTCCTTCCTCTCCTTCTCCTTTATGGCGCTCGATGGTTGCTATTTTTCCTAAAGTCTACAACCACTGTCAGTGGGTTCTAGGTGTTGACCTAGAGAAGCAAACGTTGGCCAAGGAGAGAGAAGAATTATATTGTCTTGTTTATTAGCATGGAATGAAGCCTTTATATAGGCAGTACAAAGTAACTCTTGGACATCTTAGCTATTGACACATAACCCCTAAAGAGTAGGACAAAGCAAAGGAATAGGTAATTACATAAGACTTGGTAATTAAGTTTGAATGGAACATGATTATTCTTAACATTCACCCTCCTAATCATGTTTCTACTTGACGACTTGAACTCCAATTTTCTGGCGCATCTCTAAGAACTTAAGCCGCCCAAGTGGTTTGGTGAGAATGTCCGCCAGTTGATCATCCGTGGCAACATACTCTACCTCAATCTTCCCATTTTCTATGCATTTACGTATGAAGTGGTACATTGTGTCAATGTGCTTGCTTCTGTCATGATGAACCGGATACTTGCAAAGTGCAATTGCTGATTTGTTGTCCACCTTGAGCACAACTTTGTCATCATTTTGTACCTTCATTTCGCCAAGGAGATGGCTCAGCCAAATATCTTGACAGGCTGCTGTAGTAGCTTCAATGTACTCTGCTTCACATGATGACAATGTCATTGTTTTTTGTTTTTTGAGATGCCCAAGTCACCAGGTTTGAGCCAAGGAAGAATACAACTCCGGTAGTGCTCTTTCGGTCATCCACATCTCCAGCCATGTCACTATCATTATAGCCCACAAGACTTGGTTCTTCCTTGCCCTTTTTTACGTAACAACAGCCAAAAGCAATTATACCACGAACATACCTTAATATTTGTTTCACGGTAGCCATGTGCTGCTCGGTTGGTGCCTCCATGTAACGGCTCACGATCCCAACTGCATAGGCTATGTCCGGCCTTGTATTTACCAAGTAGCGGAGACTTCCTACTATGCTGCGGTAGTAGGTTTTATCAACTTGGGGACTTGAGCTCGACTTGCTCAGCTTCAGCCTTGCCTCCATTGGTGTTTGTATTGGGTTGCAATCTGTTAGGCCGCACTTCTTAATAATCTTGGCTGCGTAAGATGATTGGCACAACAAGATTCCTTGAGATTTCTATTGCACTTCGATCCCCAAGTAATAACTCAGTAGTCCAAGGTCACTCATACTGAATAGCTCCTTCATTTGCAACTTGAATCTAGCAATCTCAGTGGTGCTCGTCCCTGTGATGATCAAGTCGTCCACGTACACGCTGACTAGGAGACTTCTGCCACCTAGATTTCTCTTATAGACATCATGCTCCACTGGGCACCGTGCAGAATCAAGTAAGATTAAACTTTTGTCAAGTTTTGCATTCCAAGCTCTTGGCGCTTGACGTAGCTCATACAATGCCTTCTTGAGCCTCAGGACCTTGTCTTCACTGCCCTTCTGTGCATGGCCGGGCGGCTGTGCCATATACACCTCCTCCTCCAAGTCGCCGTTGAGGAAAGCGGACTTCACATCCATGTGGTGCACCTCCTACCCTTCTTGTACAGCTAATGCAAGCAGGATCCGCACGGTCTCAAGTCGTGTGACTGGTGCGAATACCTCATCAAAATCCACGTCTTGTTTTTGTACGTAGCCTTTGGCGATGAGGTGTGCCTTGTGCTTGACAACAGCACCTTGTGGATCCTTCTTCATTTTGAATATCCATTTTAGGCCAATGGGTCTGTGGCCGGCTGGAAGATTGACAAGCTCCCATGTACCATTATCTTGAACGGCCTCGAGCTCTTCTAGCATTGCACGCCTCCAACTTGCATGCTTTTGGGCTTCTTGAAAACTTGAAGGCTCCTCCATGGCAAACATACATAGACCGAAGTCCTCGAGTTTAACCTCTGTTGTGGCATTGTATATGTCCATCAGAGAATGAGTATGCCTTACTGGTGTAGATAAGCCGCTTGCTGCTTGGCCTTCCATACTCAGTCCACCCGTGGATGTCGACGAGTCAGGTAGTGCTCCTTCGACGTTTACGACTGGAGGGCTGTGCGCTGCAATTGGCGATCCGCGTGTCCCACTAGCACTGCCCGCTGTGCTCGGCAAGCCATGCGTCGCACCCTCGATCCCTGCATCAACGTGAGATGGATAATACACTGTAAATACCTCACCGAGTTTTTCTACCATTTGATCAGACTTGGATTTCCAATCCCATTGTCTAGCTTCTTCGAACACCGCATCTCTTGTCACATGTAGCTTCCTCGTCATTGGGTTGTATATCCGATACGCCTTAGATCATGGCTCATACCCGATGAACACCATGGGTACGCTGCGATCAGCGAGCTTCGTGAGATGCGGATCTACCACCTTGACGTGCGCTACACAGCCGAAGGTTCGAAGATGTTGTACTCTTAGCTTCTTTCGGTAGAAGGCTTCGTACGGTGTCTTACCGGCGATGCTCCAATTCGGTTCACGGTTCAGGAGATAGACTACCGTAGCAACAGCCTCTCCCCAGAAGCTTTCCGGTATCCCCTTACTCTTTAGCATGCTCCTTGCCATGGCTACCACCGTCTGATTTTGCCTTTTTACCACGCCGTTTTGTTGCGATGAATACAGTGTGGTGAGGAAGCGCTTGATGCCCAAGTTTTCACAATACTCGTGGAACTCGTGTGAGGTAAACTCCCCACCTCGATCGGTTCGGAACGCCTTTACCTTCGCATCCGCCTCCATATCGACACCGGCCTTTATTTTCTTGAAGGCAGCAAGAGCTCCATCCTTAATTTTAAGTAGAACTGTCCACATATACCGACTATGATCATCAACCAACAACATGAAATACTTGTTACCTTCATGTGTTGCAGGTGTAATTGGACAACATAAATCACCATGTAGTAGTTTTAGCGGGCTATCCGCACGGTAGAGTGATGGAGATGGGAATGGTGCACGTCGTTGCTTGCCAACCATACACCCATCGCAGACTTGATCGACTTGTTGTATGTGTGGCATGCCCTCTACCATCTCATGGTGCGTCAGGTTCCGTAACGCCTGAAAGTTTAGGTGCCCGTAGCGCCCATGCCATAGCCATGCATCCTTCTTGATGCACGCCAAGAGGTACACAGGCTGTGCACGTTTTAGGTTGAGTGTATACAACCTATTCCCTAATTTCTTTACCTTGGCCATCAGCCTCCTCTCTCGATCGTAGATGCACAGGAAGCCACCTTCCATAATGGTTTTATAACCGTTCTCGTCAAGCTGGCCAAGGCTAATGATGTTGCTCTTGAGATGTGGGATGTAGTACACGTCGGTGAGAACACGATGCTCTCTGGTTTGGCATTGGAACAAGATCGTTCCGCACCCATAAATTTCCATGACGGAGTCGTCACCAAATCGGACAGTGCCCCTCACTGAAGTGTCCAGCTCAGAGAATATCTCCTCATAAATGGTCATGTGGTTGCTTGCTCCATTGTTGAGGTACCACACGTTGCTTGCGCACTGGCTAGATCCTCCGATTGGCCAAACCTTCTCCTCGTTGAGCATGACCATGGCACGCGCCTCCTGCGCGCGCATAGACAATAACATAGCGGGCTCGTCGTCTTCAACCTTGGCGAGAAGTTCTTCTTCGTCGCGATCACGTTGTTGCTTGCGGCACTACGACGCATTGTGCCCATACATATTACAGTTGAAGCATTTAATTTTGCTTTTGTCGCGGCCTCCACCGGATCCACGACCTTCACCATCCTTCTCCTTGCCGTCGTGCCCGCCTTTGCTACGGCCACGACCATGGCGGCCCATCCTTCCATGGCCACAACCATCACCTCCGTTGCTGCTGTGCATCTTGGAGCCCAAGGAAGAATTACCGCCATCATTTTTCTTCAGCCGAGCAAGCCACTCAGAATGTGTGAGAAGTAGGTGTTGCTCCTCCTTCCTGTTGCTGTATCCACAGAGTCGCTCTTCGTAGGCCTTGAGGCGACTGATCAGCTCCTTAATTATCATGGTCTTGAGGTCCACCAGTTGCTCGATCGGAGTCATGAGCTGAATGAATCATGTCGGCACAGCACAAAGAAATTTTTGGACGACGAAGGTCTCGTCTGCCTTCTCGCCCAGCGCTCGAATGCCGTTGACAAGCGTCGTCAACCTCATGGCAAAGTCGTCTACTGACTCACTATCCTTCATGCGAATTGCCTCGAAGTCACTCTTCAAGGTTTGCAACTTGGCTTCCCTGATGCGCTCCGCGCCAATGTGCATCGTCTTGAGCATTTCCTATGCCTCTTTGGCTGAGTCATTCTCAGTCAGTGTGAGAAGAACATCCTCTGGTACTCCTCGGAAGATGCTGGCGAGAGCCATCCTGTCTTTGCGCTCGTCGATGTCGTCGTGTACAACGGCGTCCCACATGCCTTGTGCCTACAGGTTTACCCGCATCTTTAAAGACCAGGCGGCATAGTTGCTCCTGTGAGCATCGGGTACTGCAGCGTCATGCTGCTCTCTTTTCCCTTCCAGACCGTCATGACTTTGCCTGAAGATGACTCGATGCTCGACTGACTCAGCATGAACTTTGGCATTCAACAATAACTCAAATGGCTTTGATACCAAGTGTTGACCTAGAGAAGCAAACATTGGCCAGGGAGAGAGGAGAATTATATTGTCTTGTTTATTAGCATGGAATGAAGCTTTTATATAGGCAGTACAAAGTAACTCTTGGACATCTTAGCTATTGACACATAACCCCTAAAGAGTAGGACACAACAAAGGAAAATGTAATTACATAAGACTTGGTATTAAAGTTTGAATGGAACATGATTATTCTTAACATTAGGCAGAGGTAATATCCCGGTGTGTGGTCCTAATTGGTGTGGTTGCTCCCTTGCTAAACCTCCTGGATTCAGATTCACCCCTAATATCTCTCTGCTTGTCAACTCCCCTTACATCCACAACAGACAGGGCCGGACCATTAGTGTTATTAACCTCCTCCCTCCCGCGGCTATCTCCATGCTGAATGATTTGGAGCTTAACTGCGAAGAACCTGATCAGATCTGCTGGGACCTTACTCAACATGGTAACTTCACCACAAAGTCCTATTAGGAACACTACAGGAGTAGATATAATACCACCAAATGGAGTAGGTTTTTTTGGAACAAATTTATCCCCCCTCACATAGGAGCCTTTCTATGGCGTCTCAGTCGCAACTCTATCCCGGTGGAGACGAGACTCCTTCGTATAGGTTTCAATCTTGCTTTCAAGTGTGTTTGCTGCGTCAACCTGGATGTGGAGACCATAGATCACCTCTTTGTTTTGTGCGAGACGGTGACGGCTATATGGTCTCATTTTGCAGGAGCTTTCCAACTCTCTAACTCTCCGGTTTCCCTTAACTAAATCACTGAGGATATCTCTCTTCATAATTATGTTGGTATCAGTAGAAACATTATATTTGGGACCTATCTTTAGGAAATTTGGAAGCAAAAAAACTCTATATTATTTGATAAGGGTATGGCGAACAATCATGACATCAGTTGCCGAGTTACTTCTTGCTTGCAATATGTTGGGAGTCGAACACGTCCTACAAGCGTTTCGACACCGTGTCTGAGAGTGCCTACAATGAAAATAGGCCAACCCACTAGAGATAACCGACCCCTGTCTAACGAACACCAAACACAGATAAATATAAGTATATGACGGTGACTACGTTATCTGGACAAATTCTAACATTTATAACTCAGGTGAAATTATAAGATTGACAAAAATCAATATTGAACCCTTTGGCCTAATAGATTCAACCCTCTCACAACACTCAAGAAAAAAATAAAGAGATTATAATTGAAATCACTTACCAAACTGTAGCAATTCTCTGAGCGAAGGCGATGACTCCTCGATCAGATCTTTTTCTTCCTTCTGTCTTGGATGTCGAAGTCCTAAGAGCAAAACACGTACTTTCTCTTAGATTTGTTGTAGACGAGCACCCCGAATCTCTAACTTGTGCTATGCTTTGTGCCTCCACCCTCCTCCTATATTTATATGATAAGAAATCATATTTTAGGTCATAATAGAATTTTCTAAATAGAAAACCTTAAAATAAGAATTCTATTTCACCTAAAATAGCCCAACACCAATTATGGACTTCCAAATTATATCAAATCAAATCTTTGACCATATTTGGGCTCCAAAATTTACCAAATTCAGACTGGACCCCAATAATCTTTCCCTCCAGTCTGATGAGAGGGTGTTGACTCCATGGCTTCTCAACTGTACTCCATGCCTGTCGCCGAGCGACATAGTTCCTGCTCCCCCATGCTACCTGTAGTGCCCCGCTCCGCGTAGGCATTATGTACAAGTGATATCACTTTGCTTGCTCGAGCAAAAGTCTTCTCGGAGAGTTCTCGACCGAACCACAAGATGATTGATCAAGTGAGTGGGCAGAACTGCATTCTCTGATTTTTGTACGACTTAATAATGAATCTGAGTTTTTGAATGCTTGTTGCATAGGAAGATAGTTTCATAAAAAGAATGATAGAACCTGACTCTACATGCTTCATAAGAGAACTCGTATAGCTTATCCTCGAAATGAACCTGCTTGCTTAACTAAGAGAATTTGTATGCTTGTCTGAATGAGATAGAACCTTGCCATGCTAAAGTCAAGAATATAAGAAATATTGCATGCTTAGTTACACCGACACAGCTATCAAACGAACCCTTGCTATGCTAAAAGATAAGTAAATGAATCGCTTGAATAAGTCCATTTGAAACATGCTAAGAAAGATATAGATATTTCATACTAGATATGAAATCGAAATTGTGCTTGTCATTATATGTTTCGCTTGTCTGTTTTACTATATTCGAATTTGTTATAAGTCTTGATTCGTATAAGCATAGACTAATAATGCGCCATGATGTTCCATTCCTTTGGGATCTGGGGGGTGTGCTATTAGATATGTGAAAATATGTGTTTGCTTGAATGAATGAAAGAGAAGAGTCTAGTAGTCCGCCCTGATGTTCCGGTCCTACGGGATCTAGGGGGTATGGCTATTAGATTATTAAATTCTTGTTTATGTTTGGTGCATCCTAAATATTTAATTGATAGAATATTGCTTATCATGCATTGGTCTCGGACAACTTGTGCACAAGGTAATAGTCTCTCGAACGATTCCTGGGGCACTGGGAATCGGTCGGTCCGAAAGGGATTATGAGAGCACCCTGATGTTTCGTTCCTCATGGATCTAGGGGGGTGTTGTTGTCCATCAATGGGGCAACTCATAGGCCATCATATAGTTAGGGCACATGCTAGGCTAGCCTTCTTGCATACCTAACTATTTGATGCAGAGACGGACAAGAAACTAGAGAACCTTATAGATATAGGTTTATGCAAATTATTGCTAACTTGTATGTCTGCTGCAGGATAACCGTTCGGCAAGGGGTGAGAAACATAAGAGTATATATTTATAGCCTGCTTGTAAATAAACTTGTGCATCTTAGAGTTTATCTGATAGTGCTTCATGCATTCGCATCGGTCAAACAATAACTATTAGTGCAGAGCTGAACCTTGGTCACAGCTGCTAATAACATCAGAATGTGAGTCATTGGTTAGCTGGATTACCGCTACCGATCCTGAGTTTCTCGGGGACCAAAATCATATAGCTAGTTCTTCTTGTGTGCTTGGAATATGATAGTCCACATAATGCTTGCTTTGTTTTGAGATAAACAGTCCACTGGAGAACTTGTCCCATAAGAGTTAGATTATGGTGCACAATATATGCTGCACACTACATGATAGAACACTGTCCCGTATGTATACTTATGGTTGAATATGCAAAACTGTTTTTAAGCTATATTTTCAAAAGATGTAATCTGACTATAATCCTGAGCTGCATGAAATGAACTTAGGTAAAACTAGCAAGATCACTAGTAATATAATACTCTACCATATGCTTACTTAGTGTGGGTTTCAGGGGGTGTAGCTTCTTTTCAGTTGTTTTATACTCACCAGTACTTATAAAAGTGCTGACCCACCAACAGTTTGCTTGTTCTCAGGTGCTGGATTGTCCGAGGAAGCGATAGTTGTACCTCATCCCAGGGACCCAGAAATCTGGAGTCGATGCCTTGAGCTGTATCGAGTTTGAGCTGCTTTTATATAGAGAGACATAATATATGGAACAGTGTCATTGTAATCGAGAGAAAGAGTGCCTGAGCGAATTGTAACCTCGGCCATGCGCCACTTGTAACACTTTTAATTATCAATAAAGAGCTTGTTTTCATGTGCCATTGCGTTCTTTACTTTTCTGCAATATGTGTGTCGCTGCCTCTGTATTGAATAACCTACTTGTCCTTGTTTAAAGTTTTAGCCTTGTGCAAGCGTATTTTAGGCTTGCACGGTATTACGTCCGTGAGAGGACGATCAGTTCCGTAGGGACCAAGCGAGGACGATCGGACCCCTGCAGGACCGGGACGTGACATAGTGGTATCAGAGCAACTCGATTCTTTGTCCATTCTGTTGCCTCTGACTCTGAGTTGTGCCCGATGTGCTGCAATGAACGTTCCATACAATAAGTCCATAAATATTCTCAATAATGCTCATAAAAGTTTTTTGGATTTGATTTGTTGCTTGATAGTTGTACTTTCATGCTTGTTATTTGCTTATATTTTGATTGAGGATGAGGACTATCGCTGTTCTGGATTTTTGTGAGTTTCTCCTTGAGTTTCGAGGATAAAACTCTTTGTTGGTGGGTAAGTATGTAGTGCTCCGCTCCACGTAGGCATTATGTACAAGTGATATCAGTTTGCTTGCTCGAGCGAAAGTCTTCTCGGAGAGTTTCCGACCGAACCACAAGACGATTGAGCAAGTGAGTGGGCATAACTGCATTCTCTAATTTGTGTACGACTTAATAATGAATTTGAGTTTTTGAATGCTTGTTTCTTAGGAAGATAGTTTCATAAAAAGAATGATAGAACCTGACTCTGCATGCTTCATAAGAGAACTCGTATAGCATGTCACCAAAATGAACCTGCTTGCTTAACTAAGAGAATTTGTATGCTTGTCTGAATGAGATAGAACTTTGCCATGCTAAAGTCAAGAATATAAGAAATATTGCATGCTTAGTTACACCGACACAGCTATCAAATGAACCTTTGCTATGCTAAAAGATAAGTAAATGAATCGCTTGAATAAGTCCCTTTGAAACATGCTAAGAAAGAGATAGATATTGCATACTAGATATGAAATCGAAATCGTGCTTGTCATTATATGTTTTGCTTGTCTGTTTTGCTATATTCAAATTTGTTATAAGTCTTGAGTCGTATAAGCATAGACTAATAGTGTGCCCTGATGTTCCGTTCCTTCGGGATCTAGGGGGTATGCTATTAGATATGTGAAAAGATGTGTTTGCTTGAATGAATGAAAAAGAAGAGTCTAGTAGTCCACCCTGATGTTCCGGTCCTACAAGATCTAGGGGTGTGTGGCTATTAGATTGTTAAATGCTTGTCCATATTTGGTGTATCCTAAATATTTAATTGATAGAATATTTTTTGTCATGCATTGGTCTCAGACAACTTGTGCACAAGGTAATAGTCTCTCGAATGATTCCTAGGGCACTGGGAATCGGTCGGTCCGGAAGGGATTGTGAGAGCACCCTGATGTTCCATTCCTAAGGGATCTAGGGGGGTGTTATTGTCCATCAATGGGGCAACTCATGGGCCATCATATAGTTTGGGCTCATGCTAGGCTAGCCTTCTTGAATACCTAACTGTTTGATGCAGAGACGGACAAAAAACTAGAGAACCTTATACATATATGTTTATGCAAATTGTTGCTAACTTGTATGTCTGCTGCAGGATAATCATTCGGCAACGGTAAGAAACATAAGAGTATATATTTGTAGCCTGCTTGTAAATAAACTTGTGCATCTTAGAGTTTATCTGATAGTGCTTCATGCATTCGCATTGGTCAGACAATGACTATTAGTGTAGAGCTGAACCTTAGTCACAACTGCTAATAGCATCATAATGTGAGTCATTGGTTAGCTGGATTACCGCTACCGATCCTGAGTTTCTCGGGGACCGAAACCATATAGCTAGTTCTTCTTGTGTGCTTGGAATTTGATAGTCCACATAATTCTTGCTTTATTTTGAGATAAACAGTCCACTAGAGAACTTGTCCCATAAGAGTTAGATTATGGTGCACAATATATGCTGCGTATTGCACGATAAAATACTGTCCTGTATGTATACTTATGGTTAAATATGCAAAACTATTTCCAAGCTATGTTTTCAAAAGATGTAATCTGACTATAATCCTGAGCTGCATGAAATATACTTAGGTAAAACTAGCAAGACCACTAGTAATGTAATATTTTGCCACATGCTTACTTAGTGTGGGTTTCAGGGGGTGTAGATTCTGTTCAGTTGTTTTATACTCACCACTACTTATAAAA
The DNA here is from genome assembly GCA_036927795.1 of Iris macrosiphon. Taxonomy (NCBI): domain Eukaryota; kingdom Viridiplantae; phylum Streptophyta; class Magnoliopsida; order Asparagales; family Iridaceae; genus Iris; species Iris macrosiphon. Next base: position 114,907,829 of record JAYESA010000016.1, on the reverse strand, counting down.
GTGCTGACCCACCAACAGTTTGCTTGTTCTCAGGTGCTGGATTGTCCGAGGAAGCGATAGCCGTACCTCATCCCAAGGACCCAAAAATCTGGAGTCGATGTCTTGAGCCGTATCGAGTTTGAGCTACTTTTATATAGAGGGACATAATGTATGGAACGGTGTTATTGTAATAGAGAGAAAGAGTGCTTGAGCGAATTGTAACCTCGGTTATGCGCCACTTGTAACACTTTCAATTATCAATAAAAGTGCTTATTTTTATGTACCATTGTGTTCTTTACTTTTCTGCAATATGTGTACCGTTGCCTCTATATTGAATAGCTTACTAGCCCTTGTTCAAAGCTTTGGCCTTGTGCAAGTGTATTTTAGGCTTGCACGATATCACGCCCATACGAGGATGATCGGTTCCGTAGGGACCAAACGAGGACGATCGGACCCCTGCGGGACCGAGGTGTGACATTATCAATCTCCGATCTCCCGAGTTGCTTTGCATCTTCCTTCGTCTCCAGCTCCTCGATCGTCACGTCGACGCCAGCTGCCATGCGTAGCACCTTCTGTACCACTGGGATCCTGCCGACATTAATGACACGGCTGAGACCAAAGTTCCTGACTATTAGCCTCACTGTGAGTCTTGGTTGCCTGTCCCCGACTTTTGTCTTCCACCGAAACGTGTTAACGTTCCGACGAGCTTTTTCACCCTTGGCTGGCCAAACCAAGCGGACGGTACGATTCTCTCGAGATTTAAACTCTTAAATTTGCCCACATTCGTGTCCGAACTTGAAGCTCTCCCATACACATGCATCATCGAGCAGAATATCACCCACTGTGCATGTCATCGATGACCCATAACCCCCCCAGAACTATGTGAATGGTAACGCTCCCGCCTCAGATTGAGTTTGCTACAAACATTGATCTCCTCTCTGGCCTCGAACTGCTAAAACCAATGTCGCTCTGTGAAGCTATGACAGACCACCCGTCTCCAAAACCAGATCTGTAAAGCAACCCCTATATGAAGATAGACCAGCTGTCATGGGACCGACATACTGACCCTCTGTAGCGCCCCGTTCCCCCTATTCAGGAAGCGCAACTAAGAAATACTTGGTATCGTTCGATCGGGACAGATTGAATTAAGATCCTTTTCTCGTTATGGATTGATTTATTTGAAATCAGGACCCACATTCAACGGATTGTGCCTCAGGGAAGGACTCGGCGGCATAGTCGAGAGGGGCCTTTCCATTGTGTTGGTTTCTTTGTCCGTTTTTGATGTCGCTTTGTTGCTTTCTTGTTGGTTTCGTGCCTTATATTTTCTTGAACTGTTTCGATGGATTTTATTATCTTCGTTCTTTAGATTTCTTATTTCGTATCGAACTATTGGAGACCAAAGCAGAAGATGTTGATCATCTGTTGGAGCTTGTAGGTGATCGTGTAGGCGACATACAAAGATCTCCCTTTTCTCTCTTTTTTAAATTACCAACTTGTGAGTGGCTTTACTATGATTAGCGCTCTTCTTCCAAGTCTTCATTCCTAATAAATTGACTCGCTTGTGCATCTCGATCAACGATACCAAAAGAATAAAATTGAGTCAAGATAAAAGAAGAAGTAGACTTGAAACACTTATAATGCTTTTCATATAAAGTCTCAACGATTACATTGTTGCGTGCTTGTCCGCTATACATACAGCTTTTTTATCTTCAGTTGTAGTTAGAACTTATTCATCTATAACTGTTTAATGAGTAGTACATAACTTTTGAATTGATCATATCAACTAGTAGACTATGCCATCGTACTGTGCTAAAGTTGTTCTGTTCATGTTGATGTCTTGAAATGCTTCGTATGTTAACTTAGTGTTTAGATCATCAATGGTCATAGATAACTTGTGCACAAGGTATATGGTTCCTGCGAACGGTCGCCCAGGACACCGGGGCCGATTCGTCCTGGGCGGAACAACAGTTAGTCGTGCTAGCAACTTAGCACGGGTGAGGCGGGAGTTTGTAGCAGGGCTCGCTACCTGCGCTACAAGCATCGTCGTCTACTCAGACTATACTCCATGACGGCTAGTCAAGACAGTGATCCTTATGTATATTTAAACTGTGTAGACTAACTATGTCTTCGTGGCAGGGAAGGTCATGGTAAGTTTTGTACAGGTGGTTCAGACGGTTCAGGTAAAGTCACCGAACGGTGGCACATTTTGTTATGTCATTCCCTTCTATCATATATAAAAAATTAAACTCGGGCAAGATAGAAAGATCACATAAAAATAATGTTGCATGTTCACATGAATACAAAGTCGATTTTGGTATATTTGGTTAGCTCACCCTCACAGGTACTTTTTGAAGTACTGACCCTCGTTGCAGCAGGTTCTCCGAGCCGAGACGACGCGGCAAGGAGCTAAAGCTTCCCCCAACCCTTCACTAATACGGCGCATTCGTGTTTGTGACTTTTGAAGCTCAAGTACATAATCACAAGGAGCCCGCGCATATCTTTTGAAGTTCCTAGGCGATGGTGCTGACTCGCACCCGAGGTGGTTTGTGCATTTTGAAATATTAGTAAGGATATAATGTATGGAACGACTATCTTATTTTGCGTCCAAGTTGTAAGCCCATGCGGCATTCTTATTACTTTTGGGTCAAGAGTCTGTAACCAGATATTCATTATCAATAAAGAGAACTTTCTTATATCTTAATGTGTGACATCTTATTTGCGTACTCTGTTGTATTTTTTCTAAAGTATATCATTATGCCTAGGCCTTGTGCGCGCGCTCCTTATACGTGCACGCCATCACTTCCGGGGGACGATTATCAATTTAGCAAAAATTAGGGTATGGCACCCTTAATCTTTGGCTCATCACCATTCGTTGCTTTATCTCAACGAACCGAATCCTCCGTAATCCTCAAAGTATCTCGAAGTCCCTCCTCAGCAAGTTTTCGATGATCCAACTCCTGTCGAATACCCCTCGAGCCTCCATCTGATGTCTGTGGCCTGTTGTACAACTCAGCGGCTTGAGCCTGTACATGCCACAACATAAATCTTCTCGAGCCAGTTGTTGGAAATCCTTCGTTAGCATCCAGTCTTTGTTCTAAAATAAGCTGCGACAGCCATCATCCGCCAGCCTCCCTACCAAAACTAAGTTGTAGCACAAACTCGGTACATGTCGTACATCCTTGAGAACAAACTTCTCACCAGGCTCCATTGTCAAGTGCACATCACCGATGCATACAACTGCAGCCGTCCCCTTGTTGCTCATCTTCACACGTCCAAACCTTCCATTGTGGTATAACATAAAGATTCTCCTATATGGAGTGGCGTGATATGACGCTCCCGTGTCCATGACCCAATTGCCATCATGACATATGACACAAGGTTCCTTTGCGTCGGTTGCTGCGATAATGAGATCTCTTATAGCTGTGAGATCCTCCTGGTCATCCTTGCCTTTGGCCTTCAACTTGATAAATTTACTTATTTTATACAGTTCTTCTGGTTATGTGCATTTTTCGAACAAAGAAGACGACTATAGGATCGAATTCGCTTTCCGTGGTGAACTGGTCGTCCCATACCTTCGGAAGCCTTACCCTTTTTGAACACCCTCTTGCTTTACCAGCTTTGAGCTTCATACAGTTCCTCTTGATATGACCCATTTTGCCACAGTGATAACAGCCCTCCTTGCGGTCCACAGTCGCAAGATCCCGAGAACTCCTCCATGTCCTCGCCTGGGACTTGGGTCTTCCCTTTATGTAGGAAGCCACCAGAGCGGACTAATACAACGATTCCACTTGCTTATGCCGGATCTCCTTGTTCAACAAGCAGCTTTTGACTGCCTCCATCGTGATAACTCCACCAAGCACAAAGTTGCTCACCGACACCACCAACTTCTCCTAGCTTTTCGACAGAGAACTCAAAAGCAAAAGCGCCTGAAGCTCATCATCAATCACCATCTTCATTGCAAACAGCTGATTGATAATATCTTAAACCTCGTTCAGATGATGTGCCACTGGGGCACCCTCAGTGTACTTCGAGTTGACGAGTTAGCAAATCAAAAATGCCTTGTTGTCAGCCGTCTTCCTTTCGTACAACGAATGTCGCTTCTTCCATATTGCTTTTTCCAAACTCTCCATGGATACGTGATGAAACACCGAGTCGTCCAGCCATTGGCTGATGAATCCAATGTCATGGTGTGTATTGGGCAGGACCGAGCCGGCCCGCGGCCCGAGTCAGCCGAATTTGACCGGGTCTGGTCCGGGCGCGGGCTCAACTCGAGAGGAGCGACCGGCCGGTCCGCCCCGGCCCGGTCAGAAAAAACCTCGACCTAGCCCGGACCCATGACCCAGTCAGGGGAGGACCGGGCCAAACCGGTCTGGGTCCGGGCCGGTTCACGGTCCGGCCTGTCCGGCCCGATTTAATTTTAATTTTTTTTACTTTTTTTATATATATTTTATATATAATATATATGATATAACTTATATGTTAATAAATTTAAGTTAAAATTTATAGGTTATTTGTTACTAAGTTATTTTTTTATAATTTAAAATTTATAAGTTATTTGTTAGAATTTTTTATATAACTTTAAGTATAAATTTATTTAAAATTTATAAATTATAAGTTTAGTATAATTTAAAATTTATAAATTTATTTGTTAGTAAATTTATTTAATTTATTTATATCAATATTTATATCTTTAAGTATATATTAAAATATAAATATTTATAAGTTAAATTTTATTTAAAATTTTTTTGGAATAACTTATAAAAAATGTATAAATCTATAAGTTAAAATTTAAAGAAGTTATTTATATAGACATAAAAATTTAAATGTAAACAACTAACAACATTAAGTAAGATAAATCTATAACGCTTGCTAGAAGCTTCCAAAAGAAATCGTAAGAAAATTTGTTAAGAGGAAAGAAGTTGGACTCCAGTAATTGCTTTGCTTCTAAACTTTGTAAGAGAGTGAAAAAATTTTGTAAGAGAATTTTTTTTGCTATGTTTATTTTTCATTAATTATGAACTATTTATAGAAATTTTTTGGGTCAAATGACCCTAAATACTCTAAAAAAAGAGTTGTTATAATTGGTATTTTGGTCATTTTTAGCAAAAAGACTAAAATACTCCATAAACGGTCAAAAAATTGCAACTAAATCGGGAGTTCCAAAATACCCCCCAATGGTTATTTTCTAAAAAAAAAAATCAGCCGAATCGGACTGAACCGGGCTTGAAGTGGGCCTGTCCGGGCCGGCCCGACCTGGCCGTCCGAATTTAACTCGGTTTGAACGGAGGGTTGACCGGGCCAGGCCGGACCGGGCTTGCGGGTCGGATCCTCCGACCCATCCCGGACCCGTCGGGGGAGTGGGCCGGAGCAGGCCGGTCCGTTGACCGGGTCCGGGCCGGCCCGTACCGGGTTTGACCGAGCCTGACCTGTGGCTGGTTCCGGGCCGGCCTGCACTTTTACACACCTTGAATCCAACGGCCTTCCGTTCTAGTCGTTTTCAGTCTTCAACGGCTTTGTCCATTGGCTTAGCGTTGTCGTCCTCCAACGGACCATGCAATTCCTTGCACCAGAGTAGATCCTCCATTATTGGCTTCCTAATCGTCCAATTCCTCCTGTGAGGGTTCATCTTTTCCGTAGACATAGTTTCCAGAACCAAAATCAGTAGCTCTGATACCAGATGTTAAAAATCGGACATGTCTTGCAAGCGTTTCGACACTGTGCCTGAGAGTGCCCGCAGCGGAGACTTTATGCCAACTCACCTGAGATAACCAACACATATCTAACGAACACCAAGCACAAATAAAAAGAAGTATATGGCGGTGACTACGTCATCTGGACAAATTCCAACCTTTATAACTCAGGTAAAATTATAAGATTGATAAAATCAATGTTGAACCATTTGCCCTAATAGATTCAATCCCCTCACCACATCAAAGAAGAAAAGAAAGAGATTATAATTGAAATCACTCACCAACCCATAGCAATCTTCCTGAGCGAAGGCGACGACTTCTCGATCAGATCTTTTCTTCCTTCTATCTTGGATGAAGAAATCCTAAGAGCAAAGTACGAACTTTCTCTTAGATTTTCTTTGGACAAGCACCCAGAATCTCCAACTTGTGCTATGCTTTGTGCCTCCACCCTCCTCCTATATTTATAGGATGAGAAATCCTATTTTAGGTCATAATAGAATTTTCTAAATAAAAAACCTTAAAATAAGAATCATATTTCACCTAAAATAGCCCAACACCTATTATAGACGTCCAAATATGGTCAAATTAAATATTTGATACAAATATAAAATATAATTAAATCTTACCTTTAATGTAGATTTTTTAAATTATATCAAATCAAATCAAATCTTTGACCATATTTGAATTTCAAAATTTATAAAATTCAGACTGGACCCCAACAAAACACTCCTTGAGAGCTCATAACCTTCTGCTCAACAAGGACGAGGGGGTGACCAATGCTCTGAACAACTTTCACACCCGACCCCCTCTTCCTAATTTCATTCCTGGTGGTAACAACAGATGGGAGCTTCCGCGGACCGGGCTGAAACTGAATTTTGGCAGTCTAAAGGGGGAAGAAATTGCCAAAGGGGGTTGGGGGGTGACATTATAAGAGGAGTGGACGGCCACTTGGTGCTCGCCTTCAAAAAATACTTCTGCAATAGTACTCCCATTATCCCGGAAAGCGACATCCTTTTGTTTGTCTTACAATTGTGCCTCATCAACTCCATGGAGACGACCTCCACCGCCTTCAAGAATGTCCTCTCCGGCGAGTCCACCATTTCTTGGAGAAGCACTTACAAAATCAGAAAATCAAATCCCTAATCCCAACGATCACCGACTTTTCTAAGATTTTCGAATGGGCTAATGGTGTGGCTAAAGCTCTAGCTTCTTTGGCTTTAGCCTCTAAAGAAGAGGAGATCTTCTCCCACACTTCTTTGGCTTTAGCCTCTAAAGAAGCGCATATCTTCTCCCACACTTTAGAGCTTCCGGACCTTGTTGGACAGGTCATCACATCTGATCAGATGGGTACTACGGCTGGCTGAAGATAGTTTTGAGTGGTGTTTCTATCTTCTTTTATTTTTGTTACTTTTTGGGTCTTTTCAGCTCCTGTAGGCTGCATGGGCTATCTTCCTGCGCCATTTTGAGCTACGGCGCCTTTTTACTTCAATATATTGGCTAAGGCCCCCATGTGGACATGGTTTTACCAAAAAAAAAATAAATCCCATCCTCACTACTTTAAAGTAAGTACCAAGAATCAGTATTGTGTCCGGTAAGACACGGCATTAGCAGTGGCGTGTCGTGCAATATAGAGTTGGAAACAATAGGTCCACCCAATTGCATCAAATGATATTGACTTAGACGGTGTCATACCTAATTACGGAAAGAATTTATCACGAACATTTCAAATTTCATTATCAAGCAGCAGCTGCATCATCAACCTTCACATACTCCTCGTCGGAGATCTTCGGCTTTCCGATGCACGGCACCATCTTTTTCACTGCAATTGTCGGTGCCGGCACCTCCTTAATGCTGACAACCTTCCCCTTCTCCAAATCCACCACCACCAGTTTCCCCTCCAGCAACAGCACCACCTCCATCGCCCTCCCGGACCACTCGAACCGGACCGGCTCGGCCGATGCCAGCCCGGCCAGCTGCACCGACCCGACTAGCCCCCACAGGTCGGACGACGCCTCCATTTTGTATCCGACGGCCTTGTTAGTATCAGTGAGCACGACGGAGCACAGTCCGCCGCCCCGCATGCTGCCGAGCTGCCACCTGTCCTTGGACGACGCCCATGCCCCGGGCGGAGGGGGCAGGATCCGGACGCGGCGGGACGAGGGGTGGTAGCCGACCACCATTGGCGTCGGGGGGCAGGTGCGCCAGTAGGCGGAGCCGGCCGCAGCGACGCCGGAGTCGGGGTCGATCCTCCCGACCGTGAAACTTTCGCCGGGGGCGGCGGAGGAGAGGGTCCAGCGTCCGGAGAGGGAGTCGAAGGCGTCGAAAGTGTAGACACCTTCGGCATCGGCTCCGCCGACGCCGCCTATGGCGCAGACGACGGCGAAGAGGCCTGCGGGGGTGGGACCCACGCGGATGACCACGGAGGGGACGTCGACCGGCGGGTGGGGCAGGGTGGGGCGGGGGAGGTGATGGTGGCACCCGGAGGAGAGGGTGTCGACGACGTGGTAGGTGGACCAGGGACCGCGGGAGAGAACGAGGCCGGCGGAGGAGGAGACCACGGTGGAGGAGGGGGCGGGGACCACCGCCAGGTCAGAGGACTCTTCTTGTTTTCCGAATGGGAGGAATCCGACGGAGGGGATGAAGACGCCGAGGATCCGACGGTCCTCCTCCTCTTCCTTGTCGACGAGTTCCCACTCGGAATTGGAAGCCATTGATTCTTCTTTCTTGTTTCTTGGAGGACAAGTTTGATATAGGAATGGAATGAGAAAAGAAAAAAAAGAAAAGAAAAGAAAAGAAATCGTTGAGAGTCGGAGGTGAATCAAATTGCGACGCGTGGCTTCGAGGAGATCGAGACCGTATACTGGGGATAGGTATAACAATTTGGGAAGAAAGCAGCGGAGTTGAAAGTTGTATACGTACAGCCGCAAGCCCGCATTTTCCGGTTGGGGTAAGGTTCTTTTCTAGCAACAACTAAGGTGTTTTATGGGCCGGGCCGGGCCGGCTCAAAATTTGATCTCTGGAAAAATATTTCGGATCGCGTCAGACCGGACTTTGACCGAAATACTGAATCTCATTCCGGACCTTTGAACCAAATAATACGAGCCCGAGTTAGCCTGAGCCGTCCCACCAGTCTATCCACACACACATATATATATATATATATATATATATATATAAAATCGAAGAAGCTAATTAATTTTCTTGTTCAAAGGTGTACAACTCCGCTTGAGAGCCTACAACCTATAACCAATTTCGGTCCGAAGAAACAGTCCGAACACCGCACCTGTACCACATCCCCATCGCACCACACTGCACCGCATTCGCACCACACTGCACCGCATTCGTACCGCATCACACACTTAATTCCCCCAAAGATAATTAAAATGCCAACCCCGTGGTTCGAATCCGCAACCACCGGAGGAAAATGCCTCCCTTTTAACCACTTCGACTAGAATTCAATGACAATAACAATAGTACATATGTTCCAGAGCTGCGATCCAGTGGTTGGGTTTGGGGACATTAGACACGACGAACGGAGTTTGAACCATACCGCTGACGGATAGATAAGTAGTAGGGTGTGTGTGTGTAATATATACATGAGGAGGGGTCGAAATCCTCTCATTTTTTTGCATCCCTGTAAAATATGTTTTCTCTTTCACAGTCGTTTGATCTTGTTTAACTCATCTAATCTTAATCGTTGGTTTGTAACAGTTGTGATCATGGTGATGCTTGGGAATGCAAAAATGGGGAGATCCCGATCTAAGTCGTTTGTAAACATTTAGTTAAAACGGCTTAAAAGTGAATCCATTCTACTATATAATGTCAAAAGTAGGCTTCACAGTGAAAGTTTTCATTCAAAAAATACCCTTTATATTAATTACTAATTAAAAATCTAAATTAAAATTAATATGGGGTATCTAGGTAAATACATGAGTTGTCATTTGGTATTCTTAATTACAACAGCTCTTAAATACATTTAGGATCTAAAAATGATGAATTGAAAAATTGACTTTGTTTAGCACCATTCATTCATTGAAAAACGAACAATACACGTGTCTTTTAATCTTCATAATAATCAATACGTGAAACGCACGTGCATATATATATATATATATATATATATATATATATATATATATATATATATATATATTGAGTTAGAGGAGGGATCCACATCCCATATTTTTACATTTCCAAGCATCTCCATGTTATCAATCGTTGGATCTTGTTTAAGTCATATAATCTTAAACATAGATTTAAATGGTTCAAATCAACGGTTAAGATTAGATGACTTGAACAAGATCCATTAGTTGAAAACATAAAAATACTTGGTGATGCATAATAGGGGGGATGCGGATCCCTTATATATATATTAACGAGGCTTTAAAACGGCTCAAAAGTGAGCCGTCTAAGCCGTATGTATATCATCAATTAATTATTTTTAAAAAATTAATTTTACGTTAAAAATTGTTAAAATATTTAAATTTATTATAAATAACACTATAAGGATTCAAAATCAGCCAACCAGAGAGAATACCTCCCACATTAACTATATGAGTTAGAAGAAATGTTTGTTTATAATTAGATAATATTACATAACTAGCCATTTTCAAAACTCTTTATGAAAAGTAGAAATATATCCATAACTAATTATAATTAAATATAAAAAATTATATAAAAAATTCTAATTAAAACATAAAAAAATATATAATAAATTTTAATTTAAATATTTAAGCAATTTATATTAATTTTAGAAGGAAAAAATTATTTTATGTACAACGCACGTGAATTTACTAGTACTCTTATAATGAGACTTTAAAACGGCTCAAAAGTGATTTGTTTAAGTCGTTTGTAAATCCTCCACAATGATTTAAAATAATAATATTACGTAAAAAATAAATAAATTTGTTATAAATAATGTCACGGCGTATCGAAATTGATCAACCAAGGAGAGTGTCTCCCACCTTAACCACATGAGCTAGAAGAGATGTTTGACTATAATTATATAATATTATGTAGTTAAACAATTAGTTAAAATTTATTTTTTTATTTTATTTTTAATTATTTGAGAATATACGTACAACTTAGACGGCTGGTCTTTTCAAAATCCAAAACAAACTATAATAAAATATATTTAAATATTTAAATTATTTTATAATAATATTAAAAAAATTATTTTACGTACAATATATATATATATATATATATATATATATATATATATATATATGCAGAGTCTGAAAACAGAAAACGCAATTCGACCCAAAGAAAAAGTGGGTCGGCCAAACTTGGGTTTGACTTCAATCAGTTTTTAGGCTGTCCGGTCCAAACTTTTAATAAAAAATAGAAAATTTAAATAATTTTAAAAAAATAACTTTTAAAATAGTAGGCTTCGTAGGAATAGACTAGTTCAATTTTTTTTTTTTTAAAAACTTATTTCCTAATTCGATCGATACTGGCAAGAGGGAGACAGAGACATCTTTCTCACAAATATATTTTCCACCACCTATTATGTATGAATGTTACCAGTGGTAGAGCGATAATGTATAAGAGTACTGTCATCTATCAACAATATACTCTATTACAACTATTTTGCTAAGAGGGAGTTTATTGTAGAAACATTGTAGTAATTTTCGAATCATAATCACCCTAATTTTCGGAGAAAATATGGTGATTTCATAATTATTATGATTGAAATTGTGATTATTGACATTGATTTCATAAGAAATTACATACAATCTTATATGTATATAACACTCCATAGTTTACTTTTTAATTCATATGATACTTTTAGATTAAGAATAATTTTTTGTTGCTAAAGTTTGTTAATTTTTTTCCTCTGATGTCATGGTATGGTGTTCAATAAAATTTGTGATCATCTAGATGTCAAGATATTCAAAGAATAGGAGGAAACAAATTAATTGACCTATGGCGATGAAGCAGAGACCTGATCTTATAATCTCAAAAAATGATGATGTGGGGCTTCTTTTTCTTTTTCTTTTTCTTCACCAAGCAGTCATTTACCTAAAAAAATATTTCTTTCTTTCTACAACAAAAAGATAATATATATTGATAAACTTATTCAATTTTAAAAAGAATTATAAATACTTAAAAAAAATAAAACAATAAAAAATACCTACAAGAATGAACAAAAGTTCTATCTTCAAGAGAAGATCATATCAAAGTTTGAAGTTTTTTTTTGAGAGACAAACTTAATCAAAATAAATTGAAGATCCCAAAAGTAAAAGTCATTTACCACAAAATTAATTTTTTTTTACAACTAAAGTAAACAAACATTCATAATCATGTTCAATTTTTTTTAAAAAATCATGAACAATTAAAAGACTAAAAAAATGAAAATAAAAATAAAAAAACAAAAATATCATCTTTTATAGAATATCATATCAAAGTTGATAAAAAAAAATTGAGAGACAATCTTGATAAATTTTTTTTGAAGATCTTAAAAGTAAAACTCATTTAAAGAAAAATAATAATAACATTTTTCTTTCTATGACAAAAGAGAAAAATAATTTAAGGATCTTAAAAAAAATTTACACCCGATAACAACAAATCAATTATTGGCAACACCGCTTGCAAGTATGCAGATATAAAAAGTGGAAAAAGAACGTGGTCGCGGTTAGGCGACGAATAAGATGGGTACGTGAAAGGAAGGTTGAAGTTGCCCTAAGGAGCCTAGGTCGTCACCATCAAAGTTAGGGTCAAGATCCTTGACCTTGACGAATGTTTGAACTATCATTGTTATAGGTCAAGGATCCTTGACGTGTTATACTAAAGAAGGAGAACATGGAAGAAGAAAAAAAAGGGAAGGAAAGACTTGGAGGAGAGTGAGCTTGGAATTTGTCACTCTCCGTTTCCGTTATACGTATTTTGAACGTATTTTATTTTAGTATGGTTGCATGTGCATGGAGACTAGACTCTTTCTTTGGTTTAACCTGGTTCATAGTTCATTTTGTGGGTTTGTTCAAGTCATGAGTGTTTGTTATTAAAATTGATTGCTTCAATAACAAACTGAAGAAAGTACAAAGAGGTCCTAAACATACAATTTAAATTTTTTGATTCTGGGGTGTGACGATGGACAAGGAGTGCTATGACGGCTCATTTACTCTGTTGACGATCCGACGTAGGGTGAGGAAGCTTATGTTCTCTCTTTGCTCGTCTCTGTATGCTCTGTCTCTGTGTTGGGCGACCTCTCTCCCTTTCTCCTCATTTTGGGCATGCCATCCGGGTATATATAGTCATCATTGGGCGCACATATGTTAGGCCGCATGGATGCTAGAGAGTTCCAAGTGTGCTTCCTGAATAGGGTGCATCTGTAACCGTGAGCAAGCCAAGCTGTCACGTGGACGCATGGACACATAGTCCGCACTTGGTTGGAGAGAATTACTCTTGTCGTAACAGCAAGATTTGGTTTTCATGGAGTCTGAAACACATGTGGCCAGAGACGCATGTGACACAAGGAGTCTGGGACGCCTGGGGCTAGGGACACATGGAACACATGGAGCCTGGGACGCACGAGACCAGAGACCAGAGACGCATGGGGCTGCATGGAGCCTGGGACGCATGGAGCCTGGGACGCATGGGGCCAGAGACGCATGGGACTGCATGATGTCTGGGACGCATGGGGCCAGAGACATATGTAACCGCATAGAGTCTGGGACGCATGGGGCCAGAGACGCATGTGACCGCATAAAGTCTGGGACATATGGGGCCAATTGTGCTGTATACATGGCGCTCCAAATCCTTCGAGAGTGAAGTTATGTGCTGACGTGAGACTTCTGTCGTTAAGTATATTCACATCTTTTGAGGTATCCAAAAAATTCTTTTTGTCAGAATTTTTTGTCAAGACGTTACTGTTGCTAGGATGATTTGTTAGGTCCATCTGCATACTTTTGGTCGCAATGGATATTGTGTCGCATGGACATTAGGACCGTTTGGTCGCGGGCCGCATGGATGAGTGCTTTCAGGCTGTCACTTATGCATTAATTGCAGGATTCGATTCGATCATTGGAGAGATTTCTTGGGATCCTGAGCCATCTCACGATGCGAAGCCCGAGGCGACGATTCACCCCTGGGTGACAGCGGATCTAGAATTCGAGTGTCATTCTCATCCTAGGTTTTCACGTGGATCGAGACAGCTCGGGCTATAAAAGATAAGAAGTCGGAAAAGAGATAGACTCTTTGCTAATTTTTGTCCTTCATTGTTGCGATTTTTCTTGTATTCTTCATCGAAAACTGCCATGGCTTCTCGAGCTCCATCTTCTTCAACGGCTGCCAAGGGCAAGGGGCTAGCTACCGAGGCTTCGGTCCCCAAAAAGAGGGGCACAAGAAGGGGGAAGGCTCTGTCGCCAAGGGCGGCTCCCTGAAGATTCCTTCTGACGTGCAAAATCCCATTAAAGGTAGGGTTACCTCTGGGGACGACGACAAATAAAAATCCTAAGACATTGTTTATATGGTCCGTCGCATGGATGAAGAGACATGCAGGACCTTTTCACGGGTCTCGTTGCCTGAGTGCGCAGACCTCTGACACAACCTGTCACATAGATGCACGGTTTTACAATGCACAGTCCATGGGTCTGTCGCATGGGTGATAACCCTACCTTGCGCAAATCTATTCTGTGCCTTGTGTGGATGGCACGCGTGGCTTTTTGTTAAAGTACACGTATTAATTTGTACTTTCTTTAATGTTCTTTTCAGTGAGCTTGCCCGTAAATCTTTCTAGTTAGTTTATTCTCAACCTTGAGCGTGTCTGTTGAGCATAAACTTTACAGATTTGATCACCTCCATGCAAATCCAACTGGATAGGGGTTTCTCGTCCGAGAGGCATAAGTTGATTGTCGACCAGAGCGAGTTTTACCTTCAAAGCCAAATGAACGCAAGAAAAAGTGCTGCCTGTCACGCCCCGAACCCGAAAGGGTCGTTCGTCCTCGCCGGATCCTTTACGGAACCGATTCGTCCTCGCTAGGGGCGTGATGCCGTAGGAGCCTGGAGTTGCGCTCGCACAAGGCAAGAACTTGCAGTTTTAGGAACCCATTTTGAAACACAATTGATAAAACACATTCACAGAGATTTGAACACAAATGCGGAAGAAACTTGCTTTTTCATTGAATATTCAGAGTAATTTACATAGAGTTTACATTGATGCGCCTTCTCGGCTATTGAATTACATTACAAAAGATAACTCAAAATGCAGGACGCACTCCGTCAGATAGTCCACGTCGTTTGCACATTACGCCCTTGTATAGTTTGAAGTCCATGCCTCCAAAATGAACTGACTCCAGCTATACTTCAAAATAGAGGTGCTCCTAACGCCTCCTCGCTAACGCACTAGCGTTGCACCGTCTGATTGCCTGAAATAGTTGCCTACAACATGGGTCAGTACTCAACTTGTACTGGTGAGCGGGATGAATCCCACTCGACTAAATCGACACTAGCTTGTTAGGGGAGAGCATGCATTAAGATAGCTTTTATAAGGAAGCAAGTGAAATCAATTCATATCAGTTGCATGTTTTGATAGGAATGAATATATAGCATTGAATCCAACCAGTACACCGATTGCTTACTCAATCGATGCACGCCTTCCCTGAAACGAAAACACAAGTATACTTACCATCTGTACAAGACAATAAGTTAGCATGCGTTCTATACTATGCGGTCATTGGTGTGATCGACACCTTAGGGACGTATTTCAAGCTTAGCGACGCGCCCTATCAGCCCGGGTAGCAAGCCCTGCTGGAGGTCCCGCTAAGCATCGTGACGAGCACGAATCAAATATTTTCCTCCGGATCGATACGGTTCCAGTGCCCCGGAAAGCCATTTCGAGGAAAGCCAAACCCTGTGCACAAGTTATCCCAGACCATGCAAATGCATGAAATAATTCATATTACATACAATGCATCGAATTAAACATAAGAAGTTAAGCAGCAATATATATATATATCTCATGCAACAGTTCATATTTCTCAAGCGGTATTCCGATTCAGTTATCCCATAAGTCCAAACTCTATCCGAGGCACCAGGCCACCACCAACAACCAACTCTTCCTTATAAACAAGCTCAAATTATAAGGTGTGCAAGCATATGATAATATTAGTCTACAAATCCCATGTTCCTTTCTTAGTGGCTGGCATGCCTGTGGCTAAGGATTTCCTAGGCGTCCAACAGGGCATCATCGAGTGAACGATTGAAACTTAGAGATGTTGGCATGAAAAAGTAGGAAAGAAGGGACCAAACCACTCACTGGTTAAGGAAAGAGGTAGCTGAAACACGATTCCCGCCTAGCGACGATCAAACGTCAGTTACACGGACCTGAAATAGTACGAGCACCGAGTTAGAAATCTTGCCTATCCTTCCTAGCCGAACTCCCCAGAACCTCAAAATCCAAACGATAAAACCAGCAGCGAAAACCAAGCAAATCGAAAGCAACAACAAATCCAGAACCTCAAAATGGCAATCAAGAAAACCAAGCAACCAAAACACGAAAACTATTGGACTCGTTTCAATAGAGACCTTTCCATGAGTTGGAAAGGATCATCGCATTTTGTCCGTGGCAAAGATGCCGAGATCTAAGCTACGACTTAGACGGACTAGCCACAAGCCCAATTACGTAGCGCTCGTCCCGGTCGGATCAGGATTTGAGGCACTACATAATATACCACTAAGAAAAAGTTTTGACCCGAAACTTAAGAACAAGGCCTACCTCCGACTCGAAGAACAATGAAGGATACTTCTCCTTCATCTCCGATTCTAACTCCCAAGTTGATTCTCCAACTGTATGGTTTCGCCACAGCACGCGAACCAAGGACATCGTACGGTTGCGAAGAACTTTTTTCTTACGATCCAGAATCTGCACCGGCTCCTCCGAGTATGACAAATCCGTGCGCAGTTCTAGCTGTTCGAAGCTAACCACATGACTCGAGTCATGCACATACTTCCGAAGTTGGAAAACGTGGAATACGTCGTGCACTCCAGCCAAGGCGGGAGGTAGTGCAATTCGGTACGCCACAACTGCCACCCGTTCTAGTATTTCAAAGGGGCCGACAAACCTGGGACTCAGCTTGCCTTTCACGCCGAAACGCATCACTCCACGCATCGGCGTCACTTTCAAGAAGACATGATCCCCGACCATGAACTCTAAAGGCCTACGATGAGTATCGGCATAGCTTTTCTGTCGGCTCTGCGCAGTGCGGAGTCTTTCCCGAATCAAGCGAACTTTCTCGACTGCCTGCTCCACCAGCTCGGGCCCGAGTACCTGCCGCTCGCTGACTTCGTCCCAACAGATTGGAGATCGACACTTGCGCCCATAGAGTGCTTCGTACGGTGCCATCTGGATGCTCGATTGGTAGCTGTTGTTGTACGCAAACTCCGCCAACGGAAGGTGCGTGTCCCAACTAGTCTTTAAATCGATCGCACACAGCTGTAACATATCTTCAAGTATCTGATTTGTCCTCTCTGTTTGGCCATCAGTCTGGGGGTGGTATGCGGTACTGAATTGTAGCTTGGTTCCCAAAGCAGACTGTAGGCTAGTCCAGAAATGAGATAAGAAACGTCCGTCACGGTCAGAGACGATAGTAGCAGGCACTCCGTGTAATCGAACAATCTCGTCTATGTAGATCTGTGCTAACCGATCGACGCTCCACACAACTTTTATGGGAAGAAAGTGGGCTGATTTGGTCAAACGATCAACTATGACCCAAATCGCATCGTGCCCCCGTGGCGTCTTCGGAAATCCCACAATGAAATCCATAGAGATGTTGTCCCATTTCCACTCGAGAATAGCGAGGTTCTGCATCTCCCCGCCGGGCCTTTGATGTTCAACTTTCACCTGTTGGCAGGCCATGCACTGTGACACAAAGGTCGCCACATCCCGCTTCATACCTTGCCACCAGAAGGTACCGCGTAAGTCCTTGTACATCTTAGTGCTCCCCGGATGCAAAGAATACTTCGCGTAGTGCGCTTCCGCCATAATTTCCCTCCGGAGTTAAGGGTCGCTTGGGACACATAGCCTTCCTTTCATTTATAAGGCCCCATCTTCGCCTGCCACAAAGTCAGACGTCTTCCCTGCCGAGATCAATCCGCGTACTATCGCTAGGAACTGATCGCCCTCCTGAGCTTACTTGATTCTATCTCGTAAACTCGGTTCAAGACGGAGTGGTGCCAGCTGCACTCCTTGCTGCCGAACTCGAAATTCGATGCCCATCGCCTCTAGATCTCGAAGTAAACGGTTGTTTATAGATAACGAGCCTACGTACTTTCGAATCAGAGCATCAGCAACGACGTTTCCCTTGTCCGGAGTATACGCGATCGTTAGATCATAGTCCTTAATAAGTTCTAGCCAACGTCGCTGCCGGAGGTTCAGTTCCCGTTGGGTGAATAGATACTTGAGGCTCTTGTGATCCGTAAAGATTTTGCAAGCAACACCATAAAGATAATGCCTCCACAACTTCAATGCAAATACAATCGCCGCCAATTCTAAGTCGTCCATCGGGTAGTTTTTCTCGTGCGGCTTCAGTTGCCTGGAGGCGTTCGATATTACTTTGTCCCATTGCATGAGTACACATCCCAAGCCGAGTCCAGAAGCGTCACTGTATATCTGAAACTCCTCTACCCCATTTGGAAGTGCTAAAATTGGAGCTGAAACAAGACGCCGCTTAAGTTCCCGAAAGCTAGCTTCGCATTCTTCACTCCATTTGAATACAATCCCTTTCTGAGTAAGGCGAGTCAAAGGCGAGGCCAGTTTAGAGAAATCTTTCATGAACCAACGGTAGTACCCTGCTAGGCCGAGAAAGCTTCGAATTTCACTAGCTGACGTAGGTTGTTTCCAGTCCACCACCGCCTCTATTTTCTTCGGGTCTACGGCGACGCCTTCTGCCGAGACGACATAACCAAGGAACGCCACGCTGTTCAGCCAGAACTCGCACTTGCTGAGCTTAGCGAACAACTTATGTTCTCGTAATGTCTGCAACACGATCTTCAGGTGTTCCTTGTGTTCCGCCTCGTTCTTGGAATATATCAGAATGTCGTCGATGAATACGACGACAAACTTGTCTACGTACGGTCGAAACACGCGGTTCATCAGATCCATGAAAGCTGCAGGGGCGTTCGTTAAGCCGAACGACATCACGAGAAACTCATAGTGTCCGTAACGGGTTCTGAACGCAGATTTTTGAATGTCTTCTGGTCTGATTTTCAACTGGTGATACCCTGACCTGAGATCAACTTTAGAGAAAACTTTTGCACCTTGCAGTTGATCAAACAAGTCATCTATCCTTGGCAAAGGGTACTGATTTCGAACGGTCGCCTTATTTAATTTTCGGTAGTCAATACACAGCCGCATGGATCCATCTTTCTTTTTCACAAACAGTACCGGAGCACCCCACGGAGAAACGCTTGGACGTATGTATCCTCGGTCCAACAGGTCTTGCAACTGAACCTTAAGTTCTTTTAACTCTGCTGGAGTCATTCGATAAGGTGCCTTCGATATCGGTCGCGCATCCGGAAATGTGTCGATGCTGAATTCGATCTCACGATCAGGAGGCATTCTAGGCAGCTCGTCTGGGAACACGTCGACGAAATCTGCTATAACATCAGCCTGAGCTGCATTTGCACTTTTCTGTCGAGTGTCTCGAACGGAAGCTAAGTACCCTTCACAACCCGAATGCAGCATACGCCTAGCCGAAATTGCTGATATCACCATTGTCGTCTTCGGTGCAGCGCTGCACGAATAGTAAAACTCTGCCTCGCCGGGTAGACGAAATACGACTCGCTTCTCCGCGCACTCGATTGTTGCATGGCAAGCACCCAACCAATCCATCCCGAGAATAATATCGTAATCCTTGATGTCCAGTACGATGACATCTAAGGAAAGCTTCCTTCCTCCGATGCAAATATATCCATCCCTACAGATCGCATGGGCGGGCATGTCGACTCCCGAAGGTGTGCTTACGCAAAGATTCATAGTTAAGGGAGTAGAAGCTAATTTATGCCCAACAGTAAAATCAGCAGATATGAAACTATGCGTAGCACCTGAATCGAATAAGACTCTAGCGGGCAATTCTTTGAAAAGTAAAGTACCTGTACGACCGTTTCAGAGACAGATGCCTCATCCCGAGTCAAGGCATAGACTCGGCCCTGAGCACCCTGACGTTGCGGGTTTACTGGCACCGCATTTGCATCACTTGCCGGAGGCCCCTTGTTCTGATTATTCCCGTTGTTTTGATTTGGCTTGCCCTCTCGACAGCTAAACTGTTTATGGCCCAGACGACCACATTTGAAACATCCAGTAACCCGATATTCGTTTACTCGATGCCCTGATTTGCCGTACCTGGTACAGTTCGGTGCCTGGGATTGACCCCTATTATCAGACGTGTGCGGACGCTTTTGCGCTCCAGACCCTCCCATTTCCTGAGGTCGTTTGTTGTTGTTGGTACGGAGGGTTTGCGCCTCTACCTTTGGGGGATGACGCCCAAAGATCCGCTCGCTGCCCAGAGCTGCTTCGTAGCATTCCCTGTAGGTTTGATATTTTTGATTGATGACGTCCCTACGCAACTCATCGTTCAAACCTTTTTGAAAACGGTAGCACCACGCCTACTGGTTAGGCAGGAAGTGCCCAGCAAACTTTGCCAGCTTCGCGAACACTGAGTCGTAATCGTCAACAGACAAACTCCCTTGCACTAGATTGCTGAAGTCGTCTTCCTTTTGTTGACGCACGGCTCGGGAAATATATTGTTCAATGAAAGCTGATTTGAACATTTCACAAGTAATTTTACAGTTTGGATTGGCATCGTAGATCTCTTGCTTCGTTGCCTTCCACCAATCATGCGCATGTAGTTCCAGCTGAACCGATGCACAGGCAACTCGCTTGGATCCCCGGATGCCAACCAGGTTGAAGAGTCCCTCCAGCTTAGCAATCCATCCCAACACCACGTCCGGTTTCGCTCGTCCGTTGAACGTAGGTGGATGCATTTTTGTAAACTCTGCTGCTCGGCAGGTGTTCCAAGCTGAAGGTTGCGTCTCTTCCGACTCATCCTCTACCGCCACGGCCGGCGGTGGGGAAGGAGTCACAGTGGCAGTCCCGTTGCTTGGTACCAAGGATGCAATCAGTTGCATCATGGTATCCATCTGCTTCTGCTGAGAAGCAAATTGCGCTTGTTGCGTAACAGCTTGTTGTTGCTGCACTTCCATGAGGTGCATAAGCCGTTCAGACATCCCGATTGAACCCGCTCCTCCGGATTCTCCAGAACTTGTTGGGTCGCTTCGAATAGGCTGAGCACTGCTTGCAGCGGCAGTGTTTTTCTTAGCCATTTGCTACAAAAGAGAGTAGCTAGTTAACACCCAAAATTGATAGATTTTATATCTACGGGCTCATTGTATAGCGACTCATCTGATACCAATATGTACAGCCGTGCTTTGTAGCAAATATGTCATCTGATACCAATAGCGCCGAACGTAACTCAATTGAGAGGCGCATCAAACTCCTTTATATTCTTTGAAAACCCAAGGAAGTACAGCCGTGCTTTGATACCAATATGTCACGCCCCGATCCCGAAAGGGTCGTTCGTCCTCGCCGGATCCTTTACGGAACCGATTCGTCCTCGCTAGGGGCGTGATGCCGTGCAAGCCTGGAGTTACGCTCGCACAAGGCAAGAACTTACAGTTTTAGGAACCCATTTTGAAACACAATTGATAAAACACATTCACAGAGATTTGAACACAAATGCGGAAGAAACTTGCTTTTTCATTGAATATTCATAGTAATTTACATAGAGTTTACATTGATGCGCCTTCTCGGCTATTGAATTACATTACAAAAGATAACTCAAAATGCGGGGCGTGCTCCGTCAGATAGTCCACGTCGTTTGCACATTACGCCCTTGTATAGTTTGAAGTCCATGCCTCCAAAATGAACTGACTCCAGCTATACTTCAAAATAGAGGTGCTCCTAATGCCTCCTCGCTAACGCACTAGCGTTGCACCGTCTGATTGCCTGAAATAGTTGCCCATAATGTGGGTCAGTACTCAACTTGTACTGGTGAGCGGGATGAATCCCACTCGACTAAATCGATACTAGCTTGTTAGGGGCGAGCATGCATTAAGATAGCTTCTATAAGGAAGCAAGTGAAATCAATTCATATCAGTTGCATGTTTTGATAGGAATGAATATATAGCATTGAATCCAACCAGTACACCGATTGCTTAATCAATCAATGCACTCCTTCCCTGAAATGAAAACACAAGTATACTTACCATCTGCACTTCAGTTGGTCCTGATCATGTCTCGGAGTTCTGACCGAGCCACAGCAGGGATGTACATTTCCTGGAAGAGTCTGGAGAACTCTTCCCAGGTAACCTGATCATGTCCGAGCCTTCTTTCTTCGGACAACCACCAATGATGCGCGTTGTCCGTCAGTTGCATCCGGACGGCAGTCATCCATTTGTCCCTTGGTAATTCAGCGGCCTCCAACTGATGCTGTGTGTTTGTAAGCCATTCATGCACTTCAGTTGGTCCTTCCTTGCCCGAGAAGGTACGGGGCTTAAGTTGGCGGAAATCCGTGATGGATCCCGTCGCTGGCCGCCTATTTGGTGCATGCTCCAATGCTGCGACCAGGCTGTTCCTTAGGTTCTCGGCCTCCCGGCGTTGGGTCTCCTGTTGGATCTGTTGTTGCGCCTGCATCATGGCGTAGAACATCTGGAACATTTGCTGGCCGTCTATTGCCTGTCCTGGGGGAAAGACAGGCATCATAGGTGGGAACTGGGGAGGAGGCGGGACGTCATCACGCCTGAACCTGGAACTTGGCTGGCCAGTTGGATTGTTCTGAGAGGATTGTCCTCTAGTGTCTGGCGTCGTTCCAGCCTCGCAGGTAAACCCTGCTTCAGTCGATGTTCCCAAGGGGGTCTCGTCACCACGTCTGGGATCCATTTCTCTGCATCAAAAGAAAACAATGAGAACGCACAGAGGAATCAAACAGGATGCAGTTCAAGCAATTGAATTCGACATAGAGTTCAAAAACGATTAAATATATGGATGAGATCCTACAACCTATCTTATTGCAGGCCTGTCCGGTCCCTAAGTTGAAACCGAACAATTTAGTTGAGGACCTGCATGGGCCACCACAAAAACCATGTCACGCCCCAGTCCCAAAATATCGAGGGACTGGACACGTGGCAATGGCCAGCAGCACGCACTGATGGATAACCCAATTTAATGGAGCCATCAGGGCGTACTTAAGCTGTAAATAAGGTCTACTACACAAGTCACGCTAATCTCATCCATAAAGAAAAGGAAATAAACTGCATAATCAAATGGAAATAATGTAGCAACATCAACACAGCAAGTCAGTCGGAGCAACAATCCGACTATAGTCTGCAATAAACTGGCTCTATAGGCCAGGAACAAAAGATGTAAACATGAAATAAATACTGAGCACTGGAACAAGCACTCAGGAGAAGTCCTCGGCAGTCACCTCGTCTTCAGTGTTTGGTTCAGCTCCAGCAATAGCTTCAGCTCCTGTCCCGTATATCTCGGGATACTGCTCCTCAGCTAAACCTGGGGACATAATCCATTCCAGGTCCTCAGTGGACATAGCAAGGCACAGATAATACAAGCCAAATTGAATAAGCAGTGCAATAAATAATGAATCAGCAGGGTAAACTAAGTAACTAACCATCTATGTGATATGCAAATGAGAGCAACACTAGTACTCAGGCTGAGACCGCTACAAGCTCTGTGTCGGGGAGCCGGTAGCAGTAATAACACGTAAAGGGTCTAGCTCTGCTGGAGAGTCTACAACCTCACAATAATAGTAGATATATATATAACAGCCTGTAGCCTGTGTGTCTCTCCCCACCCAATGTAATCGCGCAAACCATGACCATAACGTCTCATGTCCATGTCAGCGGGATTATATCTAATGCAACAAGTCATACTTTCTAATAATAATAACTCTGTCAAGTCCTGTATCCTATTCAGAATCCCCACGAATAACTCGGGTAGATTTTGTCCATGATAGTGTCAAGTGTCCTGGGTTATAGGGTACTTGATAGGTCAAGTACAAAGTAAGGGGGGTCGTAAATCCATCTCTAAATGACGAACCCAACACCGCGCACGGTGTCAGTACCCGACTATGATCGGGCACTAGGTACGTCATACGTTCCCTAGGTTAAGCAGTTTAAAATAGTTTATATGAATTTGCACAAGAAATCCAGCAGAGTATTTTTACAGAAAATAAGAAAAATAATGACTGCAAGTTTGGCAAGGTGCACTTGCCTGGTGTTTGAAATCCACTTAGGTCCTGGTTTCGGAAATTCCCAGAGATGTCTCCGAAAGCTGAAATAAACAGTACCATCACGCTCAGAAGGTGTCAATCAGCTAGGATCGCCTGTCCTTGGGTCCAATTTGGAGACAAGGGCAGGAACGGTAATTTCGGGCCAAAACGGGGTCCACCGGTGGGCCCGCTTTGCACCGAAAAATGTGTCAGGGTCAATGGTCTCCAAATTCACCAAACTTAGTGTCAACAGATCAGAAACGCTGATACGAACCCAACGGAACTTTCAGAATTGAATTTCGATGAGCCGTTCACAAAATCGCCCGTCGAGCGGGGCCTATGGGGCCCACGACACGCGATTTCGTCAACGTTCTCAGAATCGAACCAAACTTGACCCACAGGACCAGCGTATCGCTACGAGTCCGATGGTGCAAGTTTCGTCTCGATCCGACGTGTGTACACGAAGTTAAGGCGAAATGCAGAAAAGACGGATACGGGGCGATGTCCGCGGATACGCGTTGATTCCGGTGTGCACGCACACCCAAATCGACTTCCGCGAAAACCCATACGTCCGTATCGACGAGGCGCACGTATCTGTGAAGATCGCACACGACCAAGTCATCCCGTTTGGCGGGGCGGACTCGGTTCCGGGGTGAAACAGGGTCTGGTTTTTTCCTGTTTTTGGATCGCGGTGTGCGATCGCCACAGGCCGCGATGCCCCGAACAGTTTATCCGGGCACCGAGAGGGTCATACAGGCTTCGCGTAGGAATTGACGGAATCGAAAACGGAGATCAGGGTTGCAAGATACGAATACCTGAAGGGGACCGAGAAATCGGGGTTTTTCGAGTCCGAATCGAGCTCGTGTCCTGGACGTGTCAGCGGCGTGTCCGGGCTCGTATCCGCGTCTGGGTCGTGTCCGCGGCGTGTCCGGTGCTGCTGGAGGGTACCGGGGAAGGCCGGACTCGGCGGGGCGAGCTGCGGCCGGGCGGGGGATCGTCGGCGAGCGGTGCCGAGGGGGTCGGCGGAGCCGGCGTCAGGTCTGGGACAGCGGGAAGAGGAAGGGAAGCTGGAGAGGGGCGGCCCTCGGCGGGTGGGCGGCGTTGGCCTGCGGAGGGCGGCGGGTCAGGGAGGAGGATGGCTGAGAAGGCGGTGGCGCGGGGCTCGCGGTCGGCGGAGGGGCTCGCCGGAGGTCGGGTAGATCTAGGGTTTGGGCTCTGGTTTGGGGGGAAGAAGAGGGCGGAGGAGGAGTTATATATAGGGGCTCGGGGCGGGCTCGGCCGGGGCGACGTGGGGTCGTGGGATCCGGGGGTGGCGGTCGTGGGGGGGGGGGTTCTCCGGCCACGTCGCCGAAGAACGCGGCGGTCGGGCGGGTTTTTCGGGTCGAGGGGTGACAGGGGCGGGTGAGCGGGTTTGGGAGAAGCGGGTCCGGGTCGGACGCGGATCCGGGTGAGCGGACCCGCCCGACCCGCTAAGGAGGCTTGGGCTGGGTTGAGATTCATGGGCTCGGCCCACTGGGCCGGGCCGGGCCCAAGGCCGAAAAAAAAAAAAAAAAGGAAAATGATAATATAATATAAATTAATTAATTTATTTTGAAAATAGTTTTTAGGCTTTTAAAATTAGGTCCGAGGCCCAATAAAATCCCAGAAAATTACCCTGAGTCCGGTTTTCTATTTTACACCATAAAATCATATTTTTATTACATTTTAATGTTGTTTATTGGCAATTGAAAATTACAAACTCACCACAGACCCTATGTAAATTACTGAAAATTGCATATTAAATTCCAAAAATTGATTTTAAAATTCCAGAAAATTTAGGGTGTTTACAATCTACCCCCCTTAAGAGGATTGCGTCCTCGCAATCGAAGGGTAAACTATAAAGACAGAATTTATAGAATGAAAAAATTGCTTAGGTTACCTGATTCTGCAAATAAATGCGGATAACGCTGCCGCATAACATCTTCTCTCTCCCAGGTCGATTCGCCTGGAGAGTGCTGTTTCCAAGCTACTCGAACCAGCCTGATGGTTTGCCCTCGTAGTGTCTTCTCGCTGGTGTCGAGTATGCCCACTGGCTGCTCTTCGTATCTCAGGCTAGGTCCCACTGAAATCTCAGAGTGATCAACTATATGGCTTGGGTCCGTCACATATCTCCTCAGTTGTGAGACGTGGAATACATCATGCACTCCCTCTAAGGATGGAGGTAATGCAAGACGGTAAGCCACCTCACCAATGCGCTCCAAGATATCGAATGGCCCAATGTACCTTGGGCTTAACTTGCCTCTGCTGCCAAATCTGATAGTACCTCTAGTGGGCGAGATTCTCAAAAATACATGCTCTCCTTCCTTGAACTCCAGGGGTCGTCGGTGTACATCTGCCCAATGCTTCTGTCTATCCTGGGCTGCACGGAGATGGTTCTGAATCTGCTTTACTTTCTCCACTGTCTCCGTTACCAACTCTGGACCCAGTATTTGACGTTCGCCAACGTCACTCCAGCATATCGGGGATCTGCACTTCCTTCCGTACAACGCCTCGAAAGGTGCCATCTGAATGCTTGCCTGATAGCTATTGTTGTAGGAGAACTCCACTAAGTGCAGATGATCTTCCCAAGATCCTCCGAAGTCCAGTATACAAGATCGCAGCATATCTTCTAGGATCTGAATTGTGCGCTCTGATTGTCCGTCTGTCTGAGGATGATAGGCAGTACTGAATTTGAGCCTGGTGCCGAGACTCTCTTGCATGCTTCTCCAGAAGTGAGATGTAAATCGTGAGTCTCGATCTGATACGATACTAACCGGCACTCCATGTAATTTTACGATCTGACGCATATACATGTCGGCTAGTATTTCTGTGGATTGTCCGACTCTGAACGGCAAGAAGTGAGCCGACTTAGTGAGCCGATCCACGATGACCCATACTGCATCCTTACCACTAGGGCTTCTGGGAAATCCAGTGACAAAGTCCATGGTAATATGCTCCCACTTCCATTCAGGGATGGGAAGTGGATGCAACATACCTGCAGTCCTCTGGTGCTCGGCCTTCACCTGCTGGCAGACTAAGCATTTCGCCACAAAGCGGGCAATCTCCCTTTTCATTCCGTGCCACCAGTAATATTGTCTTAAGTCCCTGTACATCTTGGTTCCTCCTGGATGAACCGAGTATATGGAGCTATGGGCTTCTGTCATCAACTCCTGCCTTAATTCTCCATTTGGAACACATAGGCGATTTTCGCACCTCAATGTTCCGTCCTCGTGGATGCGAAGTCCCGTTTGCAAGCCTGCTTCTGTTCTTTCTCTCAGCCTTCGGAATCTGGCATCATTGGGCAAAGCTTCCTTGATTCTCTCCACCAGCGATGACTTCACTTCGAGGTTAGCCAGCAACCCATTTTGTCCAGGTAAAATAACCTCTATCTGGAGTTCTTGTAGATCCTTTAATAGCTCGGGCTGCTCCGTCAAGAAATAAGCCGAGGGTTTTCTGCTAAGGGCGTCGGCTACAATATTTGCTTTCCCCGGGTGGTACTGCAGATCGATGTCAAAGTCCACCATCAATTCAAGCCAACGCCTTTGCCTCATATTGAGCTCCTTCTGTGTATAAACATACTTCAAGCTCTTATGATCAGTGAATATCTCGACCTTTTCTCCATACAGGTAATGTCTCCAGATCTTCAATGCAAAAATTACTGCAGCTAGCTCCAAGTCGTGCGTCGGGTAGTTCTTTTCGTGGACCTTCAGCTGCCTCGACGCATAGGCGATAACTTTGCCGTGTTGCATCAAGACACAACCTAGCCCGCTACCGGACGCATCACTATATACAACAAAACCTCCTGACCCTGAGGGAAGAGTCAAGACTGGTGCTGTTGTTAGACGCCTCTTCAATTCTTCAAAGGCATGCTGGCATTCTTCTGTCCATATGAACTCCTGATCCTTCCGTGTCAGCTTAGTCATCGGCTCTGCGATTCTTGAAAAATTTTCTACGAACCGCCGGTAATACCCAGCAAGTCCAAGAAAACTTCTCACTTCCGCAACAGAGGTAGGGGTAGGCCAGGTTTCTATAGCAGTGACTTTCTCTGGGTCCACAGACAATCCTTCACCCGAGATAATATGCCCTAAGAATGGCACCTTGTCCATACAGAACTCACATTTGCTGAGCTTGGCATACAACTTCTCCCTTCTCAAGGTTTCTAGCACAATTCTAAGGTGTTCCTCGTGCTCTTCGTGGTTCTTAGAGTAGATTAGGATATCATCAATGAACACCACCACAAACTTATCCAAGTACTGATGGAAGACCCCGTTCATCAAACTCATAAATACAGCAGGTGCGTTGGTTAAACCAAACGGCATAACTAGGAACTCATAATGCCCATACTTAGTTCTGAAGGCCGTCTTTGGGATATCTTCCTTCTTCACCCTAATCTGGTGATAACCGGATCTAAGGTCAATCTTGGAGAATATCTTAGCACCACTCAACTGGTCAAACAAATCATCAATACGTGGTAATGGGTACCGGTTCTTAATAGTTACAGCATTAAGGGCTCTGTAATCAATGCATAGCCGTACAGATCCGTCCTTCTTGGGTACAAAAAGTATAGGTGCTCCCCATGGTGAAACACTAGGCCGGATAAATCCTTTCTCAAGAAGGTCATCAACTTGTGTTTTCAGCTCCACTAACTCCTTAGGTGCTAGCCGATATACTGATGAGGTGATAGGTTCGGCTCCTGGAGTTAGGTCTATCGTGAATTCTATCTCCCGATCAGGTGGTAAACCTGGAAGGTCGTCGGGAAATACATCCACAAATTCTGTTATGACTCTTGGGTAACTTGAATCTTCTTCTACAGTCAATACCCTAAGAGTTGGCTGGACCCCTTGTTCTACAGCTCCTCGTAGAAATTCAAACTCAGGAAGGCTAGGGGGTCTAAATATCACTTTTCCAAGCCGGCAATCCAGTGTCGCATGGTACTGACTTAACCAGTCCATACCAAGTACAACATCGTAATCATGCATAGAAAAGATCAGGAATTGGGCTCGCATCTCTCGGCCACAGACTACTACCGAACATGATCTACAAGTATCACTAACCGGGATAATTTCACCTCCCGTTAGTATTCTCTTCATCTTCGAAAGAGGTGCGGTAGCTATTCTATGTGTGGCTACGAAGCTAGCAGCAATAAATGAATGCGAAGCTCCAGAATCAAATAATGCTATAGCAGGAATTGAAGCTACTAATATGGTACCTGCTATCACTTCGCCCGCAGTAGCTTCCTCAGTGACTGCTAGTGCATATGCCTGACCTCGTCCCTGAGCGGGACCCCTTTGCTGACGAGCTTGTTGGAACAGTGTTGCCTGAGGTGGTAGAGGTGGCCTGGCTCCTCCAGGCCCTGTCTGAGTTGCTCCCCCAGCTGGAAGAGCTGCAGGTGGAGCTGGTCGATTCGGAACTCCCTCACGACGTTCCGAGCAGTCCTTGGAGAAGTGTTGTCCAGATCCGCAAACCAGGCAGAGTCCCAGCTTGCGTCTACATTCCTTTTCAATATGTCCTACCTTGCTGCAGTAGTGGCAAGTAGGCAGGTTCTTAGTTGCTGCTCTTGGAGGCGGGCTCTTCTGGGGACGTTTAGCAGATTCCCCTGGTGCTGACTTGGACGGTGCTGAGGAGAAGGGACGTTTCAGGCTTGATTCCCTCCGAGTAACGCGCTCCAGCCGACGTGCTGCAGCTAGGACGTCGGTGTAAGAGGTGGGCGCGACTGATCCGATTAACTTCTGAAGCTCGAACCTGAGCCCATCAAAGAACTTCTCCGCCTTCTCCTCTTCGGTAGGAATTAGCGAAGGGGCGAAGCGGCTCAGGCGAATAAATTCGGCGTTATATTCCTCCACCGTCATGTTGCCCTGGATCAGGCGGTTGAATCTGTCTCGGAGTTCTGACCGAGCCACAGCAGGGATGTACATTTCCTGGAAGAGTCTGGAGAACTCTTTCCAGGTAACCTGATCATGTCCGAGCCTTCTTTCTTCGGACAACCACCAATAATGCGCGTTGTCCGTCAGTTGCATCCGGACGGCAGTCATCCATTTGTCCCTTGGTAATTCAGCGGCCTCCAACTGATGCTGTGTGTTTGTAAGCCATTCATGCACTTCAGTTGGTCCTTCCTTGCCCGAGAAGGTACGGGGCTTAAGTTGGCGGAAATCCGTGATGGATCCCGTCGCTGGCCGCCTATTTGGTGCATGCTCCAATGCTGCGACCAGGCTGTTCCTTAGGTTCTCGGCCTCCCGGCGTTGGGTCTCCTGTTGGATCTGTTGTTGCGCCTGCATCATGGCGTAGAACATCTGGAACATTTGCTGGCCGTCCATTGCCTGTCCTGGGGGAAAGACAGGCATCATAGGTGGGAACTGGGGAGGAGGCGGGACGTCATCACGCCTGAACCTGGAACTTGGCTGGCCAGTTGGATTGTTCTGAGAGGATTGTCCTCTAGTGTCTGGCGTCGTTCCAGCCTCGCAGGTAAACCCTGCTTCAGTCGGTGTTCCCAAGGGGGTCTCGTCACCACGTCTGGGATCCATTTCTCTGCATCAAAAGAAAACAATGAGAATGCACAGAGGAATCAAACAGGATGCAGTTCAAGCAATTGAATTCGACATAGAGTTCAAAAACGATTAAATATATGGATGAGATCCTACAACCTATCTTATTGCAGGCCTGTCCGGTCCCTAAGTTGAAACCGAACAATTTAGTTGAGGACCTGCATGGGCCACCACAAAAACCATGTCACGCCCCAGTCCCAAAATATCGAGGGACTGGACACGTGGCAATGGCCAGCAGCACGCACTGATGGATAACCCAATTTAATGGAGCCATCAGGGCGTACTTAAGCTGTAAATAAGGTCTACTACACAAGTCACGCTAATCTCATCCATAAAGAAAAGGAAATAAACTGCATAATCAAATGGAAATAATGTAGCAACATCAACACAGCAAGTCAGTCGGAGCAACAATCCGACTATAGTCTGCAATAAACTGGCTCTATAGGCCAGGAACAAAAGATGTAAACATGAAATAAATACTGAGCACTGGAACAAGCACTCAGGAGAAGTCCTCGGCAGTCACCTCGTCTTCAGTGTTTGGTTCAGCTCCAGCAATAGCTTCAGCTCCTGTCCCGTATATCTCGGGATACTGCTCCTCAGCTAAACCTGGGGACATAATCCATTCCAGGTCCTCAGTGGACATAGCAAGGCACAGATAATACAAGCCAAAATGAATAAGCAGTGCAATAAATAATGAATCAGCAGGGTAAACTAAGTAACTAACCATCTATGTGATATGCAAATGAGAGCAACACTAGTACTCAGGCTGAGACCGCTACAAGCTCTGTGTCGGGGAGCCGGTAGCAGTAATAACACGTAAAGGGTCTAGCTCTGCTGGAGAGTCTACAACCTCACAATAATAGTAGATATATATATAACAGCCTGTAGCCTGTGTGTCTCTCCCCACCCAATGTAATCGCGCAAACCATGACCATAACGTCTCATGTCCATGTCAGCGGAATTATATCTAATGCAACAAGTCATACTTTCTAATAATAATAACTCTGTCAAGTCCTGTATCCTATTCAGAATCCCCACGAATAACTCGGGTAGATTCTGTCCATGATAGTGTCAAGTGTCCTGGGTTATAGGGTACTTGATAGGTCAAGTACAAAGTAAGGGGGGTCGTAAATCCATCTCTAAATGACGAACCCAACACCGCGCACGGTGTCAGTACCCGACTATGATCGGGCACTAGGTACGTCATACGTTCCCTAGGTTAAGCAGTTTAAAATAGTTTATATGAATTTGCACAAGAAATCCAGCAGAGTATTTTTACAGAAAATAAGAAAAATAATGACTGCAAGTTTGGCAAGGTGCACTTGCCTGGTGTTTGAAATCCACTTAGGTCCTGGTTTCGGAAATTCCCAGAGATGTCTCCGAAAGCTGAAATAAACAGTACCATCACGCTCAAAAGGTGTCAATCAGCTAGGATCGCCTGTCCTTGGGTCCAATTTGGAGACAAGGGCAGGAACGGTAATTTCGGGCCAAAACGGGGTCCACCGGTGGGCCCGCTTTGCACCGAAAAACGTGTCAGGGTCAATGGTCTCCAAATTCACCAAACTTAGTGTCAACAGGTCAGAAACGCTGATACGAACCCAACGGAACTTTCAGAATTGAATTCCGATGAGCCGTTCACAAAATCGCCCGTCGAGCGGGGCCTGTGGGGCCCACGACACGCGATTTCGTCAACGTTCTCAGAATCGAACCAAACTTGACCCACAGGACCAGCGTATCGCTACGAGTCCGATGGCGCAAGTTTCGTCTCGATCCGACGTGTGTACACGAAGTTAGGGCGAAATACAGAAAAGACGGATACGGGGCGATGTCCGCGGATACGCGTTGATTCCGGTGTGCACGCACACCCAAATCGACTTCCGCGAAAATCCACACGTCCGTATCGACGAGGCGCACGTATCTGTGAAGACCGCACGCGACCAAGTCGTCCCGTTTGGCGGGGCGGACTCGGTTCCGGGGTGAAACAGGGTCTGGTTTTTTCCTGTTTTTGGATCGCGGTGTGCGATCGCCACAGGCCGCGATGCCCCGAACAGTTTGTCCGGGCACCGAGAGGGTCATACAGGCTTCGCGTAGGAATTGACGGAATCGAAAACGGAGATCAGGGTTGCAAGATACGAATACCTGAAGGGGACCGAGAAATCGGGGTTTTTCGAGTCCGAATCGAGCTCGTGTCCTGGACGTGTCAGCGGCGTGTCCGGGCTCGTATCCGCGTCTGGGTCGTGTCCGCGGCGTGTCCGGTGCTGCTGGAGGGTACCGGGGAAGGCCGGACTCGGCGGGGCGAGCTGCGGCCGGGCGGGGGATCGTCGGCGAGCGGTGCCGAGGGGGTCGGCGGAGCCGGCGTCAGGTCTGGGACAGCGGGAAGAGGAAGGGAAGCTGGAGAGGGGCGGCCCTCGGCGGGTGGGCGGCGCTGGCCTGCGGAGGGCGGCGGGTCAGGGAGGAGGATGGCTGAGAAGGCGGTGGCGCGGGGCTCGCGGTCGGCGGAGGGGCTCGCCGGAGGTCGGGTAGATCTAGGGTTTGGGCTCTGGTTTGGGGGGAAGAAGAGGGCGGAGGAGGAGTTATATATAGGGGCTCGGGGCGGGCTCGGCAGGGGCGACGTGGGGTCGTGGGATCCGGGGGTGGCGGTCGTGGGGGGGGGGGTTCTCCGGCCACGTCGCCGGAGAACGCGGCGGTCGGGCGGGTTTTTCGGGTCGAGGGGTGACAGGGGCGGGTGAGCGGGTTTGGGAGAAGCGGGTCCGGGTCGGGCGCGGATCCGGGTGAGCGGACCCGCCCGACCCGCTAAGGAGGCTTGGGCTGGGTTGAGATTCATGGGCTCGGCCCACTGGGCCGGGCCGGGCCCAAGGCCGAAAAAAAAAAAAAAAAAGGAAAATGATAATATAATATAAATTAATTAATTTATTTTGAAAATAGTTTTTAGGCTTTTAAAATTAGGTCCGAGGCCCAATAAAATCCCAGAAAATTACCCTGAGTCCGGTTTTCTATTTTACACCATAAAATCATATTTTTATTACATTTTAATGTTGTTTATTGGCAATTGAAAATTACAAACTCACCACAGACCCTATGTAAATTACTGAAAATTGCATATTAAATTCCAAAAATTGATTTTAAAATTCCAGAAAATTTAGGGTGTTTACATTATGCCACCGTCGGAACACAAGCAGAGTTTGGGTTGCCGGTGGCTGGCGTCTTGCCGAACATGCTGTTTACTGTGGAGAGTTTCTACTACACGGTCAATGCTCCACCGTCTAACTATGATCCCAGAAGGAGCTTCATGGCGGGCACTATTTTTGCCCCTTCGTCTTTGAAAGGTCGACGAAAGCCCAAGAAGGGTAAGGGCGTGGCCCGACCTTTGCTTGTTGACTCAGATCCGTCGAATGACGAGGAAACGGCTTCTAATGGTCCTCCTTCCCTTAAGCGCAAGATGACTGTGGCCCACCACTTGAGTCATTCCAAGCAAGCATGAGTGGGGAGATTTTGGAGGCAGGGCTTATAGAAGAATGTCGTCCTCCTGCGGAGGATGTAAGAGATGAGGTAGGACCCAGTGCGCTGGTGGTTTTTGGACCAGACCCCACCTTGGATGTGATAGCGGTGCCTGTAAGACCTCTTAATTTGATTCTTACGACTCCTCTATATGAACATCTTTCTTCTGATCTATTTAAAACTTTGTAGCCACAGGCTAATGTAGCAGCTGATGCACTTAGCAGAAGATGTAGCAATTTATGTTGACTACTCATAAGCATATTCTAGAGGACTTAAGAGAGATGGGTGTCAAGATAGTACTTCCATAGAGTATAGGAGTTTAGGCTAGCCTACAGATTCAGTCAACTTTGGTAGATAGAATCAAGCAAGCTCAGGTAGAGGACCCAAAAATTCAAAAGCTACGAGAAATATGTGAGTCGGATCTTCGGAAGGAGTTAACAATACATGCAGATGGAACGCTAAGGTTTGGGTATCGTCTATGCGTACCAAGAGGGGATATTCGGTAAGAGGTTATGACTAAAGCACACAGTTTCCAGTATTTTATTCATCCAGGAGGCTTGAAGATGTACCTAAATATCAAGCAACAATTTTGGTTGAATAGAATGAAGAGAAAAATAGCATGCTTCATATCACGGTGTCTGATATGTCAGTAGGTGAAGGCAGAACAACATAGACCAGTAGAATTATTACAGCCTCTCCCTATTCCAGAGTGAAAGTGGGAAAACATCACCATGGACTTTGTGACCGGTTTATCTAGATCATCGATTGGTCGAGATACAGTTTGTGTGATAGTGGATCGGCTCACGAAAGTGGCACATTTTTTTCTTCAGAGTGGGACAGTCTACAAAGCAGTTGGCAAATTTTTATATGCGACAAGTTGTGAGACAACATGGAGTGCCAGTAAGCATAGTATCAGACCGAGATACAAGGTTTACTTCTCATTTCTGGAGAAGCTTGCACGAGAGATTGTGTACCAAGTTAAGATTCAGCACAGGTTACCACCCCCAGACAGACGGACAATCACCATTCAGACCTTGGAGGATATCCTATGAGCCTGTACCTTAGACCTTGGTGGATCTTGGGAGAATTACCTTCACTTGGTAGAATTTTCATATAATAATAGTTATCAGGCCAGTATTCAGATGATACCTTTCGAAGTACTGTACGAAAGAAAGTATAGATCACCGTTGGCTTGGACGAAATTGGTGAGCGAAAGATGTTAGGCCCCAAAATGATCACACAAACAGTAGAAGTTGTCAGGCAGATCAGAGAGCAACTTCGGGTTGCGCAAGATCGACATCGTTATTGGGCAGATCAGCATCGTAAACCTTTAGAGTTTCGTATCGGCGACCACATATTTTTTTGAATTTTTTCTACCCGTGGAGTCATTAGATTCGGGGTTCGCGAGAAGCTTACTCTTCGATACATTGGGTTATTTAATATTCTCGATCGGGTAGGCGATGTGGCTTATCGTCTTGCCCTTCCACCTTTGCTACGTGAGGTACACGATGTATTTTATGTATCTCAGTTGCATAGGTATATCCCGGATCTGAGTCATATCCTCGACCATTCTGAATTAGTCATTAGTACCGACTTATCTTACGAGAAGGAACCCGTATCCATTCTGGATCGAAGAGAGAATATACTCAAGAACTGGACTATTTCTCTTGTCTGAGTTGCCTGAAGATATTATACTCTTGGAGAGTCGACGTGGGATTACGAGGATGATATTTGGTCTTGGTACCCGCACATGATCGATTCAGAAGATATATTCTACCTTATTCCTTCGTATCTAGATTTCTTGATCAGGTGATCATCTATGTGTTATGATTATATTGCTTGTATGTGTAGTTTTACTAGTAGGATTATATCGTGCTTGTCCTGACTTCTCTAGCTTACTTGTATTCGAATTTCGAGGACAAAAATTTTCTAAGGTGGATAGAGATGTCACTTCCCATTTTTGATATACGTATTTGAAACATATTTTATTTTAACATGGTTGCATGTGCATGGAGACTAGAACAATTTTTTGGTTTAACCTGGTTCATGGTTCATTTTATGGGTTGGTTCAAGTTATGAGAACCCTTGGTTCAATCCTCAACTCTACCATGTATAAGCCAATATCTCATTCTCTCTCTTCATTACTTCATTTTCTTTCTCTCTCTTGTGTTTTCTTCCTCCAAGTTTTAGGCAAATGCACATTGCATAAGAAATAGAGAAACCCTCCATATTATCTTATTATTATGTTCTTTGCCTGATTTTAAATACTTTTATAACTTGGAGTTTTTGAATTTGGTGGATGGATTAGTGTAGATCTACATTTCTAACTTAGCACTTTTATAGGTTTCATGATTTTTTTCTTGGTTTTGATCTATTTAACATGTATTTTTGAAACAAAATTTGCTACGTGATAGAGCTTTCAATTTTAAGCGTTTTGACTTTTGGTTCACTTGATTTGGACTAAAAATAAGAATTTTATATTCAAAACAAAATTTTGGTTTTAGGAGCTTTCGCCATGGCCAAACCTGCTGTTAGAGAAGACAAAGTTTTCATGCGACCAGCGAGTTATGCGGTTTGGAGAGTGCTATACGGCTTGAGTGCTATGCGGCCTGAGATCTTTGCTGTATACAGACCAACATACGTCCATCTTGTTGGATGCAGGACTGCCATCACACAAGTGTTCTGGAGCTAATCCTTGAACTCCTTGTGTTTTCACTCACTGAACGAATGAGAAATTCGCTAAGTCCAAAGAGCAACATACGGCCGAATGACTTATACGGCAAGCAAAGCATGCGACCACCTTCCTTGGACTCATACAGAACTGTTGGCACATATTTTTATGACTTTGTTATTTCTCTCTGATACACTTTATTGAATTGTCACATCAGTCACATTAATCACTTTATGTCATATTACTGATACTTTATTTATTGGCCGTCACTTCAACACTTGTCCCAAGGAGTAGACTTTAACCCTAAACATGTAGCCCTGACTCCATATGCGACCAAGTGGTTCATGCGGCCCTGACTCCATATGCGGCCAATTATGATTCATGTGACCCAGACTTCATATAAGGTCGAGACTTCATATGCGGCCTATAGACCCATACGGCCTTGATTGTTTGATTGAATATTTTTTATTTTTATATGATTTATATTTGGGTTAATACTAGTGTTATGATTCTAAAGAAGAATGGATTTAGTAACCAGACCTCGTGCCAGACGTGACCATGAGCTAAGATTGTCTATGAACATGGCATGAGTTGAACTGAGATTTCAGTATAAACTAGACTAAGTGGATAGTGACAAACCGGCTATGTGTATGACATAAGCTTCGTATTGCAATGTGATCTTGATTCATGTGATCCAATATATAATTGGTAATTAGACTCGAATATTGTATCCGTACTGATACAAATTATTGCCTGAAAGTGTATATGATCGGATATGCACCGAGGTACGACACACCTTGTCACGTGTTAAGTGATTTATATTTGGGTTGTGCATCGAGAGTGCCTCCAAATTCCTGAACGCGTGAGATTATAAATATATATTATTTTCCCAGCATGGACATGATATGCGAGTAAGCTACCAAAGCGTGGATATGATATTGATTGACTGAATATTGCATACATGCTCGGATGAATCCAGATTGAAGTTTCATGGATTCGTATCTAGCGTGCCGGTACTTTGTACAATATCTTAAGAAAAATTCTCATGTGACCACGCCTTGAGATTTCGAACACAATATAGGCTAATTAGATAACTAAAAGTGGTAATAACATTTGGAGAAAACGGTATCACGAGATCATGCCAATGAACCTTCCCACAGAGATTCATTCTAAGTGCGCTGTGGGATGGCCACCAGAGATACTGTATATCATCCATCTTAGTGGAGTGCAGTATCTGACCTATTATAAATAGCGCCGAGCCATTGTCTCCCCATAGGAGCACTGGAACCGCTAATACCATATTTTAGCGCAGTGGCCTTACGGAAAACTCGTGCATCATGCAAGTGCCTGTATATTCATTATTTGGCTCAGGTAGCTCTTGTTCGGCACTAGCATGATCTAAGGATACCTATTATGCATTATTTCTGAGATAACCTCAGACTCCACAAAATAGCAAGCCGTACAAGTGATTGACCGATATAAGAAAATTGACTTGGTTGTGATTGTATTATTCTGTTAGTAGCCTAGAGAAATGGACTATCATAGTGTGATGGTTCAACACTTGTCCTTGTTTGATTGTAGGGTTGGACCTTTCGCTAGGATATGCTATGGATCTAAGTTACGACACTGAACCTATATAATATTATATAATTATTTTTTTGGATTTTTGTTTCTCCATTTCGTGCTTTCTTTGTGTTGCTTGCTATTTGGGATCTAACCCCACTGGTTTTGCATGGCCAGGTCTTGAGCTAGCACCCGAGGATCCAACGTATTGTCCCCCAACTCATGACGCGTACCAGGAACATGGTCACAAAGGATAACAAGTAGGTTTTCTTATTCCATGCTCGTCATTTTACATTTATTTCTTTTGGACGTTTAGCCACCAGCACCTATTAGCCGACACGTTTGGACATTAATCTTCTTACATGATTGTATTAAATCAGACTGCAGCTGATCACCGTCATGTACTTTTGATACACTGTCAGCTTCTTATTTTGTACAGATG
Source organism: Iris macrosiphon (assembly GCA_036927795.1). Taxonomy (NCBI): domain Eukaryota; kingdom Viridiplantae; phylum Streptophyta; class Magnoliopsida; order Asparagales; family Iridaceae; genus Iris; species Iris macrosiphon. Next base: position 114,869,145 of record JAYESA010000016.1, on the reverse strand, counting down.
GTCTCTAGAATATTTTGAGAAAGCGTTTGTGACGCCTTATTGCTTTATCATATATGCTCTATGTTTACTGTTTCTTGTTTGAATGATTAAGACATAGAAGTTCTTGACCATAGGAGACTTGATTGTAACATGCACCCCTTATCTTATTACAACCGTAATATTTGTATGACGTATAGTATCTTGTACGGTAGCTGGTCATGTCCGTCTCGGAATTTCGGTACTAAAATGTGACATAATTTAACGAGATAGATGGACAAATTTTGGTATTTGAATCGCGCATTATGAAATGCGATTATAATGAGTAAAAATGAATAAGAGAGAATCCTATATAATTTAAAACTTCCATCAACCATTACTTTATCAATGCGGATACATGCACACAAAAACAAGAAGCAAGAATAGCGTGTAATACCTTTCACCTGAAACACACAACTATCAACGAATTTTCAATCTTTGCTAATCCCCGAAGAACCAAAAAAATACAAACACAAACACACACATACACACACACAAACACACAAAGTGGAAGAAGAGAGCGATCGCGTGGTTAGGTACGTGTACGTGAAAGTTCGATTTATTCGATTTCAACTCAATAAATCAAACTTTTAATAATTTAAAATCGAAATTAAACCAAAATTAACCATAAATGAACCGATAATCGATTCGGTTTATTTGGTATGTTAGATTAGCTATTTTATTATTTAATAGGTCGGACCAAATTTTTTAATTTGTAGTTAAATTATAGAATTTAAAAAATATAATTTTTATACATACGTTTGTTGTATTTTAAAGTTGGTTCCAACGTTGGACTAGTTATTAAATTACCAAAGTTGAAATTTAAAACATATACATAGAATTATTATTTCATAATATTTACATTTTAAATCACAAACTATGCATAAAATTGAGGATAATTATATAATTGTGTAAATCTTATTCAATTTTCGGTTTTGTATCGAAACTGAAATCCAAAAACAATTTTTTTTAAATATTTTTAAAATTGTAATCTAACAAAAAAATTTAATCCGAACCAAATATCGATTTGATTTGGTTCGATTCAACTTGATTTTCGGTCCAAATCTGAACAATGGCTCACCTTTCCTACAGGAATCAATGATTTTTTTTATGAACGCAGATATATATTCACACAAAAACAATGAGCAAGAATATATCCGTTGGCAGTAAAACTGACTTACATGATGACTTCTTGTTTTGATTCATTGTCTTCATTAGGTCTTACACAAAACAAAACACAGAAAAAAGAACAGCAGTAAAACCGATTACATCATGATTTCTTGTTTTGACTCATTGTCTTCATTGGGTCTTTAATGGACTACCACTACTCATTAACTTGTTCAGCACAAGCTTGCACTACATGGAATGGTTATTACCTAACGTGACATTTCTGAAAATTAAAGAAAGAAAATCAATAATTAGATTTATTATTGTATCCGCAGACAACCACAACCCTATGAAAGAACTAAATCATCCAACCACCACATTTCAAAAAAAAAAAAAATCAAATCATCCAACCACCAATAATTGACAAGTCGATAAATTAGCCAACTTACTTATTCAACTACCAACCGTTCAGGAGTCCGTGAGGATATTAGAATGCAAAACTCGAGTGGTTAGGAGGTTACGGATTCGAGCAAAGAAAAAACACATTAATTTTTTTTTGAAAATTATGTTAAAAGATTATGGTGCGACACAGATGTAGTGTGGTACGAATACGATATAGATGCGGACGGTGTTGATGTTATGGCCTTCGGATCGAAATGTATTCAGACTATAATTGTAAGGCCTTTGAACTGTATTTATAGGCCTTCAAGCCACATAAAATTTATCTTCTTCAATCCGAATCATTCATCCATCATATATCACTCCCATCATATAAGATCTAAGTTTCAAGGGTGCGTTTCGTACAGTGTGAAAAAGTAATATGAGAGAATAATTTAGATCTTTCATTCATCATGATATTATATATATATACATCCACATATCAACTTGGACCTAAATCACATGTGCCAATCACCATATATACAATTTAATTCCAATATCCTCCCTCAAGTTGGAGCATGCAAGTCACAAATGTCCAACTTGCGCAAAAAAAAAAAAACTCAAATTATCGTTTGCCCAAAGCTTGGTGAAAACATCCGCCAATTGTTCATCTGGAGATGTACGAATAACTCCATCAAGAACATCATCCCTCAAAAAGTGACAATCCACCTCAATGTGTTTTGTGCACTCATGAAAACCTGAATTCTGCGCAAGATGTAAAGCAGATTGGCTATCACAAAACAAATCCATAGCACACGAATGTTGCACCCCTAAATTACCAAGCAACACTTTGAGCCACTTAAGCTCACACGTGACCGCTGCCATCGTACGGTATTCTGCTTCGGCCGAAGAGCGGGACACCATCACCTGTTTCTTCATCATCCAAGAGATAGTCGAATCATCAAAAAAATCAACCAACCAGACAAATAGCGTCTCGTGATAGGACAACTCGTCCAATCGGAATCACACCATCTCCGGAGCCGCAAATCACAGTCAGAACGAAGGAGAATACCTTTACCAGGACAACCCTTCAGATATCTAACAACCCTCAAAGCCGCATCCCAATGATCACGTCAGGGCTCATGCATAAATTACGACAAGATGTGAACATCGTAAGCCAAATCTGGCCGAGTAAATGAAAGATAGATCAGCCGCCCCACGAGTCGCCGATATGCTACCCCATCCGACAATAGTGGACTTGTAGAGCGTGCCAGTTGATGATGTTGTTCCATGGAAAAGCTTGCTGGTTTCGTCCCCAATAATCCTGTCTCAGAGATAATGTCAAGTGTATATTTTCGTTGGCACGAAATTTTCTCCTCCGCACTTCGAGCTACCCCAACTTTAAGAATAAACTTCAATACCCCAAGGTCCTTCATAAGAAAGCATGTACTCAAATAATTCTTAAAGACAATATGGACAGTAGAATTATTGTCAGAGATAATCAAATTGTCGACATACACATGAACATTCATCTGAACATCACCCTTATGAAGAGTAAAAAAACGAGTAGTCAGAGTACGATTGGCAAAATTCGTACTCCCGCAAAGAAGACGCCAACTTCGCAAACCAACAACGAGGCGCCTGTTTAAGCCCATAAAGAGATTTTCGAAGCTGACATACCTGATCAGGACGTGTGGTTCGAAAACCATGTGAAAGTTTCATATACACTTCTTCGGCAAGATCTCCAAGAAGAAAAGCATTATGAACATCCATCTGATGTATTTCCTAATTCTTTGTTGTAGCTACATCTAGAAAAGCACGAACAATAACCATTTTCGCAATCGGAGCAAAAGTATCAGTGTAATCAATCCCTTCAACCTGATGATTGTCGAAAACCACCAAACGGGCTTTAAGCCGCTCAACACTCCCATCAAAATTATATTTTATCTTATACACCCACCATCTCCCCAGAGTACATTTTTTAGCTGGAAGGGTCTCCATTGTCCAGGTATCATTATCCTCCAAAGCCCGTATCTCCTTCTGCATAGCTTCACGCCACCATGCATATTTAACCGCCTTTTTAAAGGAGGTCGGTTCTGTACCTGCAGTTATAAATGCAAGAAAATTTCTGTGTCCCAGAGAAAATCGATCACAATTTAAAAATGTTCTATAGGATAAGGAGTACCTGAGGCGTGATTGGACGTGGTGGAACATTGGGAGGATGGAATGAGACTCAACTTTAGTATTATATTTGTAACAAAATCGTGGAGCTTCACGGACGAAATTTTGGCACGCATTCCATGCCCCAATACACCCTCACCATCTGGCGCCCCCACCGCCGCCTCATCCTCCGCCGGCTTATCCTCCACAACGGGCTCAGTCGCGCCACCATCACCATCAGCCGCCCCCACCGCGTCGTTCCTATCCGGGGATACGTCCGTCCCATCCTTATGAGGTAAATCAAACCCCGTAGTACTGTCGATCATAGGATGAAAACCCAAATCATCATCACCCACGACAGGAGACGCAAGCTCAGGTGAAGCGGTACCATACGATCATCCTCAACAAAATAGGAAAACTCAGTCTCATAAAATTTAACATCTCGAGAGACAAAAAAAATTATCAGTAGCAAGATCATACAATTTCCAACCCTTTTTGCCTTGAGAATCCCACAAAAAACATATTTTCGACTGCGACTGGCAAATTTATCCATTTTAGCTTTTTGGATGTGGGCAAAACATAGACAACCAAAAACATATAATTCATCATAAGAAGAAGAAGCACCAAATAAAAATTTATAAGGGATTTTAAAACCAAGAAGACTTGAAGGGGTTCGATTGATCAAATAACCGGCCGCCAAAATACATTCTTCCCAAAAAAAATGGCAAATTTTTCTGAAAACGTAAAGCACGTGCCACATTCAAAATATGTTTATATTTTCGTTCGACCCTCCCATTCTGCTGAGGTATATCCACACAAGATATCTGAAATAAAATACCATTCTGTGCAAAGTAGTCATGCAGGCAATTAAATTCAGTATCATTATCACTTCGCATAATTCAAACTTTGGAATTAAATTGCCGCTCAATCATAGAAAAAATAACGAGAACATCTTGTATAATCAGTCTTATCAATCAACAAAAACAACCAAACAACACGAATTTTTTTATCCATAATCATCAAAAAATATCAAGCTTCATACGAAGGAGGCGTAGGATACATACCCAAAGATCACATTGTATTAAATCAAAAATTACAACAGTCCGAGAGTCATTGACAGAAAAAATACGTCGAGTTTGCTTTGCTGGATGAAAAACTTCACAAGCCTTATTCACTGAACTAATAGAGCTACTAACAACATGAAGAGATTTTACTACTTTATCAGAAGGATACCCAAGTCGCTGATGCCAAATGTCCAGAGAAGTCGTCCCAGTCATTGCCAAGGCTGGAGTCTTTGTTACAATACGAAAGTAGTAGAGTCTGTCTCGCCGTTCACCGACGCCAATCAGGGTCCTCAAACTGGTGTCATGTCCAGTACTGAAATACGAAGACGAACATGGCTAGATCTCCCGTACAAGGTATAAAACGTCGTACGGCGGTCACAACTTTAACTAGACAAGGGGGTGCATTGTCTCAATCATTCAAGTAAGAATAATAAACATAGAACATATATGACAAGGAAGTAAGGCGTTCTAAACGTCCTGCCACAACATTCTGGAAACCAGCTGTACAAAATTAAGGAAGCTGACAGAGTAGTAAAAGTACATGACTATGATCAGCTGCAGTTTGATTAATTACAATCATGTAAGGAAACTAGATGTCCAGATTTACGACTAACAAATGCCGGTGGCTAAACGCCTAAAATAAGGAAAATGTGCAATGACGAACAGGGAAGAAGAAACCCACTCTTTTTTCTTAGTGGCAATCCGTCTGGTGCACACCATTATTCAGGGGGGGGAGTACGCTTGATCCTCGGGTGCTGGCTCTAAACATGGCCATGCAAAACCATAGGGGTTAGACCCTAAATAGCAACTACCACAAAGGAAACACGAATGAAGAAATAAAATAAGGTTATAATATATATATATATATATATATATATATATATATATATATATATATATATATATAGTTCTGTCTCATAGTTTCGGTTCATAGCCTATCGTGACATAATAATCTAACCCTACAACTAAACAAGAACAAGGGTTAGACCATCACACCATGATAGTCCATGTCCCTAGACTATCTAATAGCAAATACAATACACAAACAAGTTCAGTTACATAATCGACCAATCACTTCTACAGCTTGCTAGGTGGAGTCTGGGTTATCCCAGCGGTATTATGCATATAATAGGAATCCTCAAATCGAACCATGTTCTAGCAGGGACTAGCCGAGCCATGAATCACCGTATAACACATAGTAGTATGCACCGGTCCCTCGTAAGGCCACTTTGCTAAGATCATATAGAACATATATTATAATATAATAGTCGGATATTGCCATCCACTGTCACGACCCGTACCCGGTATAGGGATCCAGGTCGGGAATAACGACCAGCCTACGCCGCAGCATCGACGGTAGAATGCTGTCTTGGTCAATTATACTATCTAATTATCTCACAATAATGCATAAACCTCCAATAATATCTCAACTCCAAGAAGAGTGTAGTAAACTTAATTTAACACAATACTCAATCATAATTCTATAGCACGATAAGATATCAAGGAAGTCTACTATACAGTTAGAAAATATAACGACAATAAATTGAAATAAAATCCAAGTTTCAAATATATGTTGGAAACGAATCTGGTGACAAAATGCTAAAAAGAACTAACTATGCTAACTAGTGAATCCGAATAAATCTTCCGACAGTCACTCCAGAACTAGTGGGTCCACGTCTGCACCATCTATAGGCTGAGGTCCGTAGTATGTCAGAAACAATCTCTCGGATCGTCTGAAAAATATTTTCCAGTCAGGAATGGAGCGAAGTACAACCCAATAGCAGTTCCAATTAATTGACAAAAACTATAAAGCAGTAAAATAGAAGATGCTATCTACGATGAAAATATAACTGATGATCAAGAACAATGAAGGAATAAGCAATACTAGCAATATAAATAAATGCGTACAAGAATGAAGGAATGAACTATAATGTTAGAATAGAATAAGGTAATCTATGAACTAAATATAAAGTCTATAATATACTATGTATTTTGAGATACTAACTAAATATGTGATCGGCCTGGGAGATTCAATGATTACACTACGGAGCTAACTCAAACATACGTAATGTGCATGATTAGTTAGTAGCCAATAATTACACAACTAGCCGATAGTTTCTTGAACATATATTTAATTGGTATTTCCTCCGCCCCGACTGATACGATGGGTCAAATCATGACACGTTACTAGCCAATTTATCCAATGTTTAACCTATAATATTCAATGTTATCAAATACCAACAAGGACAATATCTGATACCATCTCAATAATCAAGGTAATATCTCATGACTGACGATCCAATAACAATACCAATCCGTGTATCATCGTGTCAAGAATTATAAGTAACATTTTTAAATACTTGAATTATAGTGGTAATCAAATAATAGAAACTATCAGAGAATGTACTCGCCTGTGGTCCAGAACAAATAATGAGAAACAGTGTCCGAACTAGTGTCACAGAGACCTAAATATGGAGTATTGTATTAATACAAAATTTTGGGAATAAAATAAATTAAATTAGTCAACTTCTAAGTCATAAAGCCCTTTCTAAGTCAAAACAGTCAAACTAGGTCAACTCTATGCTAAACTAGTCAAACTTGGTCAAACTAGCTATTTCTAGGTTGTATGAGTCTATCTCTAGGATATTGGGTCTATACACTATGCATCTAGGCCACACTATTTATTCTAAGATACTAAGAAACCAACAAGATACCGTATCCTAAGATACGCAAGAAATTAGATATGAAAATATCCTATTATGCATATACAATCAATAATTGTCACTACCACATTCTGAAAACAGGGGTATTTTTGACTTTTTATAATTATTAGTATTGTGGTATTTATATTAAATGATTTCTCAATATTGTATATAAATTAGATAATTGCATGAGGTGTGTATTTAAATATATTATATTATATACTGTGTTCTTAATGTCTGAGCTGGTAGACCTGACCTAGAGGCCACTAGACGAACACCTGATCGAATAATGGGGATTATGTATTTAATTGTTTATTTTAGAATTAAATTATTGGGGGTTGTATTTAATTACCGTAATTTATTTAATTGTTGTGCGCTGTCGTTGCTTCGATATTTGGAGCGCTACCTGACTTTTGCCTTCCAACAAATTTCACAACATTGCCCTAGACATGCCCGTCTTCCATTCTGATATTTTTACAACCCAAAATTATGCTCTCTGTACCATATTTTAGCCGCACAAAAATCATCGCGGACGTTTATTTAAATCCTAAATAAATTCTAACTTTGTATCGTTGTGCGTTCCAATCGAAATTGGGGACAATCTTGACCTATTTTTCGTGCGACCCAAATTAGGGTAATATTCTATTCTGAGTCTTCTTCACTATTGGTATTGATGACCCGACCTGATTTTGGTCCCATGTACTCCTAATTAACTTTAGAACACAACTTGCATTTTATTCCTAATTAAATTGAGGATACCATTTTATCTGATTCCGTAAATCCCGGTAAATTCCAGTGACCTGCTATTTGAGCCCATACCAATCATACAGCACCCCCTGACCCTACGAAACACCGAACACCGAATCGCCCGCCAAATTTTTATCATTTTATGTGTCTGTGCAAATACCCAAATTTAAGGGGGCTAAATTGCAAATTTGTATTTTGGTGTCAACACCCCAATGGTTCACCCAAATGAAGAAAATCAACCCCCTACCTTTGACTAGTCAACACCCTCATCTCACATGTATGAATTTTCTCCATGTCAAATCCTGGCCACTCAATTAAATTGGGTGCATCCTCACCCTTGATTTCACCCACACTCTCCCCCTATTTAATGTCATATCACCCAAGCCCTAATCCCCAAAAAGGAAACCTAGGAAACCCCCCAAGCTCCCCAAACCGGCCTCCTTCCCGATCCAAAAAATTTTCCTTTCTTCTTCTTCCTTCTTCTTCCTCTTCTCTTTTATTTTTGAAATTGAGAAGGAAGGGGGGGAACACTGTTCACTACACTGTTCACTACACTGTTCACTTGGAGATTTCGGTGAGCTGCTGAGCTTTCTCTTCGGCCCGGCCGAGATTCCCGCTCCGGCCAGACGAACCACCACCATCCCTGTATTCCGGCCTCCTTCCGCCGCCCTGGATCTCGGCCAAGCCGCTCCCCGTCAGTCCAGCCACGCAGCCCATCGCTCGAGCCGACCACTGCTCCTTACCCAGCGGCCAGGCTGAACCGAAGCTCCTCCCGCTGTCCATCATCTCGGCCAGCCCCGGCCTGCACTCCGACTCCATGCTCTCCCATTCATCCCTGCCACCTCCCCTAGTTGCTGTCCACCCAGCCCGACCAAGCTCTTCCCGGCCACCTCCCCTAGCTGTTGTTCCACCCCGGCCATTGCTCCAGCCTGCCCGACCCTGTACTCCGGCGCCGGCATTCCTCTACCTCTCCCACTGCTCCTCCTCCCTGTACTCCGGCGGACCACAGGAGCTCCACCACCATCACCAGTGTCAACTCCCCCTGTGAGTTCTCTCCCTCTCCTTCTTCCCTCTTTGGTATAACATAATACATGTATATATATAATGTATGTATGTATGTATGTAGGTATTTAATGTATACGTATATGTATATATTAACATGTATATGTAATTATGTATTTAAATTAATGTTTAACAGTATATGTATGTGTATATATATATTTAATATGATTCTAGTATATATAATATTGGTATACGTATATATATATATATATATATATATATATATATATATATATATATATATATATATATATATATATATATATATATATATTTCATGTATACTTAATATATTTTTTAATATATAAAATGGGTATACATGTATATATATATATATATATTTAGTATATATATGTAATCATTAATTGGTATATATGTATGTATATTGGTATTTTCTTATAATGTGTATTTAATAGTGTATATGTTTAATATAGTTGATATATACGTATTTAGTACGTATTTAGTATTGATTGGTATATATGTATATATATTTAGTATATGTATGTAATTATTAAATGGTACGTGTATATATTGTATATATATTTAATTTAGTAAAAATATATATATTTGGTATATAAATGTACATATATATATATCTGTATATGTATAGTATATGTTTGATAAACGTATTCTTGGCACATATATTTTTTAGGGCATATAAATATAGTGTGTTAAATTCTATTCAGTATATAGACATATATATACGTATTGTATATCTCTTTTCATGATATATGTTTGTATGTACATACAAGTATTAGTTTTATTTAAAGTATATATATATATATATATATACTTATATCTATTATTGTAATTAAGGGATATTAATATATATGTTAATTAATGATATGTATATTTATATATTCTACTAGATGACCCTAGTTGACCAGTGCCATACCTGGCAGAGCCCCTGAGTTCATGTATTTGTGTTGTGTCAGTGTAGCACCTGATGCAAATATTGTATTGTTATTATATGTCTATAGGACTGTTGGATCCTCCAGGCGATACTCTGGAACAGGACCTCGGTATTCACCAGCTAAAGACCCAAGGCGAGTACATTCTCTGATTAGTTTCTAATTTATGATATCTCCTATGTTCACTGTATCTAGTGTAGATATCCATGCTCTTGACATGTTGGTTACACGGATTGGTATACACGGATCTCGTCCTGAGATGTTATTCCTTATTCATGGTGTAGCTTGTACAAGACTTGTTTCTTGTTATCTTGTGCATGTACAAACACAGAGACCCGGGGAGATTTGCTACCTCCCTAGGGAATCCCGTGCCATAGCATACCATGATTGGATCTACTATACCAGTCGGGGGTGGAGAGTATTTTAGTGTAGATATGTGATCATACCCAACTTTACATGAATCATAGCTCACCCCACATCTCACGTCGGGTGCGGCCTGACCATTTACATGCTTCATAGCTGTTACGTGTGATTAGCCTGACCTCTACATGCATCATAGCTAACCAACGGTTAGCCTGACCTTACATGAATCATAGCTAATCACATGTAACCAGCCTGATCAAGTTCCCAAGCCGATCACATGTTAAAGCTAGTACTCACACACTTAGTCATAGGATTCTTGCTCATTGACATATTGTTCTTTTCCTGTATTTACTTACAGTATTTTCAGTATTTCTTTTATTGTATATTTCTCGTACCTATACATGCATCTCGTATATTTCCATCTAGAACTGCTACATAGTTTATATCATTAATATAGAACTGCTATTTAGAGATGTACTTTACTCCTTCCTGACTGGAAAATATTTTCCAGACTGTGACCTTAGTGGACTTGTTTCTGACACACTTGGGGATTGGATGTTACTGATTGCAGGTATGATTATTCTGTCGTTAGACTTGTCTTGTATTTCTTTGTTTGCCTTGATATCTCATCGTGCTTTAGTTATGTGATTGAGTATGTTGATTTTTTATCGTTATCCGTGTCTCCTTGTGGAGTTGGATACTAGTGTGAGATTGGTTAGATAGTACTTGACCTAGACAGCATTCTACCGCCGATGTTGCGGCGTAGGCTGGACGTACCCATGCTCTCGTACCCCTAAATCGGGTGCGGGTCGTGACACATTTTTAGTGGTGGCCCATGCAGGTCAGACTTCGCAAGTTGTGCGATGTCATAGTAGTGCGACGTCCTAGTTGTACTACTGCGTGCCTGCTATAGAATATAGGACATAGGATACTAGGATGAGAGATGATACTCAATCACAAAAATTCTTGGGAGATTCCTGGGACGACCCCTTGAGAATCTTTTTATAATTTCCAATTTAAATCTTTTTTCTTGTTTCTGTCCGCTCTTGCTTGTTGTTATTGAACTTGATTATTGTTGACCAGTTGTTAAATTTAATTCTTGGTATCGTTGTTGAGTTGATTTCATATCGAGATAAATTTTACGGGCTAAAATTTACGGTATCATTTGATGACATATATTGATGAGGACAGTGAGAAAGATAAAACGTCTACTTTGGTTATGGAACCTAGAGTTTATCGCAGCCATATTAGCTGTCGTGACGAGAACGTAGGAACCTGACTTGGATGTACATACTTTAGTTATGAAATTTAGAATTTCTCGCAGCCATACCGGTTGGCGTGGCGAGAATTCTAGATGACATGATTATAGAGTTGCATACCTTAGTTACGGAACCTGTCGTTTATCGCATCTATGCTTACTGGCGTGACGAGGATTCTGAGTGTCATGATTTCAGACAGACGTGTATGATTATCAGGTTGTATCTTAAATTGGTTCTTAAAGCATCATCTCAAGACTTATATATTTCTGTTATTCCAGGACTTTGTTCCATCGCTTCTTTTCTTTACTAGCAGTAAAGATACCTTCAGTCCTTAACCCAGTTCTTTTGAGCCTTATTTCTTTAAGGATCCTTGTTAGTGTGATAATTAGTGACTTGTAATTTTGGTTGTGTCTTGTATTAGTTTGACTGAGTGTGACTTGTGAGTTTGTAAGTGTTTCTTAGTTGGACATGTGAGCAGTAGGCATTAATCTAGAGATACCCATAGCATAGTACCTTGTAGCAATAGTTCTATGATAGGTGTTATTATAGTTAATATTGGTACTATAGGTAGAAGAAGGAGTAAGAGTATCAATGATGGTTCCAAGAGTTAGTATCAGAGTCAGCATACCCGTCCTGGATAGTCATAAATTATGTAATTGGATGATCTATGTAAATAATTAAGTATCAAGAAATTATGTTAAAGATTAATAGAGTATGATGTTCAATTTGATGATTGATACCTGGTGTGTCAAGAGTAAAGAGATGTATATGCATAAAGGGTATTAATGAGTGTGCCATGGGTAGAGGAATATCAAGATTGATCATGAAAGGTATAAAGTGTATCACAGATTAGTGTAACAGTCTGTAAAAGATTAAAAGGAAAATACATATACATCAATCGAGATGAGGAGCCATATACTTGCCCATGAGAGTAAAGTAAAACAGGTGTATTATAGAAGGGTACGAATAATCGTGAGTTCTAATAAGTTTGATGAGATAATCTAATGATGGAGCTAGTGTTACCATACCAATAGTGCTAGTGATTCTATATCAAGGATTTGTTGAGCAAGGTGCTAATAACAGTAAGTACTTCGTGTGATGATAATTAGATTGGTGTATCAAGTAATATAGATAGAAAATCATTGGAGAAAATACATGTGATAATAACTTTGATCATTGGAGGTAATAGTACAAGCGATTCGGGCAGTACAATTTTAGTACACAGTTGTAGACAATAGATGTATTGAGTGCACCTCGAGTATTAGAGACTGTGAGCACTTATATGTATATTTGTGGATTTATAAAATTAAAGAGTGGAAATGAATTTTAACTTTGAGAATTATTGAGGAGTTGAGATTTATGTCATTAAATTTTTTGAGGGTTCAAATTTTGATTCCATAAACATGGTCAAGGCTACAAAGATTTTAGAAGTGATTAAAATTTTATTTCGATGTTGAGTATCTGACTTTGAGGAGGTATATGTAAATTATTTTTAAGTTGATCGAGAAGTTAAACCTTGATGATTATTTTGAGGATTAATTTTATGGTAGATGAGAAATATGAATATTAAATATAGGAGTAGATGATATACAGGTGTAAGGATCTGATGACTTGAGCATGATTGAGATGGCACCGCAGACTGACTTGGATGTCCATCTAGAGTTGTATTGGGAAGAGCAGTACTTAGTATGGTGTTACACTTGGTATGCACTGGAGTGATGGGAACAATAGTATGGACAATTGTAGTAGGAACGAGAACTGACAGAGAATGTGGTACTAAAGAGATAGAGGTATCAAACTTGGATGCATTATTGAACCATGGTTATATTAGAGAATCTTGGTATCAGATTTAAGTATTAATAAGCAGGTGTATGCAATGAGGATGTAATCATGGATGTTGTGGACTAAAGGTTAGTTGATAGGGATACCAGTGTACAGGAATAGGAATTAGTTAGTATATGTGCCAGAGTTAAGAGTATGTTAGAGATAGGAGGTACCGCAAGAAATATGTTAGCAGGTTTCTTCTTTTTTCTCATGTTGTTTTCGTCTTCTGATGATTGATTCCCTAGCACCGTGGCTTGTATTCGTAATTTTCTTGTTAGAATGTAGCTAGTAGTACACCCCGACAGAGAATGCAATACCATGATAAGACAGACCATAACCATGCATGTTTCCTCTAAGTTGTATGTTGTATGAATGTAGGTAAAATTTTTCTTAGACCATGATCGTTGGGGTTTTGACCATAACAAAGATCTATGAAAAGGTTATGACTTGACGAAAAGGGGCAAGATGATTAAATTTGTGGATAAGCATTAATTTAAATAAGGAAGTAAGGGGTTAATATAACAGAATTGATGGATCATTGATTTTACGAAGATCGATGTATGATTGAAACTCGAGGATAAAACATTAACTTAAAGGGGAGAGTTAAGAAATTAACATGGCAAAATTGAGAAATTATTAATTTTAGTAAGGTTATGATATGATAGAATTGGTGATTAAATTGAGAAAATTTAGGAGATTGTCATTATATTTATTTGACCGCAAGTTATGAATTTTTAGAATTTTATGTTGTAGACGTTGCAGTGTCACACTGGTGAGTATTGTGAGGAAAAAGAAAACTGAAGAATCAGATCATTGATGGATTATTGTTGAATTCAGACTTTTGGGACGAGATTCAATACATTGATTGAAATTAAATTTGAGGAACAGATATCAAATTTCGAGTATTTAGTTAACTTAAAATTTTGGAGGAAATTGAAAAAAAAATGGACTCTGATTTTTATTTTCGAGGATATTGCAGGAATACGGTAATTTCAGAATTTTTTGAGATTGTGAAATGGCAAGGTGGATTACTACCTGATTTTGTGATTGATGAATTTAACTATTGATGAGAAATAAATTAATAAATAAACACTACTATGAGGACTTAAATTTCGAGGACGAAATTCTTTTAAGGAGGGTAGACTTGTCACTACCACATTCTGAAAACAGGGGTATTTTTGACTTTTTATAATTATTAGTATTGTGGTATTTATATTAAATGATTTCTCAATATTGTATATAAATTAGATAATTGCATGAGGTGTGTATTTAAATATATTATATTATATACTGTGTTCTTAATGTCTGAGCTGGTAAACCTGACCTAGAGGCCACTAGACGAACACCTGATCGAATAATGGGGATTATGTATTTAATTGTTTATTTTAGAATTAAATTATTTGGGGTTGTATTTAATTACCGTAATTTATTTAATTGTTGTGCGCTGTCGTTGCTTCGATATTTGGAGCGCTACCTGACTTTTGCCTTCCAACAAATTTCACAATATTGCCCTAGACATGCCCGTCTTCCATTCTGATATTTTTGCAATCCAAAATTATGCTCTCTGTACCTTATTTTAGCTGCACAAAAATTGTCACGGACGTTTATTTAAATCCTAAATAAATTCTAACTTTGTATCGTTGTGCGTTCCAATCGAAATTGGGGACAATCTTGACCTATTTTTCGTGCGACCCAAATTAGGGTAATATTTTATTCTGAGTCTTCTTCACTATTGGTATTGATGACCCGACCTGATTTTGGCCCCATGTACTCCTAATTAACTTTAGAACACAACTTGCATTTTATTCCTAATTAAATTGAGGATACCATTTTATCTGATTTCGTAAATCCCGGTAAATTCCATTGCCCTGCTATTTGAGTCCATACCAATCATACAACACCCCCTGACCCTACGAAACACCGAACACCGAATCGCCCGCCAAATTTTTATCATTTCATGTGTCTGTGCAAATACCCAAATTTAAGGGGGCTAAATTGCAAATTTGTATTTTGGTGTCAACACCCCAATGGTTCACCCAAATGAAAAAAATCAACCCCCTAGCTTTGACTAGTCAACACCCTCATCTCACATGTATGAATTTTCTCCATGTCAAATCCTGGCCACTCAATTAAATTGGGTGCATCCTCACCCATGATTTCACCCACCCTCTCCCCCTATTTAATGTCATATCATCCAAGCCCTAATCCCCAAAAAGGAAACCTAGGAAAGCCCCCAAGCTCCCCAAACCGGCCTCCTTTCCCATCCAAAATTTTTTTCTTTCTTCTTCTTCCTTCTTCTTCCTCTTCTCTTTTATTTTTGAAATTGAGAAGGAAGGGGGAACACTGTTCACTACACTGTTCACTACACTGTTCACCTGGAGATTTCGGTGAGCTGCTGAGCTTTCTCTTCGGCCAGGCCGAGCTTCCCGCTCCGGCCAGACGAACCACCACCATCCCTGTATTCCGGCCTCCTTCCGCCGCCCTGGATCTCGGCCAAGCCGCTCCCCGTCAGTCCAGCCACGCAGCCCATCGCTCGAGCCGACCACTGCTCCTTACCCGGCGGCCAAGCTGAACCGAAGCTCCTCCCGTTGTCCATCATCTCGGCCAGCCCCGGCCTGCACTCCGACTCCCTGCTCTCCCATTCATCCCAGCCACCTCCCCTAGTTGCTGTCCACCCGGCCCGACCAAGCTCTTCCCGGCCACCTCCCCTAGCTGCTGTTCCACCCCGGCCATTGCTCCGGCCTGCCCGACCCTGTACTCCGGCGCCGGCATTCCTCCACCTCTCCCACTGCTCCTCCTCCCTGTACTCCGGCGGACCACAGGAGCTCCACCACCATCACCAGTGTCAACTCCCCCTGTGAGTTCTCTCCCTCTCCTTCTTCCCTCTTTGGTATAACATAATACATGTATATATATAATGTATGTATGTATGTATGTATGTAGGTATTTAATGTATACGTATATGTATATATTAACATGTATATGTAATTATGTATTTAAATTAATGTTTAACAGTATATGTATGTGTATATATATATTTAATATGATTCTAGTATATATAATATTGGTATACGTATATATATATATATATATATATATATATATATATATATATATATATATATATATATATTTCGTATATACTTAATATATTTTTTAATATATAAAATGGGTATACATGTATATATATATATATATATATATTTAGTATATATATGTAATCATTAATTGGTATATATGTATGTATATTGGTATTTTCTTATAATGTGTATTTAATAGTGTATATGTTTAATATAATTGATATATACGTATTTAGTACGTATTTAGTATTGATTGGTATATATGTATATATATTTAGTATATGTATGTAATTATTAAATGGTACGTGTATATATTGTATATATATTTAATTTAGTAAAAATATATATATTTGGTATATAAATGTACATATATATATATATATCTGTATATGTATAGTATATGTTTGATAAACGTATTCTTGGCACATATATTTTTTAGGACATATAAATATAGTGTGTTAAATTCTATTCAGTATATAGACATATATATACGTATTGTATATCTCTTTTCATGATATATGTTTGTATGTACATACAAGTATTAGTTTTATTTAAATTATATATATATATATATATATATATATATATATATATATATATATACTTATATCTATTATTGTAATTAAGGGATATTAATATATATGTTAATTAATGATATGTATATTTATATATTCTACTAGATGACCCTAGTTGACCAGTGCCATACCTGGCAGAGCCCCTGAGTTCATGTATTTGTGTTGTGTTAGTGTAGCACCTGATGCAAATGTTGTATTGTTATTATATGTCTATAGGACTGTTGGATCCTCCAGGCGATACTCTGGAATAGGACCTCGGTATTCACCAGCTAAAGACCCAAGGCGAGTACATTCTCTGATTAGTTTCTAATTTATGATATCTCCTATGTTCACTGTATCTAGTGTAGATATCCATGCTCTTGACACGTTGGTTACACGGATTGGTATACACGGATCTCGTCATGAGATGTTATTCCTTATTCATGGTGTAGCTTGTACAAGACTTGTTTCTTGTTATCTTGTGCATGTACAGACACAGAGACCCGGGGAGATTTGCTACCTCCCTAGGGAATCCCGTGCCATAGCGTACCATGATTGGATCTACTATACCAGTCGGGGGTGGGGAGTATTTTAGTGTAGATATGTGATCATACCCAACTTTACATGAATTATAGCTCACCCCATATCTCACGTCGGGTGCGGCCTGACCATTTACATGCTTCATAGCTGTTACGTGTGATTAGCCTGACCTCTACATACATCATAGCTAACCAAGTTAGCCTGACCTTACATGAATCATAGCTAATCACATGTAACCAGCCTGATCAAGTTTCCAAGCCGATCACATGTTAAAGCTAGTACTCACACACTTAGTCATAGGATTCTTGCTCATTGACATATTGTTCTTTTCCTGCATTTACTTACAGTATTTCCAGTATTTCTTTTATTGTACATTTCTCGTACCTATACATGCATCTCGTATATTTCCATCTAGAACTGCTACATAGTTTATATCATTAATATAGAACTGCTATTTAGAGATGTACTTTGCTCCTTCCTGACTGGAAAATATTTTTCAGACTGTGACCTTAGTGGACTTGTTTCTGACACACTTGGGGATTGGATGTTACTGATTGCAGGTATGATTATTCTGTCGTTAGACTTGTCTTGTATTTCTTTGTTTGCCTTGATATCTCATCGTGCTTTAGTTATGTGATTAAGTATGTTAATTTTTTATCGTTATTCGTGTCTCCTTATGGAGTTGGATACTAGTGTGAGATTGGTTAGATAGTACTTGACCTAGACAGCGTTCTACCGTCGATGCTACGGCGTAGGCTGGACGTACCCACGCTCTCGTACCCCTAAATCGGGTGCGGGTCGTGACAATAATATATAACAATCCTAACTAATCTAATGCTAAGTGGATACCTTGGCTTTGAACCAATGCGGTATCGCACCACTACACCCCCTTCTAGATATCCAAACTCAAATACCTTGAGTACAAACCTGATACCTTGACATTTACCTTGGTATCTCAAGGTAATTGTCATATAATAGGAATCCTCAAATCGAACCATGTTCTAGCAGGGACTAGCCGAGCCATGAATTACCGTATAACACATAGTAGTATGCATCGGTCCCTCGTAAGGCCACCGTGCTAAGATCGCATAGAACACATAGTATAATATAATAGTCGGATATTGCCATCCACTAATGAGGATTTAAACAATATCCATGGGGGCCAGCCTTCACTCCCCATATAAAGATTGAGGGTGGTAATTAAGTACGACCTCGGGATTCCGTTCCTCCTAATGCTCTACATGTTTTAGTTTCCTAGTTAACCCTATGGTTAGCTGGAATCACATGGCATGGTCACATGTTACTCCCCTTATATGTCGTACCATAGTACGAGCACGCTAGATACGAATCCACTTTGTCACTTTGCAGTTCAATTTGGGTTCACCCCAGCGTGATGCAACAATCAAACGAATCTTAGCCACGCTTGAACTATCATGTCCATGCTGGAGGAATTTATTACATCACATGTCGCTTAGCACGTAGGCACACCTCGGTGTGAACCATGTAATATAATCACGTAGAAACCCCTAACACGTAGGAGCACATAACACATAGTAAGTGTATTAGTACGGAATCCAATAGTCGAGTCAAGTTACCAATCATTGGTAAATCAAATGGGTTCTAGCACATAGTCAGGTCTAACATATGTTCACTTAGCTTACATATATTAACAATCATTTAAATCACACAAGGGATCACAAAAATTCAATAAAGCATTAAAATCAAGCAAATCAATAAAATGTGCATATCGGCCGCATGAGGATCAGGGACGCATAGAGTTAGTACCGCATAGGAATTATGTCGCATAGGAAGTCGGTCGCATATGGGTTGGTGCCGCATGGGACCAGTACCGCATATGATAGGGCAAAGTCCACTCCTTAACAAGTGTTAAGTGGCATGCATTCAATATGTGTCAGAGAAGTGACTGAAGTGATAGATGTGACAAGCCATAAAGTGTCAAAGAGAAAAGACAAAATCATGAAAATATGTGCCAATGGTTTCGAGTCATGCGTCCAAGGAATGGTGGTCGCATACTCTCTAGGCCGCATGGGACACTCGGCCACATACTCTCCAGGACGCATATGCTCTTTTGGACTTAGCGAATTTCTCGTTCGTTCAGCGAGTAAAATACAAGGAGTTCACGGATTAGATCCAGAACACTTGTGTAATGGCAGTCATACGTCCAACAAGATGGACGCATGTTGGTCAATATGTGAGAAAGATCTTAGGCCGCATAGCACTCAGACCGCATAGTACTCTTGACCGCATAACTTGCTGGCCGCATGAAGACTTCGTCTCCTCTAAACAACAGGTTCTGCCATGGCGAAAAGCTCTAAAATCCCGAATATTATTTTCTTCATAAAAATCTCATTTTAACTCCAAATCAAGTGAGCCAAAAGCCAAAATGTCTAAAATGGAATGCTCTATCAACCACAAAAATTAGTTTTCTAATATACCATGTTTTAGTAGATCAAAACCAAGAAATATTTTTGGAACCCATGAAAAACTTTAACAAAAATGTAGATCTACACGAATCTATCCATCAAAACAGAAAACTTTAAGTATTAAAAGTGTAAACCCCCTGATTTTTAAAATTTAATTTAAAATTTAACTAATTATTATTGTAGAACTTTTATTATTATTTATAGTTAATTATAATAAATGTTCTTCATAAATTTATATTTTTGTGTATTAAATTAATTATTAAAATAGTGCAAAAATTATATTTTTGGGTGTATAATTAATAATAGAGTATTGTGTAAATTTTCTGGAATTTATTGTGCTTCAAAACAATTTTTATGGCCATATATGAATAAACCAACCCAAACCAACCCAAACCGAACCAACCCAGACCAAACTAGACCAACCGGACCCAAACCCGCACCCGTACCCGCAGACCTACTAACCCGTTAACCCATAACCCAAGCCCCCATCTACAGCAACTCCCACGAAAAAGCCCCGCCCCCTCACACCCACTCCCCGAAATCAACGACCGAACCGCTCATTTCCGCTCCCTGTAACCGCCCACCCTCCACCCTATAAAACCCCCATCCTAGCTGAACCTCACAACCATCATTTCCTCTACCACCCCGACCAACCACACCCTCCGACGATCGCCGGACCGCCGCCGCATACCGCCATAAACTAGCCGCCTGAATTCTCGAGCAACAGCAGTAGCAAGGTACCCTACTTCCTACCATTGTATCTACCTGCACAGTAATCCCAATGTCGACTCGTCGAATCTTATACGAAGACCACATGATCCTCTTGAACCCTGTGTAATTAGTTCGGTGTATCGTGTCCTGTGTTGGTCATAATTTATGACGCAAAACAGAAAAAAATTACCCAATTTATAGTTTTAAAAACTGTCCCAAACACCTATGTTCATGGTTGTTTTTCTTCCAACCTAGTTAATATTTTTAAATTCCACTTGAACAGTAATTTAGACAACATAATCAAGATTTAATCTCATTTATTAGTTTATTTTAATTTATTGTATGCTGTGATTTATTCGTGGTTGAAGTTGACCAAAAGCTTGGTTTTTTAAATCCAAAATTTTCTGAAACGGGGTGCGCTCCACTAAACGAGGCAACTTCGTCGTATACGAATTGCACCGAAAGGCGCATATTGTCAACACGGACATGTGAAATTTTGTAGAAGTTGATTTGGATGTGCTTGCACACCAGAATCAACGCATATCCGTCGAAAAGTCATGTATCGGCTTCTTCTGTCACTCATCATAATTTCGTGTGTGCTTATCGTTTCGTAATGAAACTTATGCCATCGTATTCATAGCATTACGCTAGTCCTGTGACCCAAGTTTGGTTCAATTCTGAGAAAGTTGATGAAATCCCATTCGTGGGCCCCACGTTTCCACTTGATGGGCGATTTCGTGACCGGCTCATCGAAATCCAGTTCTTGATGTTTCGTTGGGTTTGTATCATCGTTCAGGACTTGTAGACACTAAATTTAATGAATTTTGAGAACTTTGTCTCTGACATATTATTTTGTGCGAAGTGGGCCACATGTGGACCCCGCTTTAACCAAAAACTGTCAATTCTGCCATGTATCTAAATTGGACTTATGGGTAGTCAATCCTAGCTATTTCATGTATTCTGAGAGCGATGGTAATGTTTATTTCAGCATCCGGAGGCGTACCTGGAGATTTTACATTTACAAGAGCAACTGAAGGAGTTCAGAACCGAGGCAAGTGTACCTTGCCAACTTGCAGTAGATCTTGTGATATTATTTGCTTGTATTCTTTCTATATACTTCTGTGATGTACCTGTTCAACCTAGTACTGTGAGACATTGCTTATCGTCCGAACAAGATTCGGGTGTCGACGCCGTATGCAGAGTCGTGTAACGTCATTATAGAGTTGATACCACGATCCTATATATTTTTGTGCTTGCTTTACCAAGTAATTCATACCATAGGACACTTGACACTATTCATGAGACATAATCTTTTCTGATTTATTCATGGTGATTCTGTATAGGCTTTCAGGATTCGTGACATAAGGCTTGCATATACATAGATATTATTATGACTTGCTGTATTAGCTAAAGGTCATGATCTTGCATGTTATGGACATGAGACGTCGTGGACATAAGACGTATGATTACATTGGGTGGGGAGAGACACACAGGCTACAGGCTGATTACATACATATATATTTTATTATTGTGGTGCTTTAGTCCCCGACACAGAGCTTGTAATGGTCTCACCCTGAGTACTAGTGATGCTCTTATTTGCATTTCACATAGCTGGTTACATAGCTTGCCCTGAGGATCTATTTTTATATACTGTATTTTATTTGGCTTGAGTTATTCTTGTACCTTGCTATGTCCCCTAAGGACCTGGATCCGGATTATGTTCCTAGGTACAGAGAGGAGGTTTACCCCGAGATATACGGGACATGAGCTGACGCTGGAGCAGTAATGGCACCAGAGGACAAGGTTGTGCCAGAGGATTTCTCCTGAGTATTCTGTTACATACTCATTTATTTATGCTTTCAGTTATTTCATATCTTGACTCATGGATCTATGTATTGACTTATTTTATCGGGTTATTCCCCGAGACACTACAAATATTGACTTAATGATGGACTATTTTCTTTATCTATTATCTTGATTAGTCTATCATATTTAGTTATGTTTCTTTCTGTGGATGAGATTAGAATTATTCTGTGATAGATGGTGTAGACTGTATTTTTATTACAACTTAAGTACACTCTAACGGGTCCATTAAATTGGATTTGCCCATTGGAGTTGTGCGGCTGGCCATTGCCAAATGGCTAGTCTCTCGGTATTTTAGGACTGGGGCGTGACAAAAAGTGTTTAGAATCATAATATACACATTATAGACTAATAAAATACAAGTAAAAAGAAAGAACTAAAATTAAAGTATGTCATGCAAGGTGTACTTGCCTAGAAATAAAAGAAGGAGGAAAATGAGAGAAATGAGGGAAGAGAGAGAAATAAGTTAGCTTATATAACTAGGGTTTGAGGTTTAGACCATGGGTTCAATTCATAACCAAACCAAACCAACAATTAAACCATGAGTCTAATTGAACAAAAGAATGGGTCTAGTCTCCATGACATGCAACCTAATTAACATGAAATAAATAAAATACATAGGCAGGAAATGAATACGTTTCAAATACGTATATCGGAAACGAAAAGTGACATCTTTACTCAACTTAGAAAAAAATTGTCCTCGAAATTCAAACCCAAGGCTAGCTAGAGAAATCAGAACAAGCACTACGCTAACTACAAGCTCACATACACATCCAATCAAATTCAACCATATAATAAAGAAAAGCTGTGTCATATAGCATGGGTAAACGAATCATGAGATTCGAGATACGAAGGCATAAGAATGAATATACCTTCTGAGTCGAATATATGCGGATACTAAGACCGGATATCATCCCCACGCTTCTACGTTGACTCTCCCAAAAGGTGACGACCCCAAGCAACTCGGACAAGATGAATAGTCCGATTCTTGAGCACCTTCTCCCTTTGGTTCAAAATGGATACGGATTGTTCCTTGTAAGATAAGTCGGTACCAACAACTAGCTCGGAATGGTCGAGGATATGACTCAGATCTGGGAAATACCTACATAATTGAGATACATGAAATACATCGTGCACCTCACGTAGTGAAGGAGGAAGGGCAAGATGATAAACAACATTGTCCACCCGCTCAAGAATATCGAACGGACTGACGTATTGCGGACTAAGCTTCCCACGAACCCTGAATCTAATGACTCCATGGGTTAGAGTAATCCGCAAGAACACGTAGTCACCGACACAAAACTCTAAAGGCCTACGATGCTGATCCGACCAATGCTGATGCCTATCTTGCGCAACCCAAAGTCGCTCTCTAGTCTGCTTGACAACTTCTACTGTCTACGTGATCATCTCCGAGCCTAACATATTTCTCTCACCTATATCATCCCATTCCAATGGTGATATATGCTTTCTCTCATATAATGCTTTGAAGGGTGCCATCTGAATACTTGCTTGATAACTGTTGTTGTATGAGAACTCAACGAGATGAAGGTGATCTCCCCAAGACCCTAAAAAATCCAAATTACAAGCTCGAAGTATATCTTCCAAGGTCTGGATGGTTCTCTCTGATTGCCCGTCCATTTGAGGATGGTAAGTGATATTGAATCTCAACTTGGTGCCCAAACTTTGGTGCAAGCTCTTCTAAAAATTTAACGTAAACCGAGTGTCTCGATCTGATACGACACTCACTGGGATACTGTGCTGTCTTACTATCTGTCGCATTAACATCTCTACTAATTTCTCTGTGGGTTGACCTACTCGAAAAGGAAGAAAGTGAGCTACTTTTGTCAGACGATCTACTTTTACCCAAACTGCATCACCATCAGTCGGGGATCTAGGTAAACCGGTCACAAAGTCCATCGTGATATGTTTTCACTTCCACTCCAGAATAGGAAGCGACTGCAATAATTGTGCTGGTCTCTGCTGGTCGGCTTTCACTTGCTGACATACCAAACACCAGGAAACGAATCGTGCTATCTCCCTCTTCATCCCGTTCCACCACAAATTTTGCTTGATGTTTTGGTACATCTTAGTTCCTCCTGGATGAATTGAATACTGGGAACTATGCACCTCGGTCATTACTTCTTGCCGGGTATCTCTACTTGGTATACAAAGACGGTTTTTAATCCTAAGAGTTTCATCTTCATGAATCATCAACTCTTTTCTGAGACCAAAATCATATTCTGTCCGAAGCTTCTGAACCTTCGGATCCTCCTCCTATGCTTCCTTAATTCTCTCAACCAAGGTAGACTGAATCTATAAACTAGCCAATACACCTACGTATTGTGGAAGTACTATCTCTATACGCATCTCTCGAAGATCTTCTAAGATATGCCGCTACGATGTTAACATAAATGTACTACCCCTCATGCTAAGAGCATCTGCTACCACATTTGTCTTGACTGGGTGGTACTGAAGTTCCACATCATAGTCCTTTATCAATTCTAGCCACCTCCTTTATCTCATGTTCAAGTCCTTCTGGGTCAATACGTACTTTAACCTTTTGTGATTCGTAAGTATTTCCACCCGATCACCATACAAGTAATGTCTCCATACCTTAAGTGCAAATACTACCACCGCCAACTCCAAATCATGAGTCGGATAAGTCTTCTCGTGATCTCGAAGTTGCATCGATGCATAAGCTATCACTCTTCCATGTTGTATCAATACACACCCAAGTCCTTTGCATGACGCGTCACAATACACTGTAAACCCTCCAGAACCTACTGGAAGCGTGAGAATCGGAGCTAAAATCAATCTCTTCTTTACTTCTTCAAATAATGTCTGGCACTGTGCTAACCAATCAAACTTATCTTTCTTGTGCTTCAATTGAGTCAGTGGTACTGAAATCCTTACAAAGTCTGCCGCGAACCTTCTGTAGTATCCTGCCAATTCTAGGAAACTACGCAATTCAGCTACTGTCTTAGGAACTGGCTAACCCTCTATAGATTTAACCTTCTTCGGATCTACTACTACTCCTACTCCAGAGATGATGTGATCCAAGAATGACACGTGATCCAACCAAAAATTATACTTGCTAAGATTTGCGTATAACTAGTGTTCCCTCAAAATATGCATGACCTTCCGAAGATGCTCTCCGTGCTCCTCTTCACTACTGGAATAAAAAAGAATGTCGTCTATGAAAACCACCACGAACTGATCTAGATATGGCATGAAAATACGGTTCATCAAATCCATAAATATTACTGGAGCCTTAGTCAATCCGAATGACATAGCTAAGAATTCTTAATGCCTATATCGTGACATAAATGATGTCTTGGGTATATCTTGCTCCCGAACTCTTACTTGATGATACCCTGATCGATGATCGATCTTGGAGAAAAATTTGGCCTTGATCAATTGATCAAACAAATCATAGATTCTTGGTAATGGGTACTTGTTATTCACTGTTACTGTATTCAATTGTCTGTAATCGATACATAACCGTAATGACCCATCATTATTCTTTACTAGAACCACTGGCGCTCCCTAAGGTGATCTACTGGTTCGGATAGAATTTTTTACCTTCAGCTCTTCTACGTGTTGGTACAGCTTGTCTAATTCTGATGGTGCCATTTGGTGAACTTTGCAAGATATTATCCCTGCTCCAGGGATCAACTCTATACAAAACCCAACATCTCTTACTAAGGGTAACCCTGGTAGTTCTTCTGGGAAGACGTCTAAGAACTCCTTGACTATCTCGGAAAGTTGTTCTTCTGCTATTACTGTTGCTGTGATCCTCTCTTCATGCTGGTCTTCCACAGATCTGTCAAAGACGGAACCTTCCATGCCCGGGATACTAAATAATATCCTACCCTTATGGCAATTTATCGTGGCATGACTATCTCTCAGCCAGTCCATGCCTAAGATAACGTCAAAGTTATCCATAGGAAACTCGATCAATCGTGCTGGTAGTGAATGCCCACACACTACGACTGGACCAGCTATACATGCTCTACTTACTCCCATGAGCCCATTACCAGTGAGTATATTCAACCTCTCTGGCAATTCCTCGAACTCCAATCTAATGCATGTTACGAATTGTGCAGATACAAATGAATGAGATGCACCTGAATCGAACAATGCTACCGCAGGATAAGATACGACAGAGATATTATCTACCACCACGTCGCCAGATGCGAAAGTCTCCTCCAAAGATAAAGTTGTAAACCCCCTAAATTTTCAAATTATTAAATCTTGGATTTTTCTCAATTTTCTGGAATTTTCTGGGAATTTTTTGTAATTAAAATTAAGGTTTTTAATTAATAAATGATTTTTAATTGGCAATAAATAATATTAAAATATCATGAAAATAATATTTTTGGGAGTAAAATGGAAAACTGGACTTAGGATAATTTTTCTGGATTTTTCTGGACCTCAGACCTATTTTTAAATGCCTAAAAATAATTTTATTAATTATTTAACTGTTTTTTATTATTATTATTATTATTATTATTATTATTATTATTATTATTATTATTATTTTTATTTTATTTTTTCCTTGGGCCGGCCCGGCCTAGTGGACCGGCCCAGCAGCCCAGCCCCCAGCCCTTTCCCTTACCGGGTCGGGTCGGGTCTGCCGAACCTGACCCGTCCGCCTCAGACCCGTTCCCCCAACCCATCTTCCCCGCTGAGCCGACCGCTTCCTCCGGCGATGCCCGGGTTCCTCGCCGCCTCCGCCGGAGCCGGCCACGATCCCCCCCCAGCAGCGCGCCTATCCGGGCCACGTACGCCCGGAGCCACCCTATAAAACCCCGGCTCCCCATCTCCTCCGCCCTCACTTTCCCTCTTCCCCTAAACCCTAACCGATCCCCGGCGACCCGATCTCCGGCGGCCCTCACCGCGTCCGCCGTCCAGCCTCCCCCTCAGCCGCTAGCTCCGCCCCTCCAGCGCCTAACCCGACGCCTAGCCACCCCTCTCCCGAATCATCCTCCTCCTCCTCCTCCTTTTCCTCTGCCGCCAGCCTCCGGTGACCGATCGACGTCCCCCACCGCCGGCACCACCCTTACCCGAGCCCGGCGATGCAGCCCGGCCACCCTCCGGCCACCGCAGACAGCCCAGGCCGAAGCCCTAGGCCGGACACGTGGACACGCCCCGGGACACGAGATACGATTCCGACACAGAAAAATCCTGTTTTTAAGAGCCGGTTCAGGTACTCGTATCTTGCACCCTGTATCTCCGTTTTCAATTCCGTAAATTGCGTTATGAAGCCTGTATGACCCTCTCGGTGCCCGGACAAACTGTTCGGGGCATCGCGTCCTGTGGTGATCGCACACCGCGATCCAAAAACAGAAAAAACCAGACCCTGTTTCACCCCGGAACTGAGTACGCCCCGCCAAACGGGACGACTTGGTCGCGTGCGGTCTTCACAGATACGTGCGCGTCGTCGATACGGACGTGTGAGATTTCGTGGAAGCTGATTCGGGTGTGCGTGCACACCGAAATCAACGCGTATCCGCGGACATCGCCCCGTATCCGACTTTTCGGCAATTTGCCCTAACTTCTTGTACACTCGTCAGATCGAGACGAAACTTACGCCATCGGACTCGTAGCAATACGCTGGTCCTGTGGGTCAAGTTTGGTTCGATTCTGAGAACGTTGTCGAAATCGCGTGTCGTGGGCCCCACAAGCCCCGCTCGACGGGCGATTTTGTGTTCGACTCATCGAAATCCAAATCTGGAAGTTCCGTTGGGTTCGTATCAGCGTTCCTGACCTGTTGACACTAAGTTTGGTGAATTTGAAGACCTTTGACCCGGACACGTTTTTCGGTGCAAAGCGGGCCTACCGGCGGACCCTGTTTTGACCCGAAACTGCCGTTTTTGCCCTTGTCTCCAAATTGGACCCAAGGACAGGCATTTCTAGCTATTTGACATCTTCTGAGTGTGATGGTAATGTCTATTTTAGCTTTTGGACTCATCTCTGGAAATTTTCCCCAAGAACCAAATTAATCAGATCCAAACAACAGGCAAGTACCTGCACTTCAAGTTAAATCTTTATATTGTGATAATTATTTCCCTGCTTTACTAGTACCCTTGATGATTACACCTAGTGTTAGAAATGCTAGATTTCCTGTCTTGAATATTGGAGTTCATGTCTTGTATTTCATGTCGGGTGGGAAAATACTAGAAGGCAT
This sequence comes from Iris macrosiphon, assembly GCA_036927795.1. Taxonomy (NCBI): domain Eukaryota; kingdom Viridiplantae; phylum Streptophyta; class Magnoliopsida; order Asparagales; family Iridaceae; genus Iris; species Iris macrosiphon. Next base: position 114,840,171 of record JAYESA010000016.1, on the reverse strand, counting down.
GTAGTTTACCCTTTCCCCTGCCATGTTTAATAGCTGTTGGTACGCGACTGTACCTCAGTCGGATCTCAATTTTCCCTGTTTAATAGCCGTTTATGACGGCCGAATTAGCCTTATAAACCCCTACATGCCAACTATGTATTCTAAAAACAAACACAAGTTCACACAGATAGTTTCTGGTCTTGTTACATATATCTTGCTGACTGTTGTAGTTTCATTTCCTGTCTCATTTATTTCTGCTTTCTCATATCCCTGTTTACAGCTTTAACTTTGAGATAATGATGTTCTGTTATGCAGTTTCTCAACCTGATATTCAATATTTAATTGTCATAAATATTTAGTTTAACCTTGTTGTGCACTGTGTACTTTGCTCCTTTCCTGACTGGATCTGTTGATTTAGGCGATGATGAGGATCTTGCCCCTACTTTTTATGGTCCCTATGAGGGGACTGATGATACCTATGAGGAGCCAGAACCCACCCAGGAGACCCCTACTGCAGAGTAGCTAGTAGTAGCTATCTTTCATTTATATTCTTATCTTATTAATCGGGTTTGTCCCCGATTTCAATTTTGAATTCTGTATTAAACATTTGAATCTGTTGTCACATTTATTTCAGTTGCAATCTTAAGTTTCAATTCTCATTATTATCTTGCCTATGTTAATGGTGAATGAGCTAGTTTAGTAAACCTGGAATTGACCTAGACAGCGTACTACCGCCGACTCTGCGGCGTAGGCTGGACGTACCCACGCACTTGTGCCCGAATTTCCGGGTGCGGGTCGTGACACATTTTTATGGTGGCCCATGCAGGTCCTATCCTAAAATAGGGTAATACCCTAGGACAGGGTATGGAATAAGATTGAGGATTCTAGGAAAAGCTCATTCACAGTATAGGGTCCTTATTTCAATTCTTGATATCTTTGCTGCTCAATTTTTTTCCTATCGCCTTTGATTTCCAAGTATTCTATTCTGATCTTCCTATCCCTTAATCTTTTAGAATGGTCCAGACAAGGAACACAGTAGGAGGCACATCAGAACCAGCTGAGCAGAATGTGCCCGAGACTCTTGCACTCCCGCCGCCTCCATCTGTTCCGGCAGTTACTCTAGATGGGGCACAGCTACTAGGAGTGTTCCAGGGATTGGTGGAATCCCAGAAAGAACAGACTGCACTTCTACGGACCAGCCTCTCAGAAGCTCTTAAGTCCCAGGAGTCGCCACTCAAAAGGCCAGGGAGTGCTAAAGACTTCAAGAATCTTAGACCCCTGGAATTTTACGGAACTGAGGGCATTCTCTATGCCGATGAGTGGATAGAGAATGTCGAGAGACTCCTGAAGACTGCTCGGGTCCCTGATGACCTCAAAGTGGAGTCCGCAAGCCTGCAACTGTTCGACATTGCTCGAACCTGGTTCAGAGATGAACCCCAATTATCTGCTCCTAACATCACCTGGGAGGACTTCAAGAGACTATTCAAGGAGAAATTCTACTCCGAAGTGGCTCGGGAAGCTCTCGAAAGCCAATTCGAGAGACTGGAACAAGGTAACCTGTCTGTTAATGAATATACTGCTGAATTTAGCAGGTTAAGCCATTTTGCGGAGTACATGGTTCGTACCCCGGAGGACAGAGCCCGTAGATTCAAGAAGGGGCTGTCTCCGGATATTCGCCTTGCTGTCACCACCAGCCGAGCTCGCACCTATGAAGAAATCCTGAGCGTGGCACAAGGCGTTGAAAGAGATATGGGGCATAAACTGAAACGAGAAAGAGATACTGGAAATGCGGGACCCAACAAACGCCCTTTTCAACAACAACAACAACAACAGCAGAGGGCCCCGCAGCAAACTCAGCGTCCTCTCCCTCGAGCTCCAGCACCCCAACACCAGGCTCAGGGACAGAACCAACAAGCTGCTGCTTGTAACTTTTGCCAAAAACCAGGTCATACTTGGCAAGTCTGCAGGAAGAGGCTAGGTGCCTGCCTCTACTGCGGCTCAGCAGCGCATCAAATGAGGGACTGTCCAGCTGCTCAAGGACGCACCGCTGCACCAAAGGCTCCAGCCCAGGCCAGGGCCCGAGCAGTACAACAGAGGGGACCCCCGCTTCCAACACAACAACAACGCTTTGCTCAGCACCAACAGCAGCAACAGAGGGGTGCACCGCAGCAAGGCCGTGCTTATGCCATGACTCTTGAAGAAGCTGAAGCCACAGCAGACGTGATCACAGGTTCTGTGCTTATAAATTCAATACCAGCCATTACTTTATTTGATTCTGGAGCTTCACATTCATTCATGTCAGTAGATTTCCTTATGAAGCATAGCTTAATCACTAAACCCCTTAGGAATTATTATAAGATCATTACCGGTGGAGGAATCATCCCGGTTAGTGATGCATGTAATAATTATCCTATTATATTATGTGGAAGAGAACTGTATGCTAGGCTACTCGTAATGCCAGTGCCCAGTTTTGACATTATACTGGGTATGGATTGGTTGAGTCAACATCATGCCACTATAGACTGCCACAGAGGTAGTGTAATCTTCAGCCCCCCTAACAAGCCAGAATTTGAATTTGCTAGAGGTTCTAGAGAAATGGGTAGTAACAAAATTTGTGGAGCCCTAGTAACAGAAGAATTGCCGCTACCTATCATCTCTGAATATCTTGATGTCTTCCCTGAGGATCTCCCAGGCTTACCCCCAGACCGAGAAGTTGAATTCTCTATTGACTTAGTGCCAGGAGCAGCACCAGTATCTCAAAATCCCTATAGAATCAACAAGAAGGAGATAATAGAACTAAATGAGCAAATCAAAGAACTAGAAGACAAATGCTTCATTAGGTCTAGTGTCTCACCCTGGGGAGCTCCAGTATTATTTGTGCCCAAGAAGGACGGAACATCCCGAATGTGTATTGACTATAGGGCCTTGAATGCTTTAACAATTAAGAATAACTATCCCCTGCCCAGGATAGATGACTTATTTGATCAGTTAAGTGGAGCTCGGGTATTTTCAAAGATTGATTTGAGGTCTGGTTACCACCAAGTAAGGGTGAGAAAGGAAGACATCCCTAAAACTGCTTTCAATACCCGGAACGGACACTACGAATTCTTAGTAATGCCGTTCGGGTTGACGAATGCTCCAGCAGTTTTTATGAACTTAATGAACAGAGTTTTCCAGCCATACCTAGACAAATTTGTAGTGGTCTTCATTGATGATATTTTGATCTACTCCAAGACCCCCGAAGAACATGAAGAACATTTGAGGTTAGCATTGGAGACTTTGAGGAAGGAAAAACTTTATGGAAAATTATCTAAATGTGCTTTCTTCCTAGACAAAGTAGAATTCTTGGGACATGTTGTGATTGGAGATGGAATAGCAGTGGATCCTAAGAAGATAGCGGCAGTAGAATCCTGGCCCACTCCAGACTCTGTAGCAGAGATTAGAAGCTTCCTGGGACTAGCTGGCTACTATCGAAAGTTTGTGAAGGACTTTGCAAGAATTACTGAGCCCATGACAAAATTAACAAGGAAGGTTGAAGAGTTCACCTGGACTGATGAATGTCAGCATGCTTTCGAGGAATTGAAGAAAAGGCTGACTACTGCCCCTATTCTGACCTTACCTTCTGGAACCGGAGGATTCGCTATTTATAGTTATGCTTCTGGAAAAGGTCTAGGTTGTGTATTGGAGCAGAACAAGAAAGTAATAGCATATGCCTCTAGACAGCTTCGACCTCATGAAAAGAACTATCCAACTCATGATTTAGAACTGGCAGCTGTCATCTTTGCTCTTAAGCTATGGAAGCATTATCTTTATGGAGAAAGGGTGGAAATATTTACGGACCATAAAAGTCTAAAATATATCTTCACTCAGAAAGAGCTGAACATGAGGCAAAGAAGGTGGCTGGAACTAATGAAAGATTTTGATATCACCCTTCAATATCATCCTGGGAAGGCCAATGTAGTTGCTGATGCTCTAAGCAGATATCCTATGGCGATGTACTTGACTATGGACAGACACCTGCTAGAGGACTTGGAAAGTTTAGGTATTGAAGTAATCATCCCAGGAAAAGAAGGCCAAATGATGAACTTGCAGATTCAGTCTACTATAATAGACAAGATCAAGGAGACTCAGTTTCAAGACGAAGGCCTGCGAAGCCTTCGAGGTCAAGTGCAAGCTGGATTAGTGGAAGATTTCAGAATTCATGAAGATGGATCACTAAGGCATGGCGATAGATTATGTGTACCCCAAGGAGACATAAGAGAAGAAATCATGCAAGAGGCGCACAGATCGCAATACTCTATACATCCAGGAGCCAACAAGATGTACAAGGACCTGAGGATGCATGTTTGGTGGCATGGCATGAAAAGAGAAGTAGCCAGGTTCGTATCTCGTTGTTTGGTGTGCCAGCAAGTCAAGGCAGAAAGACAAAGACCTGGAGGATTGCTTCAACCACTGCCCATTTCGGAGTGGAAGTGGGAACATATCACAATGGATTTTGTTTCCGGACTTCCAAGGACACCTAGTGGAAAGGATGCAATTTGGATGATAGTAGATAGACTGACCAAGTCTGCACATTTTCTACCTTTCAAAGTGGGGCTATCTACAGAAAAGCTGGCAGATTTATATATCAGACATATTGTTAGGCTGCATGGAGTTCCAGTAAGTATTGTCTCCGACCGAGATTCAAGATTCACCTCTCACTTCTGGAAGAGTTTACAAGCCAGCTTGGGGACGCAACTCAAATTCAGCACAGCTTATCATCCCCAAACCGATGGACAATCGGAACGTACAATCCAGACACTTAAAGATATGCTCCGTACCTGTGTTCTGGATTTTGGAGGATCCTGGGAAGACTACCTACATCTTGTGGAGTTCTCTTATAATAACAGTTACCAAGCAAGTATTGAGATGACTCCATTTGAAGCTCTGTATGGACGAAGATGTCGTACCCCGCTATCATGGGACGACGTTGGAGAAAGAGCCCTGCTGGGACCAGAGATGGTGACCGATTCAGCGGAGAAGGTAAAGCAAATAAGGGACAGACTTCGAGTGGCTCAAGACAGGCAACGACATTGGGCAAATAGCCACCGAAGGCCCTTGGAATTTGAGGTAATTAAATTTATGAAATTCAAGTCAATTTAAATATTTTGATTATGGAACTAAGATTTGATTATGACTTTGTTAAAGGTTGGAGAGCTGGTATTCTTAAAGATTTCCCCGACACGTGGCACCATTAGGTTCGGAAGGAGTGGAAAACTCAGCCCAAGATTTATTGGACCTTTTGGCATTCAGGAGAAAATTGGAGAAGTGGCATACCGACTGGCATTGCCACCCTCTCTGGATGGAGTCCATAACGTCTTCCACGTGTCGCAGCTGAGAAAGTACGTGTCAGACCCCAGCCACATTTTGGATCACTCAGAGCTCGAAGTAGGCCCAAGTTTGACTTACCAAGAGCAACCCGTGGAGATACTGGATCGATCGGAGAAAGTTCTACGGAACCAGGTTATCTCCCTGGTTCGCGTAGCTTGGAAGCACCATTCTCCCGGCGAATCCACCTGGGAGCAAGAAGACGAGATTAGAGAGCGATACCCCTATCTTTTTGAACCCTGAGGTATATTTTATTTCTCGTGCCTTGTTATTCTTAAATTTTGAGGACAAAATTTTTGTAAGTTGGGTAGGTTGTAAACCCCCTAAATTTTCAAATTATTAAATCTTGAATTTTTTCCAATTTTCTGGAATTTTCTGGGAATTTTCTGTAATTAAAATCAAGGTTTTTAATTAATAAATAATTTTTAGTTGGCAATAAATAATATTAAAATATCATGAAAATAATATTTTTGGGTGTAAAATGGAAAACTGGATTTAGGATAATTTTTCTGAATTTTTCTGGGCCTCAGACCTATTTTTAAATGCCTAAAAATAATTTTATTAATTATTTAACTGTTTATTATTATTATTATTATTATTATTATTATTATTTTATTTTTTACTTGGGCCGGCCCGGCCCAGTGGACCGGCCCAGCAGCCCAGCCCCCAGCCCTTTCCCTTACCGGGTCGGGTCTGCCGAACCCGACCCGTCCGCCTCAGACCCGTTCCCCCAACCCATCTTCCCCGCTGAGCCGACCGCTTCCTCCGGAGACGCCCGGGTTCCTCGCCGCCTCCGCCGGAGCCGGCCACGATCCCCCCCAGCAGCGCGCCTATCCCGGCCAAGTACGCCCGGAGCCACCCTATAAAACCCTGGCTCCCCATCTCCTCCGCCCTCACTTTCCCTCTTCCCCTAAACCCTAACCGATCCCCGGCGACCCGATCTCCGGCGGCCCTCACCGCGTCCGCCGTCCAGCCTCCCCCTCAGCCGCTAGCTCCGCCCCTCCAGCGCCTAACCCGACGCCTAGCCACCCCTCTCCCGAATTATCCTCCTCCTCCTCCTCCTTTTCCTCTGCCGCCCGCCTCCGGTGACCGATCGACGTCCCCCACCGCCGGCACCACCCTCACCCGAGCCCGGCGACGAAGCCCGGCCACCCTCCGGCCATCGCAGACAGCCCAGGCCGAAGCCCTAGGCCGGACACGTGGACACGCCCCGGGACACGAGATACAATTCGGACACAGAAAAATCCTGTTTTTAAGAGCCGGTTCAGGTACTCGTATCTTGCACCCTGTATCTCCGTTTTCAATTCCGTAAATTGCGTTGTGAAGCCTGTATGACCCTCTCGGTGTCCGGACAAACTATTCGGGGCATCGCGTCCTGTGGTGATCGCACACCGCGATCCAAAAACAGGAAAAACCAGACCCTGTTTCACCCCGGAACTGAGTACGCCCCGCCAAACGGGACGACTTGGTCGCGTGCGGTCTTCACAGATACGTGCGCGTCGTCGATACGGATGTGTGAGATTTTGTGGAAGCTGATTCGGGTGTGCGTGCACACCGGAATCAACGCGTATCCGCGGACATCGCCCCGTATCCGACTTTTCGGCAATTTGCCCTAACTTCTTGTACACTCGTCAGATCGAGACGAAACTTGCGCCATCGGACTCGTAGCGATACGGTGGTCCTGTGGGTCAAGTTTGGTTCGATTCTGAGAACGTTGTCAAAATCGCGTGTCGTGGGCCCCACAGGCCCCGCTCGACGGGCGATTTTGTGTTCGTCTCATCGGAATCCAAATCTGGAAGTTCCGTTGGGTTCGTATCAGCGTTCCTGACCTGTTGACACTAAGTTTGGTAAATTTGGAGACCTTTGACCCGGACACGTTTTTCGGTGCAAAGCGGGCCCACCGGCGGACCCCGTTTTGATCCGAAACTGCCGTTTTTGCCCTTGTCTCCAAATTGGACCCAAGGACAGGCGTTTCTAGCTATTTGACATCTTCTGAGCGTGATGGTAATGTATATTTCAGCTTTTGGACTCATCTCTGGAAATTTTCCCCAAGAACCAAATTAATCAGATCCAAACAACAGGCAAGTACCTGCACTTCAAGTTAAATCTTTATATTGTGATAATTATTTCTCTGCTTTACTAGTACCCTTGATGATTACACCTAGTGTTAGAAATGATGGATTTCCTGTCTTGAATATTGGAGTTCATGTCTTGTATTTCATGTCGGGTGGAAGAATACTAGAAGGCATGTAGTTTACCCTTTCCCCTGCCATGTTTAATAGCTGTTGGTACGCGACTGTACCTCAGCCGGATCTTAATTTTCCCTGTTTAATAGCCATTTATGATGGCCGGATTAGCCTTATAAACCCCTACATGCCAACTATGTATTCTAAAAACAAACACAAGTTCACACAGATAGTTTCTGGTCTTGTTACATATATCTTGATGACTGTTGTAGTTTCATTTCCTGTCTCATTTATTTCTGCTTTCTCATATCCCTGTTTACAGCTTTAACTTTGAGATAATGATGTTCTGTTATACAGTTTCTCAACCTGATATTCAATATTTAATTGTCATAAATATTTAGTTTAACCTTGTTGTGCACTGTGTACTTTACTCCTTTCCTGACTGGATCTGTTGATTTAGACGATGATGAGGATCTTGTCCCTACTTTTTATGGTCCCTATGAGGGGACTGATGATACCTATGAGGAGCCAGAACCCACCCAGGAGACCCCTGCTGCAGAGTAGCTAGTAGTAGCTATCTTTCATTTATATTCTTATCTTATTAATCGGGTTTGTCCCCGATTTCAATTCTGAATTCTGTATTAAACATTTGAATCTGTTGTCACATTTATTTCAGTTGCAATCTTAAGTTTCAATTCTCATTATTATCTTGCCTATGTTAATGGTGAATGAGCTAGTTTAGTAAACCTGGAATTGACCTAGACAGTGTACTACCGCCGACTCTGCGGCGTAGGCTGGACGTACCCACGCACTCGTGCCCGAATTTCCGGGTGCGGATCGTGACAAAAGTGAAAGCTTGCCTTTAGTCCTCCTGGACTCCTCGTTGTTGCCTCCCTTGGACACACTATTGTGGCCTCTGCTGGCCTTGCTGCTGATTCTGCTACTGTTGGTACATCTGAGCTTGCGTCGGTAGTAGATGCTGAGCTAATGGCCTCACTGCTATTGCTGGCCCTCTCTGCTGGACTGCCCCTGGTGCTGGCAGCGCCGATAACTGTTGGACTGGCCCTCCTGGCCTCTACATCATTGGACAATTGGCAATCCTGTGATCTGGACGGCCATATCTCATACTTAATCTATTGGTTTCCCTACACACATCTCTAGTGTGGCCTCCCTTGCCATAATAAGTGCAACCCGCCAGTTCTCCCTGGCGCTGTTGTTGTTGTTGTTGTTGCTGTCTCGGCTGCTGCCGAGTCGGTACTGTCACTGACGAAATTGTCACCCTTCTTGGCGCTGAATCATGGATGTGAATGCCAGGTGATGGTGCTGACGTCTGAGGTACTCCTCCACCTCCTCCTCCGCTCTGAGCATGAAACCTCTTATGGCCTCATGTCCTTGCCGATAACCTCTGCATGGTAAGCTCGTGCCTTCGAGTTGCTATCAGTACTTCATTACAAGTATAGTAGTAGTGCCCCTCTACCAGTTATAGAATCTTCAGATGAAGTCCTTGCTGGAACATCATTGTTATATCTGACTCCGTAGCCACCATAGTCGGAGCAAATCTACTCAGCCTGCAAATCTCGACTGCATATCCATCCACAGTCCTACTGGCCTACTTGAGACCGATAAACCTCTACTGGAGCTCATACTGTGCGACGAATCCAAAGTACTTGGCCCAGAATCGAGCCCTGAAACTGACCTAGGAGATAGGATGCCTCAAGCCAACCTCTACTGACGCCCACCAGTCACGGGCAAGGTCTTGAAGCTGTAATCGAACTTGTTCATCCGCCGGAACCCTTGCTGCTGCCAGAATAACCTCAATATATTGCAACCAGGCATCTGCTGTGATGGCATCCTCCGTTCTATCGAAGTACCTTAGGTTAAGTCGACAAAATCTAACCGACGCTCCCGAATCAGTCCTTCCGCCTCTTTTCAGAGCCTTCAGTAAACCTTGACTCAACAAGATATTCTGGTCTTGTTGTTGAAACTGTTGATGTTGTTGTACCGTCATCTGGTGTTGCTACGTAGCCATCATTTCCCGGAGGATCTCCAGCAATGCTGGGGTGTCAAGTACCGCTTGTACCACTGGGGGTACGGGTATCTCAGGGGAAGGTTGCTCAACATGTCCAACTTCTGGTTCCATTGTGCCAGCTTGTTCAACTACTGTCTCTATTCGAATTTTACTCTAAACATGTGCTACCTCCCGTTGTTGCCCAGGGGAACCTTGTCCTGCCATGCATACTGCTCCAATAACTGAAGAATCCCTAATAAAAAGGACAAGAAACAACAAGAATAGGATAGAAAGGATCAAGGAGGAAAGCAGTTTTAACAGTTCAATAATTGGTACCGAGGAAGATGAAACAAGATATCAAAGGGGGTTATATTTGATTGAGACTCATATGACCGTAACACCCCACAAGTCTGAAAATATAGACCTGCATGGGCTACCACTAAAATAATATCATGCTCCAGTACCAAAATACGGAGAAGGATATAGCTATCTTTCCCGTACAAGGTATAGAACATCGTACGACGGTCATGGTTGTAACTAGACAAGGGTGTGCATTATCTCAATCAGTCAAGTAAGAACAGTAAACATAGAACATATATGACAAGGAAGTAAGACGTCCCAAATGCCCTGCCACAACATTATGGAAACCAGCTGTGCAAAATTAAGGAAGCTGGCAGAGTAGCAAAAATACAAGACCATGATCAGCTACAGTCTGATTAATTATAATCATGTAAGGAAAATAGATATCCAGATTTATGGCTAACAAGTACCGGTGGCTAAACGCCCAAAATAAGAAAAATGTGCAATAACGAGCAGGGAAGAAGAAACCCACTCGTTTCCCTTAGTGGCCATCTGTCTGGTGCGTGCCATTGTTCAGAGGGAAGTACGTTTGTTCCTCGGGTGCTGGCTCTAAACCTGGCCAAGCAAAACCAGTGGGGTTAGACCCCGAATAGTAAGTACCACAAAGGAAGCACGAATGAAGAAATAAAACTAGGTTATGAAATAGATACATATATATAGTTATGTCTCGTTGTAATCCCCCTGATTTTCAAAGAATTTTAAATTAGATTTTTCTGAATTTTCTGGAATTTTATTGGATTTTTCTGGAATTAAATTCATGTTCTTTAACTATTAAAGGATTTTTTAAATGTTAAATAATTAATATTAAAATATTATAAAAATAATATTTTATGGTATAAAATAGAAAACCAGACATAGGGTAATTTTCCGGGAATTTATTGGACCCCGGATGGATTTTTAAAGCCCTAAATACTAATTAAATTAATTAAACCAAAATAAATCGGATTTTTATTAAATAAACCAAACCAAACTGAACCGAACCGGGTTTATTTTAAAACCAATTTCTTATCGGGTCGGATCCGGGTCCAACCCAGACCCGACCCGTTAACCCGACCCGAACCCACTTTATTGTTAGCGGATCGGGCCGGATCCGTTAGAACCCGACCCGACCGCCCAAGACCCGACCCGCTATCTCATCTCCCCCAACCCGTTCAGTCACCCGACTGTCCGCCTCCCTCCGCCGGCCGTTATGCCGCCGGCCGACCGCCCCTCTTCCTCTCCCCGCAACCGCCGGCCGCCCCTCTTCCTCTCCCCCTCACTGGCCGCCGCTCCCTCTCCCCATCTCCGTCTATATAAACCCCCTTCGACATCTCCTTCTCCGGTGATCCCGATGCCGGAACCCTAGACGTCAACCTCCCCGCAGCTCCCTCTCCGACCACCCCTGGCCGCCTTCACCAGCACTTCCACCACTCCCTGACCTCCGCTCGACCTCCTCCCCTGACCCGTAGAACCACCAGCGCCACCGCCACGGTTTTCCCTGCCCTCCTCCGCTCAGACATCCCGCAGCCCGAGCCGTCCGGCCTCCGCCGTGCAGCGCAGCTCCGCCGACGAGCCCGCCCCGCGCCTCCTCCTCCGGCCAGTGCTTCTCCGCTGTCCCTGCCCCTCCGGCGAGCCGCATACACGGATACAGGAAGACTCGACACAGAAGGCCGGACACAGAGAAACCCTAACCCTAGTGAACAGTACTCGGACACAGTGAATCGCGTGTCGGACACGATTCGAACTTGGTTTTCAGGTCCACTTCAGGTATCCGTAACTTTTGACTCGTAGCTCGGAATTCGATTCCGTAAATTGTATTGCGTAGCCTGTATGACCCTCTCGGTGCCCAGATAAACTGCTCGGGGCATCGCGTCCTGTGGTGATCGCACACCGCGATCCAAAAATAGGAAAACCAATACCCTGTTTCACCCCGGAATCGAGTACGCCCCGCCAAACGGGACGACTTGGTCGCGTGCGGTCTTCACAGATACGTGCGCGTCGTTGATACGGACGTGCGGGATTTCGCAGAAGCTGATTCGGATGTGCGTGCACACCGGAATTAGTGCGTATCCGTGGACAACGCCCCGTATCCGACTTTTCTGAAACTTGCTGTAACTTAGTGTACACACGTCGGATCGAGACGAAACTTGCGCCATCGGACTCGTAGCAATACGATGGTCCTGTGGGTCAAGTTTGGTTCGATTCTGAGAATGTTGACAAAATTGCGTGTCGTGGGCCCCACAAGCTCCACCCGATGGGCGATTTTGAGAACGGCTCTTCGGAATCCAATTCTGGAAGTTCCGTTGGATTCGTATCATCGTTCCTGACCTGTTGACACTAAGTTGGACTGTTTTTGAGACCTTTGACCCTGACGCATTTTTCGGTGCAAAGCGGCCCACATTTGGGCCCCGCCTTGACCCGAAAATGACGTTTTTGCCCTTGTCTCCAAATTGGACTCAAGGACAGGCGTTCCTAGCTGATTAATATGTTCTGGATATGATGGTGATGTTTGTTTCAGCAACCGGACTACTGCTTGCAAATCCAGCTGAAGCTCGAGCAACAATTGGAGCTGAAAACCCAGGCAAGTGTACCTTGCCATAAAATGCAGTTTATTGATTCATTTAGATTCTCTTGCTTTAATTTCTGTGGCTGTTGTACTTTCCCTATCAAATACTTTATCCCCAGGACACCTGACACAAAGCATGATACAGAATCTTCCTGATTATTCAAGGGGATTTTGTTTAGGATATAGATTTCATAACTTGAGCTTTATGTTTTATCCTGACTAGTTGCATTAGTTTAATCTTGCGTAACATGAACATTGAGATCTGTGACGTGAGATTCATTGGGTGGGGAGAGTATTACCATATCAAGGCTGAATATATATTATATACTGTTATCTGGAAGTGTCCTAGTCTCTGACATAGAGCTTTGGCACCTGTACTGGCCCTTCGAGAAAACACTGCTATGGTTTCTTGTCACTGATCCTGTAGTAGTCTCAGCCTGAGTATGAATAATAACTCTCACTTGCATGATCACTTAGCTAGTTTAATTATTTATCCAGATTTGTTTGATAGCAACATCGGCATGCCACTGTCTTAGACTTATTAATTTCTGATGCTACTCTTGAGTTTAACATCTTGGTTGACTTGCATGTTCATTCACTGTATTATAGCTCGTATTCTTCTGTACCTTGTTACGTCCCTCTGAGGACCTGGTTTTGTTCTCCAGTTATAGCAGACGAGATCTACCCTGAGGTATACGGAACAGGGGCACTACTCAGAGCAGTACATGAACCTGAAGACGAGGTGATCGCTGAGGACTTCTCATGAACAATTGCTTTGCCATGCTCAGTCTTATGGCAAATAAACTTATTTCCTGTTTAATTGAACTCTTTATTTCCTGTCTTTGAGAACTTGTGTAAACAGACTTAATATCGGATTGTTCTCCGATTTTATTTACTTTATCTGGTTGTAGTTTAATATTGTTTATTTCTTTTGCTGATATTGCTATCTTTATTCTGTGGATGAGATTAGTAAACCCTGACTGTTGTATTACAGCTTAAGTATGCCCGATGGATCCATTAAATTGGGTTTGTCCATCGGTGCATGCTGCTGGCCATTGCCACGTGTCCAGTTCCTCGGTATTTTGGGACTGGGACGTGACACTCGTAGTTTCGGTTCATAGCCTATCGTGACAAAATAATCTAACTCTACAACCAAATAAGGATAAGGGTTTGACCATGCACCATGACAGTCCATGTCCCTAGACTATCTGACAGCAGATACAATACACAAACAAGCTCAGTTATATAATCGACCAATCACTTGTACGGCTTGCTAGGTGGAGTCTGGGTTATCCCAGCGGTATTATGCATATAGTAGGAATTCTCAGATCGAACCATGTTCTAGCAGGGGCTAGCCGAGCCATGAATCATCGTATAGCACATAGTAGTATGTACCGGTCCCTCGTAAGGCCACCGTGCTAAGATCACATAGAACATATAGTATAATATAATAGTCAGATATTGCCATCCACTAATGATGTTTTAAACAATATGCATGGGGGCCAGCCTTCACTCCCCATATAAAGATTGAGGGTAGCTAATTAAGTATGACCTCAGGATTTCGTTCCTCCCAATGCTCTACATGTTTTAGTTTCCTAGTTAACCCTACAGTTAGCTGGAATCATATGGCGTGCTCACATGCTACTCTCCTTATATGTTGTACCATAGTACGAGCATGCTAGATACAAATCCACTTTGTCACTTTGTAGTTCAATTTGGATTCACCTCAGCGTCATACAAAAGTCAAACGAATCCTAGTCACGCTTGGTTATTGACCAACTATCATGTCCATGCTGGAGGAAATTTATTACATCACATATCGCTTAGCACGTAGGCACATCTCGGTGTGTAACATATAACATAATCACGTAGAAATATATAGCACATAGGAACAAATAGCACATAGTAAGTGTATTAGCACGGATACCAATAGTCAAGTCAAGTTACCAATCATTGGTAAATCAAATGGGTTCTAGCACATAGTCAGGTATAACACATGGTCACTTAGCTCACATATATTAACAATTATTCAAATCACACATGGGATCACAAAAATTCAATAAAGCAATAAAACCAAGAAAATCAATAAAACGTGCACATAGGCCGCATGAGGATCAGGGACGCACAGAGTCAGTGTCGCATAGGACATATGCCACACAGGAAGTCGATCGCATATGGGTTGGTGCCACATGGGACCGGTACCGTATATGACAGGGCAAAGTCCACTCCTTGGGACAAGTGTTGAGTGACGTGCATTTAATGTGTCAGAGAAGTGACTGAAGTGATGGATGCGACAAGACATAAATTATCAGAGAGAAAAGACAAAATCATGGAAATATGTGCCAATGGTTCAGAGTCATACGTCCAAGGAATGGTGGCTGCATACATTCCAGGCCGCATAGGACACTCGAACACATACTCTCCAGGCCGCATATGCTCTTTTGGACTTAGCGAATTTCTCATTCGTTCAGCGAGTGAAACACAAGGAGTTCACGAATTAGCTCCAGAATACTTGCTTAATGGCCGCCATGCGTTCAACAAGATGGACGTATGCTGGTTAGTATAAGACAAAGAGCTCAGGCCGCATAGCACTCTCGGCCACATAACTCGCTGGCCGCATGAAGACTTCGTCTCCTCCAAACAGCAGGTTCGGCCATGGCGAAAAGCTCCAAAATTCTAAAATTATTTCCTTTATAAAAATCTTATTTTAACTCTGAATCAAGTAAACCAAAAGCCAAAACGTCTGAAATGGAATGCTCTATCAACCAAAAAAAAACTAGTTTTCTAAAATACCATATTTTAGAAGATCAAAACCAAAAAAAACTTTTGGAACCCCATGAAAAACCTTAACAAAAATATAGATCTACACAAATCTATCCATCAAAATCTAAAACTCCAAGTATTAAAAGTGTTTAGAATTATAATATACACATAATAGACTAATAAATGCAATTAAAGAGAAAGAAATAAAATCAAAGAGTTTCTTCATGTCATGCAAGGTGTACTTGCCTAGAAATGAAATGAGGAAAATGAGAGAAATGAGTGAATGGAGAGAAATAAATTAGCTTATATAGCTAGGATTTGAGGTTTAGACCATGGGTTCAACTCATGACCAAACCTACCCAACAATTAAACCATGAGTCTAATTGAACTAAAGAATGAGTCTAGTCTCCATGACATGCAATCTAATTAACATGAAAAAAATAAATAACATAGGCAGGAAAAGATACGTTCCAAATACGTATATCGGAAACGAGAAGTGACAACTGGGGTCCTGTATCACGCATACTTTTTTTAGTGAATTGTACAACACAATTTGTATCATCAATAAGATGGGCCACATAAATTAAATTGTAATGTAATTGAGGTACGAATAGAACATTCATGAGAACAACATCCGATGTAATTGCAATACGCCCGCAGCACAAGGCAACCGTAGTCCGTCCGTCCGTGATCCCAACCGAATATTCCTCCATTTCCATCACCCCTGACAATAAATCAAAATTGCCAATAACATGATTCGAAGTGCATGTATCAATAATCCAAGGTGCAATAGACTTACCCACCATACGGTCCTCCTGAGATTTGACTTAAGAGTTACCAAGCAGAGAAGTAAGTTGTTGCCATTGGGCCAAAGTTATTCTCAGAATACCGCTTGTACCATTACCTGCCATACGTGTCTGTATCACAGCCGTCGCACCACGTCCTGCTACCGCTGCACGTACCTTCGCACCCAGTCCACGTCCACCACCAGCCGCGTGTCCGCCACAACATCCGCTAGCCCCTCGTCCGCTGCCACGCGTCCTATCCCCCCACCAATCTAGAAAGCCATATTTCTCGAAGCAAGTGGCTTCTTCATGTCCGTTGCATTTGCAAAAATTGTAAAGCAACTCCGATTTATCCCGGGCATTCGAGATGGCCCACGGTTAACAGAAGGAGTTTTAACCACAAACGCCATAACCTCGTCCCGTTCAAAGGAAACTTGTGTGGACGTGCGCAATCATTCCTCCTGTAGCATCGATTATAAGCACGCATCAAAGTAGGGAACGGATCTTATGCCAATAAAGTCGAACGGACGTTGCCAAAGAGTTCCTGATTGATCCCATAAAGAAACTGATGAAAGCGCTCCTCATCAACCCATTTCTGCAGCTTCTTCGGGATATCACAAGTACATTTACCGCAGCTGCACGCTGGAATAGGTTCATAAGTCCCAAACTCATCCCAAAGAGTCTGCAATTGGCCAAAGTGGTCGACCGCATACATGGATTTTGTTTGGCGACACTCTGCCAACGAATGCTTAATCCATTGAATTCTAGCGGCATTTCCTACGCTAAATCGGTCGTTGAGCGAATCCCACAGCGGTTTTGCCTCCTCAAAGTGGGATATTGTCTTCTTCACCGAAGCGTCAATAGTGTGCAATATCCATTGCACAAGCATCGATTGGACACAGTATCAATCCTCCAATTTGTCATTCTCCGTAGGTTTATCGATAGACCCGTCAATAAACCCAAATTTCCATCGAGCCCGTAGAGAAAGCCGAATAGATCTCGACCATTCCTCATAATTTTTTCCACGAAATACCACTTTCATAATTGTATTACCCGTATTGTCATTAGAACCAAGGTAATTCGGGGATGTGGGATCGATCCTTGTTGTCGCCGTCACCAACATAAAAAACTCTCCACCGCCATCGCACGTCATACCGCCAGGAAGACTCGTCGCCGCCGCCGTGGAGAAAAAATTGTCGCCGCTGCCGCCGCTATGGGATAAGAAATCGTGCCATAGTCGTCATGCTCTGATACCATATGAAGTAGTAGAAGAGAATAATCTAGGTCTTTCATACATCATAATATTACATATATATAAATCCACATATCAACTTGGGCGTAAACTACATGGGCCAATCACCATATATATAATTTAATCATACAATTTAATCCCAATATATATGTATCTTCTTCTTGTTTCGAAATCTATTACATGTTTATTTAAATTAAAAAATTTATTTTCAAAAAATTTGAATATCCAAAAAACTAATTCTTACCGGAATAGAAAACTTATTCCTCCAAAATAAATGGATATATTAATTTTTCATAAGAAAAAAATAAGTATAGTTTAATTTCGGATTCGAGTTGGTCGTAGGATTTGAGTTAGATTTAGATGTTGTTTGGGACCTGATTGGAAATGGCCCACAACTTGGGTCAGGTTAGGTCGGCTAGATCTAGAGCAATTTTAGATATGAATGAACTAGATTCTCTAGTCGGTTGCGTTTGGATCAAAATATGTAAAAATTAATTTACGAAGTAAATAATTTTGATTTTTTTATTTTGGATAAATTTAGGGTGGAAAAGTTATTTCCATGTTTAATTTAGGTAAATTTTAAGCACAAAACATGTTATCCTTTTCATTTTCTCTTAATATTTTTTTTTAGTTTATATATATATATATATATATATATATATATATATATATATATATATATATATATAAAGGATCCATATCACCACTATTGTGGGTCTCCAAGCATCTTCATGTTTACAACCGTTGGATCTTGTTCAAGTCATCTAATCTTAACTCTTGGTTTAAACCATTCAAACCAATGGTTAAGATTAGATGACTTAAACAAACATCCAACGGTTGATAACATGAATACGGATCCTTCCTCTCTCTCTCTCTCTCACACACACATATATTCATTGTTTTTTTTTCCACTTTTTAAGAATGATTTTATTTTTTTATGTTGTTTTGGTATTTTTAATTTTTTCATCTTTTTAAAAAAAGTTCAAAAATTTTTAATTCAATTTTTTAGTCTTTTTTGGAAAATATTTATACATTCGCCCAACGTGAGAATATAATTTTTGAAAGAATTTAATTTAAGAATATTCCATTCCAAATAATATACCCCCCTAAATATATTATTTAGATTTAGGACAGAACTAACTTATTTACTAAAACATATTCCAAATAGGAGTAATATTATAATCCGACTATTTCAAGATTTTGATTCTACGGGTGCAAAGCATAAGAAATATGCACCAACGAGGAATTGAGGGCGTGCATTGGACTCCAAAGATGTATAATCTCATCTACTAATATTCTACATTAACTCTAGATTATATATAATATATTTATTAATATAATACAGCTTTAAAATGGTTCAAAATTGAACTGTAATTGAAAAAATAAACTTTTTTTAACCTATTTCTTTTATTGAGATATATCCAAAACAAATTATAATTATAATATAAACAAATATATATAACAAATTTAAATGAAAATACAAACATAAATATAACAATCTTAATTTAAATATATTTAAACTATTTTTAATAATTTAAAAGAAAGAAAATAAAAGAAAATTTAACAATTAAAGGAAAAAGAAAGACACCATCCATCCAAATAAATGGTCATAGAATACCCAATTACAACTAAAATCTAAAAAGTTTGAGCTAAACATTAATGAAATGATCACCACCACCACCACCTACTTGATCAATCAATTTAATCTGAATCCGGAGCAGCAGAAGCAAGAACCTCCACGTACTCCTCGGCGATCGATTTCCCGACGCACGGCACCATCTTCATCATGCCCACCGGAATCGGCTCTCGGAGCGCCGCAATGCCGACGACCATCCCCCCCTCGAGGTCCGCCACCACCACGTTCCCCTCCGCCACCAGCACCACCGACCAGCTCTCGAACCTCGCCGGCCACGCCCAGGGCAGCGTCTCCAGCAGCATCGACCCGACCGGCCTCCACTTGTCACACGACGATCCCAGCTCCAGCGCGTACCCAAACGCTTCTGACGGAGTCCCCGCCGACATCTCCGTCACCACCACGCAGCACAGCCGCCCCCTTGCGCTGCCGAGCTGCCACCTGTCCTTCGACTCCCACGCCCTTGCCGGTGGCCTCAGGATCCGGACGCGGCCGGACGACGGCTCGTACCCGACCACCATCGGAGACGACGGGGAGCTCGTCCGCCAGTAGGCCGATCCGGCGGCGGCGACGCCGGAGTCGGGGTCGAGCGCTCCGATCGCGAATTTCTCCTTCTCCGCCGCGTGGCTCCACCGTCCCGAGGAGGAGCTGTAGGTGTCGAACGTGTAGACGCCGTCGGCGGAGCCGGTGTCGGCGACTGCGCAGACGACGGTGAAGTCGTCCTCGGCGCCGCCGCCGGAGCGGATGACGACGGAGGGGGTGTCCGACTTGTGGGCCCGGGAGGGGCGGGGGAGGCGGTGGCGGTCCCCGGAGAGGGTGTCGACGACCAGGTAGGCGGACCAGGGCCCGCGGGAGAGGACCAGGCCGACGGAGGAGGAGAGCACCGTGAAGGAGGTGGGGACCACCGTGCCTAGGTCGGAGATGATGACGTCATCGTGCTTTCCGATGGGGAGGAATCCGACGGAGGGGACGAAGGCGCCGAGGATCGGACGGTCCTCCTCCTCCCTGTCGACGAGTTCCCACTCGGAATCGGAAGCCATTGATTCTTTCTTGGAATTTCTTGGAAGACAAGTTTAGTATATAGAATGACAAAATAGTTGAGATTTCTTGGTCTTTCTGATGGACATATATACAGAGACAGATACACACACACCGCACATGGTAGTGGATGTGAATGAGATTGTGACACGTGTCGTCATAGAGGGATCGTGACGGTAGGTTCTAATGATGGGATAGATATAACCACCGAGGAAGGAGGGTGGAAGAAGAAGAAGAAGAAGGATAATATATATTAATTTGATAAATATGTAAAGATTTTTTAAATAAAGGATATTCTTTTCTGCTGCTTTTGCAATTCTTGTGGACATTAACTATACTATTTTAGAAAAAATATAAAAAAAGAAAGGGGGGAAAGAATCAAAGAATACTATTTTAGTTCAATAACGGAATCTGCTTTTTTATTTTGATAAACTTGTCTACGTTGAATGCAATATTTGAAAATACGAGGCCGCATTTAAGAGCTGCTTCTGCTTCTGTTTTTTAATAAGCAGTGCCAAAGTAGATATTAGGCTGAATTAATTAGCTCACATTTAGGCGTGGTCTGAAAATTGATGTTGGTAACATAAGTAGCTCCTGAAAACTGTCTTGCAACTACGTTCAGAACCTACTGTAAATTTAAATTAGATTTTTTTTTTAACTCTTCTATTATAATACGGTTCAAAAATGATTCAAAAATAGACCATCTAAGCTATATACATATCTTTAAATATTAATAAAAATAATTTTTTTTTACTATTGCATATATGTTATAAAAACTAAAAATACTAAAATACTTTTTAACTTCCTGACATATAACAAATCCAAAAATATATTTAAAATTTAAACTATATTTAAACTAATAGTATAGTATTACTTAAATAGACACATATCAAAAATTCTAAAAATATATTTATAACAAATTCTAATTAAAATATATTCAAATCAAATTTAAATTTTTATTTAAGTTTTTAATATTATTTTTTGTGAGGTGCAACACACGTAAACGTGACTACTAAATTATAATTACTAAACATATTTTGGGATTATTTAAAAAAAAAAGAATAAGCAAAAACTTTCATAAGAAGTAATCCAAACCCAGGCGCTAGGTTCGGGTTTGTGGCATTAGGTTATCGCTTTTCATTTTGATGGGTTATTTAGCTTTAGGTCCATATTGAAAATTTACGTTAATGCCTTTATATTGTCATTGTCATTGTCATTGTCATTGTCATTGTGTGAGTTAGATTATTTAATTTATAAAATAATAATATTTAGTTTATGTTTTTATATTGTTTCCATATTGGAAATAGTCTTCCAATGTCGAAGGGGACGACTTCATAGACATCGTGTATCATTAGATGTCTCACATTCCAATCTTATTGTTGAATGCATCCAACTCAAGGGATCCGAAAGATTGTATGGCTGCTCATATCAAGATAAAAGCAAATAACATTACACGTTTGTCTGGATTATTCAGATAGTCTACAGGGCATGTGGCTCTAAGGAATCTCAAACTGCATATGTTAGTAACTAGGATTGTGATAACTCTAGTTAGTTAATGATAGCAAGCGGTAGGGCATGATTGGCCGGAATTGCTTGATTTTTAGTCTAGTCTAGTCCCGTCCTGATTTATTTTCAACAATTGATCCTGAGAACAGTAATTGAAGCATGACTCCAGATATCCTTGTTTAATACTCCAGAGCATGTTTAACTGTTATTCTTACCTGTTGTATTTATTTAAATGTTCCTTGTACTATTTTTTATTGATTTGTCAGCATGCTGGTTTTAGTTCCTAAGCTTGGCTCCCTTGTGGTACTTGCTATTTTGGGGTCTGATTCCACTGATTTTGTATGGCCAGATTTCGGAGCAGGATCGCAGGATCTCTCTTATTTTTTGTCTCAAGATAGTGAACACGAGAAGCACCCGAGGACATGAGTGAATTTCTTCTTCATCACCCACTTGGTCTTGTACCTATTACTTTTGAGGCATTTAGCCACCGAGCACGTATTTAGCTCGTATTTTGGGACTTAACATTCTAGCCGGCGGGCCTAGATATAAGCTAGAGTTGATCATGTAATATTGCACTCTTGCTAGTTCTTCATTTTGTAACTAGCTTTATGATTATCTGTGTATGTATAGTTTGTAACGCCTTACTATTATATGTTTGGTGATCATACATCTTGTAATGTGTTGATTGCTTG
The DNA here is from genome assembly GCA_036927795.1 of Iris macrosiphon. NCBI lineage: Eukaryota > Viridiplantae > Streptophyta > Magnoliopsida > Asparagales > Iridaceae > Iris > Iris macrosiphon. The sequence goes on along the minus strand of JAYESA010000016.1, from coordinate 114,818,057 downwards.
TGTAAACCCCCTGAATTTTCAAATTTTTAAAAAACTGGATTTTTCACAATTTTCTGAAATTTTCTGGGAATTTTCTGTAATTTAAAAACAGGGTTTTAATTTTTAAATGATTTTTAATTGATATTAAACAATATTAAAATATTATGAAAATAATATTTTTGGATGTAAAATGAAAAACTGGACTTAGGGCAATTTTTCTGGAATTTATCGGACCCCGGACCTATTTTTTAAAGGCCTAAAACTATTTATTTAATTAATTAATTAATTATTAATTATTTACTGATTATTAATTAATTAAAATTATTAATTTTTTTAAAAATGAACCCGGCCCGCGGCCCATTGGGCCGGCCCGACCCAGCCCAGCACCTATCGGGTCGGGTCGGGTCGGGTCTGTCAGCCACCCGACCCGCCCGCGCCCGTACCCGCCCCCACCCTCTCTCCCACGACCGCCGCTCGCCCGCGTTTGCCCCCGCCCCGCTCGGCCGCGCGTCCCCGCCCGCGTCGCCACGTCTCCGCTCCGCGCGGCCCCGCGACCCACGACCTCCGCCCCGCTCGGCCGCGCGTCCCCGCCGCTGCCCTATATAAATCCCCGCTCCTCTCCCCTCCGGTCCCCCACCGTGCCACCACCCTCCACCGCCTCGACCCCCTAGCCCCGCCGAGAGCCACCACTGCCACCGCCACTCGCCGCCGTCGCCGCCGCACCACCCCGACGCAGCCCAGCACTCCTCTCCACCGTCGACGGCCACCGCACCCCGCAGCGGCCACCGCAGCGAGCAGTCCCGCACCGCACAGCAGCTCCGGCAGCCGCCCGAGCTCGACGCCGCCGCCCCTCGGTCGCCGCCGCCTCCGCGAGCCGCGTCCGACGAAGACCCGACCGCCCCAGACGCCGGAGCCCCGCCGCAGAGCACCGGAACCCTAACCCTAACCCTAAATTCAATTTCGAATCCGACACGTGTCGGACACGTGTCGGACACGGTCTGACCCTGATTTTTGGGTCCCCTTCAGGTGCGTGTAACTTTTTCCTCGTAGCTCCGTTTTTGATTCCGCAAATTGCGTTGCGAAGCCTGTATGACCCTCTCGGTGTCCGGACAAACCGTTCGGGGCATCGCGTCCTGTGGTGATCGCACACCGCGATCCAAAAATAGGAAAAACCCAGACCCCGATTCACCCCGGAACTGAGTACGTCCCGCCAAACGGGATGACTTGGTCGCGTGCGGTGTTCACAGATACGTGCGCCTCGTCGATACGGACGTGTGGGATTTCGCGGAAGCTGATTTGGGTGTGCGTGCACACCGGAATCAACGCGTATCCGCGGACATCGCCCCGTATCCGTCTTTTCTGCAATTCGACCTAACTTTGTGTACACACGTCGGATTGAAACGAAACTTGCGCCATCGAACTCGTAGCGATACGCTGGTCCTGTGGGTCAAGTTTGGTTCGATTCTGAGAACGTTGACGAAATCGCGTGTCGTGGGCCCCACAGGCCCCGCTCGACGGGCGATTTTGTGAACGGCTCATCGGAATTCAATTCTGAAAGTTCCGTTGGGTTCGTATCAGCGTTTCTGACCTGTTGACACTAAGTTTGGTGAATTTGGAGACCATTGACCCTGACGCATTTTTCGGTGCAAAGCGGGCCCACCGGTGGACCCCGTTTTGGCCCGAAACTGCCGTTTCTGTCCTTGTCTCCAAATTGGACCCAAGGACAGGCGATTCTAGCTGATTGATATTTTCTAGATCTGATGGTGATGTTTGTTTCAGCAACCGGAGTACCGCCTGCAATTCCCGCCGAAGTCAGAACTGCAAACATAGCCGGGACCACAGGCAAGTGTACCTTGCCAAACGCTGCAGCTTGCTAAATATTTTCTTGGTTAATTTTGCATCAGTGAGAACATAGAGCTTGCAAATTCTCAGTAATTTTTATTATAGTATTTTACTTGAATTCTGGTAGATCCATATGTAACTTGTTTTAACTGCTTAACCTAGGCAACGTGTGGCGTACTTAGTGTCCGATCATAGTCGGGTGCCAACCCCGTACGCGGTGTTGGGTACGTCATTAGAGATGGACAATCGATACCCTCATTCTCGTACTTGTCCTATCAAGTACACCAGAACCCAGGACACTTGACACTATTTCATGAGACAGAGTCTTCCTGAGACATTCGAGGTGATTCTGTATAGAATTCATGTTTTATGACATAGACTTTACATTCTTAGACATTTGATTCATAGCTATCAGACTTACTGCATTAGTTATAATCGTGCGTGACATGGACATGAGGCATCGTGGACATGAGACGTGGGATTACATTGGGTGGGGAGAGACACACAGACGACAGGCTGATATTATATATAAAACATAGTATATAACATAGTGTAGTTCATAGTTATTGCCGCTACCGGCTACCCGACACAGAGCTTGTAGTGGCTTCAGCCTGAGTTTTAGTGCTTCTCTCATATTGCATATCACTTAGCTGGTTACATAGCTTACCCTCTTGTTTAATTAACTGCTGCACTGTATTTATTTTGGCTTGTATTTTCTGTACCTTGCTGTCCCCTGAGGACCTGGATCCGGATTATGTCCCCAGGTACAGCTGAAGAGAACTACCCAGAGGTGTACGGTACAGGAGCACTCCTTGGAGCAGAACCCGGAACTGAGGACGAAATAGTGGCCGAGGACTTCACCTGAGCACCGGCTTCAGCTACACAGTATTTCCATTTCCAGCATTTCATTTCCTGTCTTTTCCTTAAATGTAACAGAATATTTCTCGGATTTGTTCCCGAGACAACCTTATTTGTTATTGCATATTTATTTCCATTGCATTATTTCTGGCAATTAATCTGTGTTATTCTGTGGATGAGATTAGTAATACCTGAGACTTGTACATAGTCCTGCTAAGACTACAGCTTAAGCATGCCCTGATGGATCCATTAAAGTGGGTTGTCCATCGGTGCGTGCTGCTGGCCATTGCTCACGCTTCTCCAGTCCCTCGGCATTTTGGGACCGGGGCGTGACATGGTTTTTGTGGTGGCCCATGCAGGTCTACGACTAAATTGTTCGGTTTCAACTTAGGGACCGAACAGGCCTGCAATAAGATAGGATAAGTTTTTAGGATCTCATCCACTTGCTTGAATCGTTTTTGATCTCTATATCGACTTCAAATAATTTACTTGCATCTTGCCTTGATTCCTGTACGCCTCTTATTGGTTATTTTTGATACAGGAAAATGGACCCACAAGAATGCAACGAGACTCCCGTCGGAACACCCCAAGCTACAGGTGTCACCTATGACGACGAAGTGACACCAGTCGAAGAAGTTCCACCAACTCAACAGAGCCAGCAGGCAGGTCAACCTACCTCCCAATTCCGACGCGATGACATTCCACCTCCGCCGCAGTTCGTTCCACCAACGCCCGTGCTCCCACAAGGACAGCCAATTGACGGGCAGCAGATATTTCAAATGATCTACGCGATGATGCAAGCCCAGCAACAAGTCCAACACGAGGCTCAGCGTCGCGAAGCTAACTTCTTAAGGGACAGCATCGTAACTGCACTGGGGCAGGCCAACCTACCAGCCCGACGGCCATCTACAGGCTCTATCACTGACTTCCGCCAACTGAAACCCCGTACCTTCTCAGGCAAGGAAGAGCCCACAGAAGTTCATGAATGGCTCACCAACATTCGGCATCAACTTGAAGCAGCTGAGCTACCACGGGAACGTTGGATGACTGCCGTCCGAATGCAATTGACGGATAATGCTCATCACTGGTGGCTATCCGAGGAGACGCGACTCGGACCAGACCGAGTCACTTGGGAAGAGTTTTCCAGGCTCTTCCAGGAGATGTACATTCCGGCTATCGCACGATCCGAACTGCGGGACAAATTCAATCGTCTCACTCAGGACTCTATGACGGTGGAAGAATACAACGCGGAATTCATTCGTCTGAGCCGCTTTGCCCCAACCCTGATCCCGACCGAGGAAGAGAAGGCCGAGAAATTCTTCGACGGACTGAACATTGAGCTGCAGAAACTAATTGGGTCCGTCGCACCAACATCATACTCGGACGTTCTCGCTGCAGCCCGATGCATGGAACGCGTCACCAGGAGAGAGTCTCGCCTCAAGCAGCCAATCACCTCAGCACCAGACAGAACATCGCCAGGAGAATCTGCAAAGAGATCTCACACGAACCAGCCACCTAGGGCAGCTTCGCAGACCCTTCTTACCTGTCACTACTGCGGCAAGCTAGGTCATGTCGAGAAGGACTGCAGACGCAAGTTGGGATTGTGCCTGATTTGCGGCACCAATCAACACATAGCCAAGGACTGTCCCCAGCATCGAGATGGAGCACCAAGGGCAAACCAACCAGCTTCACCAGCACCGAGGCCACCTCTGGCACCTCAGGCGACACTGTTCCAGCAAGCCCAACAGCAGCAGAGGAATCTACCTCAAGGACGAGGACAAGCTTACGCGATGACTGTGCAGGACGCTGATGCGAGTAAGTGATTTGTATTTATCCGTTTTAGTCTTGTTGTAGTTCGTGCCCGCTGGTTCGTGACCTCAGCCCCAACCTAGTAAATTGCAACTTGTTAATAATAACCTGGTTTTTTATAAAAGTTGTAATTTTCTTGCTTTAACTAGATTTTCTCTGGAAAGTACATAACTTTCATTTTTAGGGAAACGGTATTTCCCTAAGTATCTTGTGATGTGTTTCGAACGATACCGTGTCATCTCTGCTGACCGGTTATTCTTTGATTGCGAGGACGCAATCCTCTTAAGGGGGGTAGATTGTAAACCCCCTGAATTTTCAAAATTTTAAAAAACTGGATTTTTCACAATTTTCTGGAATTTTCTGGGAATTTTCTGTAATTTAAAAACAGGGTTTTAATTTTTAAATGATTTTTAATTGATATTAAACAATATTAAAATATTATGAAAATAATATTTTTGGATGTAAAATGAAAAACTGGACTTAGGGCAATTTTTCTGGAATTTATCGGACCCCGGACCTATTTTTTAAAGGCCTAAAACTATTTATTTAATTAATTAATTAATTATTAATTATTTACTGATTATTAATTAATTAAAATTATTGATTTTTTTAAAAATGAACCCGGCCCGCGGCCCATTGGGCCGGCCCGACCCAGCCCAGCACCTATCGGGTCGGGTCGGGTCGGGTCTGTCAGCCACCCGACCCGCCCGCGCCCGTACCCGCCCCCACCCTCTCTCCCACGACCGCCGCTCGCCCGCGTTTGCCGCCGCCCCGCTCGGCCGCGCGTCCCCGCCCGCGTCGCCACGTCTCCGCTCCGCGCGGCCCCGCGACCCACGACCTCCGCCCCGCTCGGCCGCGCGTCCCCGCCGCTGCCCTATATAAATCCCCGCCCCTCTCCCCTCCGGTCCCCCACCGTGCCACCACCCTCCACCGCCTCGACCCCCTAGCCCCGCCGAGAGCCACCACTGCCACCGCCACTCGCCGCCGTCGCCACCGCACCACCCCGACGCAGCCCAGCACTCCTCTCCACAGTCGACGGCCACCGCACCCCGCAGCGGCCACCGCAGCGAGCAGCCCCGCACCGCACAGCAGCTCCGGCAGCCGCCCGAGCTCGACGCCGCCGCCCCTCGGTCGCCGCCGCCTCCGCGAGCCGCGTCCGACGAAGACCCGACCGCCCCAGTCGCCGGAGCCCCGCCGCAGAGCACCGGAACCCTAACCCTAACCCTAAATTCAATTTCGAATCCGACACGTGTCGGACACGTGTCGGACACGGTCTGACCCTAATTTTTGGGTCCCCTTCAGGTGCGTGTAACTTTTTCCTCGTAGCTCCGTTTTTGATTCCGCAAATTGCGTTGCGAAGCCTGTATGACCCTCTCGGTGTCCGGACAAACCGTTCGGGGCATCGCGTCCTGTGGTGATCGCACACCGCGATCCAAAAACAGGAAAAACCCAGACCCCGATTCACCCCGGAACTGAGTACGTCCCGCCAAACGGGACGACTTGGTCGCGTGCGGTCTTCACAGATACGTGCGCCTCGTCGATACGGACGTGTGGGATTTCGCGAAAGCTGATTTGGGTGTGCGTGCACACCGGAATCAACGCGTATCCGCGGACATCGCCCCGTATCCGTCTTTTCTGCAATTCGACCTAACTTTGTGTACACACGTCGGATTGAAACGAAACTTACGCCATCGGACTCGTAGCGATACGCTGGTCCTGTGGGTCAAGTTTGGTTCGATTCTGAGAACGTTGACGAAATCGCGTGTCATGGGCCCCACAGGCCCCGCTCGACGGGCGATTTTGTGAACGGCTCATCGGAATTCAATTCTGAAAGTTCCGTTGGGTTCGTATCAGCATTTTTGACCTGTTGACACTAAGTTTGGTGAATTTGGAGACCATTGACCCTGACGCGTTTTTCGGTACAAAGCGGGCCCACCGGTGGACCCCGTTTTGGCCCGAAACTGTCGTTTCTGCCCTTGTCTCCAAATTGGACCCAAGGATAGGCGTTTCTAACTGATTGATATTTTCTGGATCTGATGGTGATATTTGTTTCAGCAACCGGAGTACCGCCTGCAATTTCCGCCGAAGTCAGAACTGCAAACATAGCCGGGACCACAAGCAAGTGTACCTTGCCAAACGCTGCAGCTTGCTAAATATTTTCTTGGTTAATTTTGCATCAGTGAGAACATAGAGCTTGCAAATTCTCAGTAATTTCTGTTATAGTATTTTACTTGAATTCTGGTAGATCCATATGTAACTTATTTTAACTGCTTAACCTAGGCAACGTGTGGCGTACTTAGTGTCCGATCATAGTCGGGTGCCAACCCCGTACGCGGTGTTGGGTACGTCATTAGAGATGGACAATCGATACCCTCATTCTCGTACTTGTCCTATCAAGTACACCAGAACCCAGGACACTTGACACTATTTCATGAGACAGAGTCTTCCTGAGACATTCGAGGTGATTCTGTATAGGATTCATGTTTTATGACATAGACTTTACATTCTTAGACATTTGATTCATAGCTATCAGACTTACTGCATTAGTTATAATCGTGCGTGACATGGACATGAGGCATCGTGGACATGAGACGTGGGATTACATTGGGTGGGGAGAGACACACAGACGACAGGCTGATATTATATATAAAACATAGTATATAACATAGTGTAGTTCATAGTTATTGCCGCTACCCGGCTCCCCGATACAGAGCTTGTAGTGGCTTCAGCCTGAGTTTTAGTGCTGCTCTCATATTGCATATCACTTAGCTGGTTACATAGCTTACCCTCTTGTTTAATTAACTGCTGCACTGTATTTATTTTGGCTTGTATTTTCTGTACCTTGCTGTCCCCTGAGGACCTGGATCCGGATTATGTCCCCAGGTACAGCTGAAGAGAACTACCCAGAGGTGTACGGTACAGGAGCACTCCTTGGAGCAGAACCCGGAACTGAGGACGAGATAGTGGCCGAGGACTTCACCTGAGCACCGGCTTCAGCTACACAGTATTTCCATTTCCAGCATTTCATTTCCTGTCTTTTCCTTAAATGTAACAGAATATTTCTCGGATTTGTTCCCGAGACAACCTTATTTGTTATTGCATATTTATTTCCATTGCATTATTTCTGGCAATTAATCTGTGTTATTCTGTGGATGAGATTAGTAATACCTGAGACTTGTACTTAGTCCTGCTAAGACTACAGCTTAAGCATGCCCTGATGGATCCATTAAAGTGGGTTGTCCATCGGTGCGTGCTGCTGGCCATTGCTCACGCTTCTCCAGTCCCTCGGCATTTTGGGACCGGGGCGTGACAGCTTGAGATTAAGATGCCTAGAATTCTTGACCTACGAGAGACTTTTGGATTGTAGAGTAAAACCCTCACATGTCTAGATAGTCGTGACCGTATCTCGGAGTATTGAATACTCTGATATATGTAGCTGGCTTTTTTTGCCTCCACTCTCCAGTATTCTGATTCTAGACGTGACACAAATGTCTTTCCATGAAACTGGTTTTTCTCCTGAGACCTGTTGCTTAGCCGAAGCCCTTGCTGCCCACACCTTTGGAACTTCGCCAACCCTCTAGGTATTCGTACTATCTGCGGCTCCCTTCTGGCCCCTTTCCTCCTTGGTCAGAGGCAGTGTTCCCCCTCCTCTTCCTTGTCAATAATTCGTCGTCCCTCTTCTGCCCGAGAAAGTCCCTTTTCTGCCATACCCTGATCAATTTTCCTTAGGCGACACCATCGAGGTCGACGGGGTCCCCCCAGTCACTCCTTTGGGGGGGGGGGGGTTTCCCTGTAGAGCCCCTTTTTTCTTTCCTCCTAGTCGTGACCGTCTGCCATCCGCCGAGCTCATTCATCATCCTCTCAAGCCGTTGATCCTCCCTTGACCTAACTTGGGCCTCCTTTGCTCAATCACCCACTTCCGCACTCTGCAATCCAAAACCCGTAGTTATCCTCTGGCTTCTTGCTTGAGATGGTGGGGTATCAACCCATCTATCGGCCCGATTGCCCTCATCATCATTCGGATATCCCAAATCGCCCAAGCCGTCTGACATTTTGGTTGTATGTTATCATATCTATTCTGAAGCCTTGATGTATCCTAAAAAGACTATTTTTGCTACTTATTTGTTGTCTTCAACAAAACAACTAACATGGATGGATAATTTTCATTGTAGTAACCATATGTCTTTTATATTTTTTTTTCACGTTGAATATATTTTACTTCTATGGAAAAAAAAAATCAGTTTTAACAAATTTTCCATATTAAATTCTACTTTCGTCGTTCTAATGCATTAAATATGCTCTAGCCTCTCCTTCTGGATATATATATGACTTATCTATATACATAATTATAAACATATTAGTATAACATTTTTTTTTTCAAATTATAAATTTGAACCAAGCCAGCCTACTTTTTTCTTTTTCAACCTACAAAGGGTCTCTTTCTACAAGGAACTATTACTCCATCCTTAGTTTCTCTAGGCAATGAAAGCATTGCCCCATCCTATATGAACTAATAGTTCAAAATGTCAAAAAGTAGGTATTCCCAAAAATTGCCAACAAATAACTATAAGCACCATTTGATATTAAGATTTGAAGAAGGCAATATTTTGGTTGGATGAAGAAAAGGATGGAAAGCCAGCTCCTGTAAGAAAAACTAACATGAAACAAGAAGCACAATGTTTTTATCATTTTAGCACACAAATGCCACCGTTAACAAATGAATCCATCCTTGTCAAATCGGATGGAAATCCTTGTCAAATCGGATGGAAAAGTATGTTCCACGTGACAACAATGATTGGCAGACAGGTTTTCCATGAGCAACGAATCTCTTGTTGTCTAGAATCATGCAATTCGTGTCTCCTACAATTGACATAATAATATATACAGAATTTTTTTTTTTTACAGAGAGAGTAGTATTAATAAACTATAGTTATAGAAAAAAGTTTGAAAAAAATTAGATGGAAAGAACAAATACACATTTGTTAAGTACAATTTTTTTTCTCGCATATTAACAAAAATAAAATAAAAACAAAAACGCATATACTAGATACGTTTACCACAAAAAAAAAATTATATTGAAAACGTATATAGTACGTCCGTTTTCAAGTTTTTTTTTTTGTCGAAAATGCATATTTTAAGTGGATTTTGAACCAAAATTATATTTTTTTTCTGCTTAGAAATAATAAATTAATTAATTAAGTTGAACAAGCACATACCATGTGCGTGTGAGTTTTATTTGCAATATATCCTCTATGTTCTATTATTTGCAATATGGTCCATTTCATATGCATTTTTAACTTTAAATTTGATTAATTGACCATATTATAAATAATGGATAATAGAGGACCAAAATAAAATAAAATAAAAAAATATTCAGCATTTTCAACTTTAATTTTTTTAATTATTTTTTTATTTATTACTTCTAAGTAAACATTGCTTGAAAAAATTAAAGAAAAAAAAGTAAACAACCCTTTTATTTTTATTATTTCTGTTAATTTTTCATTGGAAAAAAAATTAAACATTCCTGTGTTTCAGAACTAGGCTATATTTTCGACAACGACTATTAAGCAGTCTTAAAAAGCATTCCAGAAAAATTAATTTATTATTATTTTTGGCGAAAAATTAATAGAAGTAATAAAAATAAAAGGGATGTTTACTTTTTTTTCTTTAATTTTTTCGGTCAATGTTTGCTTAGAAGTAGTAAATAAATAAAAAATTAAAGTTGAAAATGTTGATTTTTTTTTCATTTTGGTTATCTATTATCCATTATTTGTAATATGGTCAATGAATCAAATTTAAAGTTTAAAATGCATATGGAATGGACCATATTGCAAATAATGGAACATAGATGACCATATTGCAAAAAAAAAAAAACGCGCACATGTTACGTGCGTTTTCAACTTAATATATTTTAAACATTAATTTTGGCTCAAAACACAATTAGTACGTGCGTTTTCGAAAAAAAAATTTGAAGACAAATTATTATGTGTGTTTTCAATATAATTTTTTGTGAAAAATGCACCTACTACATGCGTTTTCTATTTTTATTTTATTTTTTAATACGCGAGAAGAAAAACGCACTTAACAAGTGCGTATTTGTTCTCTCCTCTGAACTTTTTTCGATGAATATAATTTATTAATACTTTTATTCTCTGTACAATTTTTTTTTTGTAATATATAGGGTTATTTACATTAACTAACCATATGTTTTTGGTTTATAACACGAGGTACCCCTGCTTTTAAACAAATTACATTAACCGCCCCTCCTTTTAGATTTTTTTTTTTAAAATAGGGGTAGTTAGTGTAGTGCGTCGTTTCCCCTATACGGGGAGCGCCGCTAAGAAATACTTGGTATCGTTCGATCGGGACAGATTGAATCAAGATTATTTTCTCGTTAAGGATTGATTTCTTCGGAATCAGGTCCCACATTCAAAGGATCGTGCCTCAAGGAAGGACTCGGCGGCAGAATCGAGAGGGGCCTTTCCGTTGCGCTGGTTTCTTTGCCCGTTTTCGATATCGCTTGAATGCTTTCTTGTTGGTTTTGTGACTTGTGTTTTCTTGAACGGTTTTGATAGATTTTATTGTCTTCATTCTTTGGATTTCGCATTCGTATCGAACCCTTGGAGACTGAAGCAGGAGATATTGATCATCTGTTGGTGCGTGCAGGTGATCGTGTAAGCGACGCGCAAGCGGAGTCTTGAGGATCTCTCTTTTCTCTCTCCCGATTCACCAACTTGTGAGTGGCCTTACTTCAATTAGCTTCCTTCTTCCAAGTCTTTATTCTTAACAATCTGACTCGTTTGTACGTTCAGACCAACGATACCATAGAAATAATAATAAATGAGTCATGATAACAAGAAGTAATTCAGGACAATGATGCTTTTCATACAAAATTTTGTGCGATCACATTGTATGTGTGCATGTTCGTTATGCATCTATATATTCATGTTTCAGTTATAACTAGAACTTATTATTTATAACTGTGCAAATATGTATTGCAAATAATTAAACTGTGATAACTTGAGCAGGTAGACTATGCCAATCGCACTGTGCTAAAGTAGATATGTACATTCTGATGGCTTAAAATGCTTTATTTATTAACTTAGTATTGAGAGGTCGTTTGGTCGAACAATTTGTGCACAAGGTTTGATTCCTGCGAACGGTCCCCGGGGCACTGGGCCGATTCGTTCTGGACGAAACTCGGATAGCTACGCTAGCAAGACTAGAACGGATAACGCGGGGTCGTGTAGCGGGACTTGCTACCCGCGCTGCAAGGATTATCGTCTTACTGTAGCTATTGTCCACGGTGGCAATGTGTGCCATGACCCAATATATATTATTGCATTATTTGTTCGAGCTAATGATGTCTTCTTGACAGGGAAGAACATGGTAAGTCTTGTACAGGTGGGTAAAACATCGCAGGTAAAAAGCCACTGAACGGTGGCACAGTTATTCTGTCTTTATATATACATTGCATGTTGTAACTAAAACTAGGCAAGATAGAAAGTCTACAGTAATAATTGGTTGCCTCACCTGAATATTGTTTCGATTTGGTTAGTTGGGTTAGCTCGCCCTCACTGGTACTTTTCAAAGTACTGACCCTCGTTGCAGCAAGTTCCCCGAGCCCAGGCGACGCGGCGAGGAGCTGAAGGTTTCTTACCCCCAACCAATCCAGTACTCGACGCACTCTGTTCGTGCCTTTTGGAACTTGTATAAAACATCCGGAGCTCGTGCATCCCTTTTATGCAGCTCCGAGGAAAGGCGATAGCCTTACCAGAAGGTGTCGATTATATTTTGAGTTCTAGTAAAGGATGTAATATATAGAATGGCTATCTCATTTTGCGTCCAAGTTGTAAGTTCGTACGACGTCCTTATTACTTTTGGGTCAAGAGTCTGTAACCAGATGTTCATTATCAATAAAGAAAACTTTTCTATATCTCAATGTGTGATATCTTATTTGCGTACTCTGCTGCATGTGTTCTAAAGTATATCATTATGCCTAGGCCTTGTGCACGTACGCCTTACGCGTGCACAACATCACGTTCGGGGGACGATTATCGATTTAGCAAAAATTGGGATGTGACAATTAGTGTTATAACTTTTAATTTTTATCTTAAAGTAAGGGTACCCCGTGTAATAAACTAAAAAAAGTATGGGTGTCAGTGTAACTTTTTTAAAAAGTAGGATTATCTCGTGTTGTAAACTAAAAATATATGGGTAATTAGTGTAAATAACACTAATATATATATATATATATATATATATATATATATATATATATATATATATATATGAGGTCCTAGCCTAATGGTGAAGACTGAGACTTACCCTCCAGACGATTGTGGGATCGAGCCCCCTAGACGTCATTTTATTCCCTTTTGGGGGAATTAAGTGGTGGGATGGTGGTACTTACGGTGGTGCGGTGTGGTGAGACCCGACCGGGTGGTGCACGGATGTCACGCCCCAAACTCCCGCAAGCCCAATAGTCCCCGCTGAACGTGAAATCACCACGTTGCAGCTCTCCCGCGGGACAATCGTTCTATTCGGGACGTGATGCCGTACGAGCCTGGAGTTGCGCTCGTACAAGGCGATGTTGTTAAACACAAAAGTTATCATCGAAACAACCAAGTTACAGCGGAAGCCAATTGTGTACCAAGCACACATCAGAGTATACGCAGCGAAGCTCACGATAGGGTCCAAATGAGATGCCCCGAGTCAATGCCACAAAGGCGATGCCACGGAGACGATGAAATAACTCTTGCTCTTTCTCTAGCCCACAAAGGTACTTACAGTTCATACATCTTGTCCCGTATATCCAAGCAGCGCCACTACGCCTGTGTACCTGAAATATTGCCCACAAACGTGGGTCAGTACACAACCGTACTGGTGAGCGGGGTAACCCACTCGTCTAAGCCGACACTAAGTAAAGTAGTGAATGCACACAGTTAAATGGTGATCTTTCTAGTTGAATCCTAGATTCTTTTCATGGCATATGGATGACATGTTAAGGAAAGCAGTAAAGCAGTTTAAGCATGCAAGCATTCATTCTCAAACCAAACGACAAGCAGTTTATATATAGCCGACCCGTCTAACTCAATGTCATCGCTTGCACGATAACATATCGAACCATCAGTCTCGCCTCGATATCCATCTTCAACCAACAGTTTATATATCCCACTCTCGAGTGCACACTCTTGCCGAGGCAAGGTGGCCGCGCCTACACGAAAGCCAAACCAACAAAAGAAAAGCAAGCCAACTCTTATCTATATGAAGTCACTGGCAGAGCCATAAAAGACATATCTCAAGCATTACGGCGCGCCCTATCAGCCCGGGTAGCAAGCCCCGCTGGAGGTCCCGCAATGCATCGCAACTGAATGCGAATCAAATGTTTCCCTCCGGATCGAAACGGCTCCAGTGCCCCGGATAAAAACCGTTTCGGGGAAAGTGCCAAACCATTGCACAAGTTGTCCGTGACATGCAGACACACGTAGGTATGACGAGAGGATCGAACATTCTCGCCCCACCAAGCGATCCTAGACTCGTTCCATCGATAAACCCAACCGAAGTATCCATAACCATTCTTCCAACATGTTCTTCCAAGAAGTCCAGATCTCGACCTCAATATATATAGCCCAAGGCACCAAAATACCCAGTGTTTTACATTGCCGCTTTACAACAATGTATTCTGAAATGGTGCAACACCCATGCTCAAAGCAATCCCATGGCACAATGCCGTCTCAGTGGCACAATGCCCCATCAAGCGGCACCATACCTCGCTGATGCAGTTGTTCGGTTTCGAACCACAACTGCTCGCTTTGTAAGACAAAGCGACCCAGTGATACTCGTGCACGGATGCACGCTCGCTCGCCCAAATTCCCGATATTCTCGATATTCCCATTGCCTCAATTGTATCATTCCAACTTGTATATTCCAAACCGTCCAAGCATAATCCCAAGTAATCCAACCGATCGCCTCAAATGAATAATCCAGCTATCGTATCCAACTATCCAACGCGTAAACCATTCAAGCCACAATCCTACCAAGCCAATGACGCACACTCTATGCACGCCTCAGTGTAGTGCTTCCCGATGTTTCAGCCCAAGTGTTCAAGCCATTACGTATTTTCCATATTATTAGGCATGAAGGAGTAGAGGAGAAGGGAAAGAGCCCACTCACATTGTTTGAATCCGTTAGGCATCCTGTCCTGCCGATACGGCCAATCCCTTGAACCCGTGGTCCGATGCAAGCGCGATCTACTCAACTGGTATGACCGTGCGAGCAGGCCGTGCTCTCCAAATCATCCGACCGATCGGACTAAGGAAGGCGGCATTATCGTTTCCATCCAGCTATTCAGTACTGTTCTGAACGAACACCTGATTTCCATCGATCCCGCTAGCCATCTGCACATTGAAACCAACTCGATTAATCCTTCTTCCCGAAATCCGACATTTCAAATTGTAACCAGCATTTGATTTATTCAGTCCGACTCAGCGTAACGCTCCGAGCGGTTGCGGGGCGTTACAACGGATGCGATGCAAAGAGCAGGCGTAGTGCTAGTGCGGAGCTGGTGTGGCACGGTATATATATATATATATATATATATATATATATATATATATATATATATATATATATATATATATATACTCTTTGTTGGGATTTTTTGAAATTAGACTAGAATTATAGTCCCACATGGCCTAGAATCCCAAGTGTGTATTTCAATATAAAATTATGCTTTGCAATGACATGTACACATGGGATGTGGTACCCGTGGTTGAGATGATGGAATATTTTTCTAGAATTCCAAGTTTTGAGTCATTAAAGTAATATTTATATTCTTTTGTCACTCTCTTTAGAATATCCCTTATGAGCTAAGCTAAGCGACTCAGACGAATGGCGCAAAGTGATCTTTTGATGGCACACTTTGCACTTCGCATCAGCATGCATTCCTGCACGCGAGCCTCTGCGTGTGGCTCTTCAGTTTAGTAACTTCCCACTTAATAGGGGGTTATAGTAGTAACCATCAATATTATGGGTATATATATCGTGAGTGTTCTTGGCTGGATAGGAGACTGAGCAAGACATACACGAGTGTATATGCTGTAAGTGAGAGAAGCCTTTGGCAGCAGCTACAAACGAGCAATGAAATATTGTCATAGGGAGGAGTCCAACGTTCACACACACAGAGTGACAAATTAAGTGTTCCAAAAGTTCATATATCAGAGCTTGCTGGTTCCTGGGAGTAGATCGAGAGAAAGAAGGTCAAATTTTGCTTTGAGCAACGATGGTTTTAATCACCCCAGATAGTTGTCATCTTCGATAATTTCTTATTCTCTTCTGTTTATATTTTGTAACAGATTGCCCCAGCAGATGTGTAGCAATCTTTTACATTTTTTTTTTACATTTCAGAGTTGTTGAAAATTCAATTCAGTTGTAATTTTTCTATCTTCCAAATTGTTATAAGTTTCAGTTTTTCCATGTATGATTATATGTTCATTGAAATCGCGGGAACAACAATCTCAAAGTAAGATCTAAGCAACGATCTTAGTATGAAGATGGAAAATCGACCCTCTCTCCTCGACACAAGTTTCAACAAACTTGCCAAGCTCGATGGAGAACACTTCAAATCTGAAAGAGAAAAATCGTTTTTAATCTTCAAGTTGTCAACGTTGAATATGTGTTGATGGATCCGGAGCCTACAATTCTTGAAACTGGAGATGTTCTTATAATTGCCAACACGATTGACAAGCAGTACAAATGGAAGAAGGACAATAACCTGTGCAAATTGTTGATTCTAAACTCTATGTATGACTCTTTGGCAGGATCGTACAACAAGAATGTTAATGCAAGAGATGTCTGAGAGTCTATTGAGAAACAATACAAGACCGACGAAATAATGTCCAAGATTTAACTCGTCAACAAATTCTTCAAGATGCAATTTGAGGATGACAAGGTCACGTTGCCTCAAGTCAAAGAACTGCTCAAGCTGCAGCAAAAGCTTGAGGAGGAAGGCATGTGTCAAGAACACAAGTCCATGTTGGGGGCTATCGTCTCAAAGCTCCCTCCTGGGTGGACCAAATTTACAGCGGACATTAGCTAAAAAAATAGAGATCTAATTAGAAGATCTCTTGTATTGGATTCATGTTGAAGATGAAGCTAGAAGTCAATACAAAATAGATACTTTATCCAAACAGTTTGCACAGGCAAACATGGTGCATACTAAGACATAAAGGGAAAGCAGAAGGCTTCCTATAACAATAAGAAGAATGACTTCAACCATCTGAAGGTGAAGTCATCTTCCTTCAATCCCAATTCAAGCAACGACGGAGATTGCTACAATTATGGCAAGAAGGGCCATTATAAGAAGGACTGCAGGCCAAGCCAAAATAGAAACCAAAAGAGCAAAGCGAGCT
The DNA here is from genome assembly GCA_036927795.1 of Iris macrosiphon. Taxonomy (NCBI): domain Eukaryota; kingdom Viridiplantae; phylum Streptophyta; class Magnoliopsida; order Asparagales; family Iridaceae; genus Iris; species Iris macrosiphon. The sequence goes on along the minus strand of JAYESA010000016.1, from coordinate 114,801,156 downwards.
TGACTTGGTTGATGTGATTACACAGGTTGAGTCATCTGGCATAGATACGGATTATTGGGTGGATATATGTGCATCTTGTCATGTATGTTCAAAGAAGAAATTGTTCACCACTTTCATACCCAATGTTGAGAAGGTTGCTTTGGTGAACAAATCCCAAGATGAAGTTAGGGGATTAGAACTATGGTACAAAAATTGACTTCAAAGAAGACTCTTACTCTGAAGAACGTAAAACATGTACCTCTCTTTGCTAAGAACAATGCAGGCTTAAGGTTGGACATCAATGCAGGTCATATGGTCATGTTCTACAAAGGGGCATACTTTGGAAAACTTTTTTGTCCCAAAGGAATGTTCAAACTACAAATTTAACTTCAACTGAATGTATTTATGAAGTGTGTATTTCTAGCTACTCTCTGGAGCTATCACACAATAGACTAAGACATGTACAATATAAAAGAATTAGCAAGATGTCTAGTCTAAACCTTATCTCCAAAAGTGGGGGTAAGGAGGCGAAGAATTATAAAATTTGTGTGCAGATTAAAATTGTAAGAAAACCTTCAGACGAATGAACCAAGTACAAATCTTTTAGATTTTGTCTGTGACTTCAAGTACTTTTCCACAAAGGCTGGGATGAAGTATTTTATTACTTCATTGACGGCTTCTCAAAGTAAGCTTTCGTCAATCTTCTCAAATCAATGGATGAAGTGTTCGAAAAGTTCAAATACTTCAAGATGACAGATGAACATCAAACGAGACACCATCTCAAGTGTCACGCCCCAGTCCCAAAATGTCGAGGGACTGGAGATGCGTGGCAATGGCCAGCAGCACGCACCGATGGATAACCCAATTGAATGGAACCATCAGGGCATACTTAAGCTGTAAATAAGGTCTACTACCACAAGTCATACTACTCTCATCCATAAAGATATAGAATAAACTGCATAATAAAATGGAAATAAGTTGCAACAACAATCACAGCAAGTCAGTCGGAGAAACAATCCGACTTATGTCTGAATAAACTGGCTCTATAGGCCAGGAACAAGAGATAAACATGAAATAAATACTGAGTACTGGAACAGGCACTCAGGAGAAGTCTTCGGCAGTCACCTCGTCTTCAGTGTTTGGTTCTGCTCCAGCAATAGCTTCAGCTCCGGTCCCGTATATCTCGGGGTACTGCTCCTCAGCTAAACCTGGGGACATAATCCATTCCAGGTCCTCAGTGGACATAGCAAGGAACAAAATAAAATAAGCCAAATAAATGCAGTGCAATTAAATTAAATGAAACAGCAGGGTAAACTATGTAACCATCTATGTGATATGCAAATATGAGCAACACTAGTACTCAGGCTGAGACCGCTACAAGCTCTGTGTCGGGGAGCCGGTAGCAGTAATAACACGTAAAGGGTCTAGCTCTGCTGGAGAGTCTACAACCTAACAATAATAGTAGATATATATATAGAACAGCCTGTAGCCTATGTGTCTCTCCCCACCCAATGTAATCATGCAAACCATGACCATAACGTCTCATGTCCATGTCAGCGGGATTATAGCTAATGCAACAAGTCATAATGTCTATAAATAAAATATCTCTGTCCAGTCATGTATCCTATACAGAATCACCACGAATATTTCAGGAAGATTCTGTCCATGTTAGTGTCAAGTGTCCTGGGTTGTAGGGTACTTGATAGGTCAAGTACAAGAATAAAGGGTATCGTGAATCCATCTCTAAATGACGAATCCAACACCGTGTACGGTGTTGGCACCCGACTAGGATCGGACACAAGGTACGTCACGCGTTTCCTAGGTTAAGAAGTTTAAACAAGTTTATATGAATTTACACAAGACATCCAGCAAAGTATTATTACAGAAAATATGAAAATAAAGACTGCAAGTCTGGCAAGGTGCACTTGCCTGGTGTTTGGATTCCACTAAGGCCCTGGTTTCGGAAATTTCCAGAGATATCTCCGAAAGCTGAAATAAACAGTACCATCACGTCCAGAAGGTGTCAAAGAGCTAGGAACGCCTGTCCTTGGGTCCAATTTGGAGACAAGGGCAAAAACGGCAGTTTCGGGCCAAAACGGGGTCCACCGGTGGGCCCGCTTTGCACCGAAAAATGTGTCAGGGTCAACGGTCTCTAAATTCACCAAACTTACTGTCAACAGGTCAGGAACGCTGATACAAACCCAACGGAACTTTCAGATTTGAATTCCGATGAGCCGGTTACGAAATCGCCCGTCGAGTGGGGCCTATGGGGCCCACGACACGCGATTTTGTCAACGTTCTCAGAATCGAACCAAACTTGACCCACAGGACCAATGTATTGCTACGAATCCGATGGCGCAAGTTTCGTCTCGATCTGACGTGTGTACACGAAGTTAGGGTGAATTACAGAAAAGGCGGATAAAGGGCGATGTCCGCGGATACGCGTTGATTTCGGTGTGCACGCACACCCGAATCAGCTTCCGCGAAATCTCACACGTCCCTATCGACGAGGCGCACGTATCTGTGAAGACCGCACGCGACCAAGTCGTCCCGTTTGACAGGGCGTACTCAGTTCCGGGGTAAAACAGGGTCTGGTTTTTTCCTGTTTTTGGATCGCGGTGTGCGATCACCACAGGACGCGATGTCCCGAGCGGTTTATCCGGGCACCGAGAGGGTCATACAGGCTTCGTAATATAATTTACAGAATCAAAAACGGAGCTTCGAGCAAAAAGTTACGGGTACCTGAACTGGGCCTGAAAAACCGAGATTCCCTGTGTCCGACACGTGTCCGACACAAGTGTCCGACCTAGGGTTAGGGTCTGGTGGAGCCGCGGCGGCCGGAGGCTGGGGGCGGTGCTGGCTAGGGCGGCGGCGCACCGAAGCGGCGGGGGTCGGCGGCGCCGGCTCGGCGGCTCTCGAACGGCCGGGGCGGCGGGGGTCTGCTGCGGGGAGGAGAGGAGGAGGAGGGGTTCTGGAGAGCGGCTGGCCGCGACGGAGGGCGGCTGGGTGCTGGAGGGTGGTGGTCTGCGGGCTCCGGGCGGCGCTGGAGGGTGGTGGTCGGCGGGCTCCGGTCAGCTAGGGTTCGGCAGGGGAGGAGGGAGATGGGGAGGCGGAAGAGGAGAAGAAGGGGGAAATTTATAGGGCTGGCGGGGGGGTCGTGGCCGGGGGAGTTGGCCGAAGGGAGGACGTGGCCTCCCCCGGCGGAGGCGGCGCAAAATCCGGCGACGGAGCGGGGGACGCGGGCTCGCACAGGCGACGTGGGGGGAGGGGAAGGAGATGCGGGTCGGGTCGGGCGCGGATCCGGGTTGGGCGGACCCGCCCGACCCGCTAGGGTGACCGGGCTGGGTTGCCTAATGGGTTCGGCCCACTGGGCCGGGCCGGCCCCTAAATATAAAAATAATTATAATAACAGTAATAATAATAATAATATTAATTTAATTAGAAAAATAGTTTTTAGGCTTTTAAAAATAGGTCTGAGGCCCAATAAAATCCCAGAAATTACCCTAAGTCAGGTTTTCTATTTTACACCATAAAATCTTATTTTCATCATATTTTAATATTAGTTATTAGCAATTAAAAAATATTTAATCACAAAAATACCTATTTTAATTCTTGAAAATTGCAGAAAAATCTCGAAAATTATTTTTAACAAATTTTGAAAATTTTAGGGTGATTACAATCTACCCCCCTTAAGAGGATTGCGTCCTCGCAATCGAAGGATAAACTACAAAAGGGCACGAACTACGGAAATAAGAGAATGCTTAGGTTATACCTGCATCAGCAAATAAGTGTGGATAACGCTGGCGCATAACATCTTCTCGTTCCCAGGTCGATTCGCCAGGAGAGTGCTGTTTCCAAGCTACCCGAACCAGTCTGATTGTCTGCCCTCGCAGTGTCTTCTCACTGGTGTCGATTATACCCACTGGCTGCTCCTCGTATCTCAGGCTAGGTCCCACCGAAATCTCAGAATGATCAACTATATGACTTTGGTCCGTCACGTATCTCCTCAGTTGTGAGACGTGGAATACATCATGCACTCCCTCTAAGGATGGAGGTAATGCAAGACGGTAAGCCACCTCACCAATGCGCTCCAATATATCAAATGGCCCAATGTACCTTGGGCTTAACTTGCCTCTGCTGCCGAATCTGATAGTACCTCTAGTGGGCGAGATCCTCAAAAATACATGCTCTCCTTCCTTGAACTCCAGGGGACGTCTGTGTGCATCTGCCCAATACTTCTGTCTATCCTGGGCTGCACGGAGATGGTTCTGAATCTGTCTTACTTTCTCCACTGTCTCCGTTACCAACTCTGGACCCAGTATTTGACGTTCGCCAACGTCGCTCCAGCATATTGGCGATCTGCACTTCCTTCCGTACAACGCCTCGAAAGGTGCCATCTGAATGCTTGCCTGATAGCTGTTGTTGTAGGAGAACTCCACTAAGTGCAGATGATCTTCCCAAGATCCTCCAAAGTCCAGTATACATGATCGCAGCATATCTTTCAGGATCTGAATTGTGCGCTCTGATTGGCCATTTGTCTGGGGATGATAGGCAGTACTGAATTTGAGCCTGGTGCCGAGACTCTCTTGCATGCTTCGCCAGAAGTGAGATATAAATCTCGAGTCTCGATCTGATACAATACTAACCGGCACTCCATGTAATTTTACGATCTGTCGCATATACATGTCGGCTAGTACTTCCGTGGATTGTCCGACTCTGAACGGCAAGAAGTGAGCCGACTTAGTGAGCCGATCCACGATGACCCATACTGCATCCTTTCCACTAGGGCTTCTTGGAAATCCAGTGACGAAGTCCATGGTAATATGCTCCCACTTCCATTCAGGGATGGGAAGTGGCTGCAACATACCTGCAGTCCTTTGGTGCTCGGCCTTCACCTGCTGGCAGACTAAGCATTTTGCCACAAATCGGGCAATCTCCCTTTTCATTCCATGCCACCAGTAATATTGTCTTAGGTCCCGGTACATCTTGGTCCCTCCTGGATGAACCGAGTATATGGAGCTATGCGCTTCTGTCATCAACTCCTGCCTTAATTCTCCATTCGGAACATATAGGCAATTTCCGCACCTTAATGTCCCGTCCTCGTGGATGCGAAGTCTCGTTTGCATGCCTGCTTCGGTTCTCTCTTTCAGCCTTCGGAATCTGGCATCATTAGGCAAAGCTTCTTTGATTCTCTCCACCAGCGATGACTTAACTTCGAGGTTAGCCAGCAAACCATTTTGTCCAGGTAGAACAACCTCTATCTGTAGATCTTGCAAGTCTTGTAATAGCTGAGGCTGCTCAGTTAAGAAATAAGCCGAGAGTTTTCTGCTGAGGGCGTCGGCTACAACATTTGCTTTCCCCGGGTGGTACTGCAGATCGATGTCAAAGTCCACCATCAACTCAAGCCAACGCCTTTGCCTCATGTTGAGCTCCTTCTGTGTATAAACATACTTCAAGCTCTTATGATCAGTGAATATTTCGACCTTCTCTCCATACAGATAATGTCTCCAGATCTTCAATGCAAAAATCAATGCAGCTAGCTCCAGGTCGTGCGTTGGGTAATTCTTCTCGTGGACCTTCAGCTGCCTCGACGCATAAGCGATAACCTTGCCATGTTGCATCAAGACACAACCTAGTCCACTACCGGACGCATCACTATAAACAACAAAACCTCCTGACCCTGAGGGAAGAGTCAAGACTGGTGCTGTTGTTAGACGCCTTTTAATTCTTCAAAGGCATTCTGGCATTCTTTCGTCCATATGAACTCCTGATCCTTCCGTGTCAGCTTCGTCATAGGTTCTGCGATCCTTGAAAAATTTTCTACGAACCGCCGGTAATACCCAGCAAGTCCAAGAAAACTTCTCACTTCCGCAACCGAGGTAGGGGTAGGCCAGGTTTCTATAGCAGTGACCTTCTCTGGGTCCACAGACAGTCCTTCACCCGAGATAATATGCCCTAAGAATGGCACCTTGTCCATACAGAACTCACATTTGCTGAATTTGGCATACAGCTTCTCCCTTCTAAAAGTTTCCAGCACAATTCTAAGGTGTTCCTCGTTCTCTTCGTGGTTCTTGGAGTAGACTAGGATATCATCAATGAATACCACCACGAACTTATCCAAGTACTGATGGAAGACTCCGTTCATCAAACTCATAAATACAGCAGGTGCGTTGGTTAAACCAAACGACATTACTAGGAACTCATAATGTCCATATTTAGTTCTGAAGGCCGTCTTTGGGATATCTTCCTTCTTCACCCTAATCTGGTGATAACCGGATCTAAGGTCAATCTTTGAGAATACCCTAGCACCACTCAGTTGGTCAAACAAGTCATCAATGTGTGGCAATGGGTACCGGTTCTTAATAGTTACAGCATTAAGGGCTCTGTAATCAATGCACAACCGTACAGTTCCGTCCTTCTTGGGTACAAAAAGTATAGGTGCTCTCCAAGGTGAAACACTGGGCCGGATAAATCCTTTCTCCAGAAGGTCGTCAACTTGTGTTTTCAGCTCCACTAACTCCTTAGGTGCTAGCCGATATACCGATGAAGTGATAGGTTCGGCTCCTGGAGTTAGGTCTATTGTGAATTCTATCTCCCGATCAGGTGGTAAACCTGGAAGATCGTCGGGAAATACATCCACAAATTCCGTTATGACTCTTGGGTAACCTGAATCCTCTTCTACAGTTAATACCCTAAGAGTTGGCTGGAACCCTTGTTCTACAGCTCCTCTAAGAAATTCAAACTCAGGAAGGCTAGGGGGTCTAAATATCACTTTTTCAAGCCGGCAATCCAGTGTCGCATGGTACTGACTTAACCAATCCATACCAAGTACAACATCGTAATCAGGCATAGAAAAGATCAAGAATTGGGCTCGCATCTCTCGGCCACAGACTACCACTGAACATGATCTACAAGTATCACTAACCGGGATAATTCCACCTCCCGTTAGAATTCTCTTCATCTTCGAGAGAGGTACGGTAGCTATTCTATGTGTGGCTACGAAGCTAGCAGCAATAAATGAATGCGAGGCTCCAGAATCAAATAATGCTACAGCAGGAATTGAAGCTACTAATATGGTACCTGCTATCACTTCGCCTGCAGTAGCTTCTTCAGTGACTGCTAGTGCATAAGCCTGACCTCGTCCCTGAGCGGGACCCCTTTGCTGACGAGCTTGCTGGAACATTGCTGCCTAAGGTGGTAGAGGTGGCCTGGCTCCTCCAAGCCCTGTCTGTGTTGCTCCCCCAGCTGGAAGAGCTGTAGGTGGAGCTGGTCGATTCGGAACTCCCTCCCGACGTTCCGAGCAGTCCTTTGAGAAGTGTTGCCCAGATCCGCAAACCAGGCAGAGCCCCAACTTGCGTCTACATTCTTTTTCAATATGTCCTACCTTGCCGCAGTAATGGCAAGTAGGCAGGTTCTTAGTTGCTGCTCTTGGAGGCGGGTTCTTCTGGGGCCGTTTAGCAGATTCCCCTGGTGATGACTTGGACGGTGCGGAGGAGAAGGGACGTTTCAGGCTTGATTCCCTCCGAGTAACGCGCTCCAGCCGACGTGCTGCAGCTAAGACGTCGGTGTAAGAGGTGGGCGCGACAGATCCGATTAACTTCTGAAGCTCGAACCTGAGCCCATCAAAGAACTTCTCCGCCTTCTCCTCTTCGGTAGGAATTAGCGAAGGGGCGAAGCGGCTCAGGCGAATGAATTCGGCGTTATATTCCTCCACCGTCATGTTGCCCTGGATCAGGCGGTTGAATCTTTCTCGGAGTTCTGACCGAGCCACAGCGGGGATGTACATTTCCTGGAAGAGTCTGGAGAACTCCTCCCAGGTAACCAGATCATGTCCGAGCCTTCTTTCTTCGGACAGCCACCAATGATGCGCGTTGTCCGTCAGTTGCATCCTGACGGCAGTCATCCATTTGTCCCTTGGTAGTTCAGCGGCCTCCAACTGGTGCTGCATGTTCGTAAGCCATTCATGAACTTCAGTTGGTCCTTCCTTGCCCGAGAAGGTACGGGGTTTGAGTTGACGAAAATCTGTGATAGATCCCGTCGCTGGTCGCCTAGTTGGTGGATTTGCCTGCTCCAATGCTGCGACTAGGCTGTTCCTTAGGTTCTCGGCCTCATGACGTTGGGCCTCCTGTTGAATCTGTTGTTGTGCCTGCATCATGGCGTAGAATATCTGGAACATTTGCTGGCCGTCCATTGCCTGTCCTGGAGGAAAGACAGGCATCGTAGGAGGGAACTGGGGAGGAGGCGGGATGTCATCACGCCTGAACCTGGAACTTGGCTGGCCAGTTTGATTGCTCTGAGAGGATTGTCCTCTGGTATCTGGCGTCGTTCCAGCTTCACAGGTAACCCCTCCTTCAAGCGGTGTACCTAAGGGGGTCTCGTCACCACTTCTGGGATCCATTTCTCTGCATCAAAAGAAAACAATGAGAACGCACAGAGGAATCAAACAGGATGCAATTCAAGCAATTAAATTGAATTCGACATAGAGTCCAAAAACGATTCAATCAATGGATGAGATCCTATAAATTATCCTATCTTATTGCAGGCCTGTTCGGTCCCTAAGTTGAAACCGAACAATTTAGTTAAGACCTGCATGGACCACCACAAAAACTATGTCACGCCCCAGTCCCAAAATGCCGAGGGACTGGAGATGCGTGGCAATGGCCAGCAGCACGCACCGATGGATAACCCAATTGAATGGAACCATCAGGGCATACTTAAGCTGTAAATAAGGTCTACTACCACAAGTCATACTACTCTCATCCATAAAGATATAGAATAAACTGCATAATAAAATAGAAATAAGTTGCAACAACAATCACAGCAAGTCAGTCGGAGAAACAATCCGACTTATGTCTGAATAAACTGGCTCTATAGGCCAGGAACAAGAGATAAACATGAAATAAATACTGAGTACTGGAACAGGCACTCAGGAGAAGTCTTCGGCAGTCACCTCGTCTTCAGTGTTTGGTTCTGCTCCAGCAATAGCTTCAGCTCCGGTCCCGTATATCTTGGGGTACTGCTCCTCAGCTAAACCTGGGGACATAATCCATTCCAGGTCCTCAGTGGACATAACAAGGCACAAAATAAAACAAGCCAAATAAATGCAGTGCAATTAAATTAAATGAAACAGCAGGGTAAACTATGTAACCATCTATGTGATATGCAAATGAGAGCAACACTAGTACTCAGGCTGAGACCGCTACAAGCTCTGTGTCGGGGAGCCGGTAGCAGTAATAACACGTAAAGGGTCTAGCTCTGCTGGAGAGTCTACAACCTCACAATAATAGTAGATATATATATATAGAACAGCCTGTAGCCTGTGTGTCTCTCCCCACCCAATGTAATCACGCAAACCATGACCATAACGTCTCATGTCCATGTCAGCGGGATTATAGCTAATGCAACAAGTCATAATGTCTATAAATAAAATATCTCTGTCCAGTCCTGTATCCTATACAGAATCACCACGAATATCTCAGGAAGATTCTGTCCATGTTAGTGTCAAGTGTCCTGGGTTGTAGGGTACTTGATAGGTCAAGTACAAGAATAAAGGGTATCGTGAATCCATCTCTAAATGACGAACCCAACACCGCGTACGGTGTTGGCACCCGACTAGGATCGGACACTAGGTACGTCACGCGTTTCCTAGGTTAAGAAGTTTAAACAAGTTTAAATGAATTTACACAAGACATCCAGCAAAGTATTATTACAGGAAATATGAAAATAAAGACTGCAAGTTTGGCAAGGTGCACTTGCCTGGTGTTTGGATTCTACTAAGGCCCTGGTTTCAGAAATTTCTAGAGATGTCTCCGAAAGCTGAAATAAACAGTACCATCATGCTCAGAAGGTTTCAAATAGCTAGGAACGCCTGTCCTTGGGTCCAATTTGGAGACAAGGGCAAAAACGACAGTTTCGGACCAAAACGGGGTCCACCGGTAGGCCCGCTTTGCACCGAAAAATGTGTCAGGGTCAACGGTCTCTAAATTCACCAAACTTAGTGTCAACAGGTCAGGAACGCTGATACGAACCCAACGAAACTTTCAGATTTAAATTCCGATAAGCCGATTACGAAATCGCCCGTCGAGTGGGGCCTGTGGGGCCCACGACACGCAATTTCGTCAACGTTCTCAGAATCGAACCAAACTTGACCCACAGGACCAGCGTATTGCTACGAGTCCGATGGCGCAAGTTTCGTCTCGATCTGACGTGTATGCACGAAGTTAGGGTGAATTACAGAAAAGACGGATACGGGACGATGTCCGCGGATACGCGTTGATTCCGGGGTGCACGCACACCCGAATCAGCTTTCGCGAAATCTCACACGTCCGTATCGACGAGACGCACGTATCTTTGAAGACCGCACGCGACCAAGTCGTCCCGTTTGGCGGGGCGTATCAGTTCCGGGGTGAAACAGGGTCTGATTTTTTCCTGTTTTTGGATCGCGGTGTGCGATCACCACAGGACGCGATGCCCCGAGCGGTTTGTCCGGGCACCGAGAGGGTCATACAGGCTTCGCAATATAATTTACAGAATCGAAAACGGAGCTTCGAGCAAAAAGTTACGGGTACCTGAACTGGGCCTGAAAAACCGAGATTCCCTGTGTCTGACACGTGTCCGACACACGTGTCCGACCTAGGGTTAGGGTCTGGTGGAGCCGCGGCGGCCGAAGGCCGGCCGGAGGAGGCTGGGGGCGGTACTGGCTAGGGCGGCGGCGCACCGAAGCGGCGGGGGTCGGCGGCGCCGGCTCGGCGGCTCTCGAACGGCCGGGGCGGCGGGGGTCTGCTGCGGGAAGGAGAGGAGGAGGAGGAGGGGTTCTGGAGAGCGGCTGGCCGCGGCGGAGGGCGGCTGGGTGCTGGAGGGTGGTGGTCGGCGGGCTCCGGGCAGCGCTGGAGGGTGGTGGTCGGCGGGCTCCGGTCAGCTAGGGTTCGGCAGGGGAGGAGGGAGATGGGGAGGCGGAAGAGGAGGAGAAGGGGGAAATTTATAGGGCTGGCGGGGGGGTTCGTGGCCGGGGTCGTGGCCGGGGGAGTCGGCCGAGGGGAGGACATGGCCTCCCCCAGCGGAGGCGGCGCAAAATCCGGCGACGGAGCGGGGGACGCGGGCTCGCACAGGCGACGTGGGCGAGGGGAAGGAGATGCGGGTCGGGTCGGGCGCGGATCCGGGTTGGGCGGACCCGCCCGACCCGCTAGGGTGACCGGGCTGGGTTGCCTAATGGGTTCGGCCCACTGGGCCGGGCCGGCCCCTAAATATAAAAATAATTATAATAACAGTAATAATATTAATAATATTAATTTAATTAAAAAAATAGTTTTTAGGCTTTTAAAAATAGGTTTGAGACCCAATAAAATCCCAGAAAATTATCCTAAGTCAGGTTTTCTATTTTACACCATAAAATCTTATTTTCATCATATTTTAATATTAGTTATTAGCAATTAAAAATCATTTAATCACAAAAATACCTATTTTAATTCTTAAAAATTGCAGAAAAATCCCGAAAATTGTTTTTAACAAATTTTGAAAATTTTAGGGTGATTACATCAAGAGACTTAGAAGTGATCGAGATGGAGAGTATCGTTCCATTGAATTTGTATCATTCTGCAGAGAACATAGATTTGTCAATAAAATAATTGCTCCATATTCTTCTCAATCAAATGGAGTAGAAAAAATAAAGAATCAAAATTTGATGAAGATAACGAATTCAATGTTGCTGACTACTGGTCTTCCAAACTATTTTTTGGGAGAAACTACACTAACGTCAGCGTTCATTCTTAATAGAGTGTCATTTTCTAAATCAGACATTACTTCTCATGAACTCTAGTTTAAAATCAAACCCAACTTGAATGTTATTCGAGTGTAGGAGTATCTGTCGTATATAAAGCTTCATGCATAAAGATTCAGAAGCTGGTAACAAGGACTACGAAGACTATATTTATGTGTTATGTTGAAAAGGGTGATGCTCGTCAGTTACTTCATCCTGAAACAAATCAAATCATTGAATTTCGCAATGCTAAATTCTTCGAAGATAAGTTCACCAGGCATAAGAATTTTATTCTAGCGGCGCCGCATAGACGAGGACATTCTGGGTGTTCATCAGTCGACCATCATCTGCAACAGAGTGAAAGGCGGAAAGCGCCTACTTCGCAGTTGGGTGAGGCATAGCGGCCTTGGCCACCCACGTTCTGCGGTCTTCTTGGGCTTGGCTATCCTTGGCGAAAGATTAGCACTTCCTTCCGAGAGTATTTTCTCGAACACTTGCTCGTAGAAGCGGACCACTATCATCCTTTTCATAGAGCTGAGCTTGGCTGCATCGGACTGTGTCATCGACTTCTCAACAGAGGAGAAGAACGTCCCAACAGAGTCGCCATCATGTTTGCCATCAAATATGAAAGTTAGAAATAACTTGATTTAATTAAACAAACTAAAGAAAGTACAAAAAAAGCCTTAGAAGACAATCTAAGTAGAAAGTTATTTTCTGGGGGGTGACGATGGAGGGTTTGGAGTGTAGCAACTCTCTTTACTCCGTGGACGATCCGATACTGAAGATCTTCTCTCTTGTTTGAGTGTAGGTTTGCAGATAGCCAGCCGGGTACTTTGTATGGGTGTGGTACCTTGTTATTTATAGCTGTCCTTTGGACGTGCTATGAATTCTGTATATGTTCTTGCTTGGTGGCCGCATAAGGCTCCTTCAACAAAATATGCCCAGCCTCCGTCGACAGTCCCTCAATAAATGTCCCTTCTTGCCGCAGTAATGGCATATGGGAATCACTGCTCCCTGCAGGGGTGCTGCTCTCCGCTGTTGCTGCTGTACTATAGGACGCTTTGCAGGTCCTCCCTGAGGGGCTCGAATTGATGATGATGATGATGATGCACAGGAGCGCTTCAGGCTGGCCTCTATCTTGTTGATGCGGTCCTGGCGTCGTGCTGCTAATAATACCTCGTAGTAGAAGGTGGGGGCTATAAACCCGATAAATCCCTGTGTCTCGAAACTCATGCCTTCATAGAACTTCTCAGCCTTCGTCTCCTCATTCGGGATCAGGTACGGTACAAATCTGCTTAGGTGGAGGAACTCAACATTGTATTCTCTATAGTCATACTGTCCTGCCTAAGGTTCTGGAATCTATCCCGAAGTTCTGCTCGGGCAGTAAAAGGTATGTACATTTCCTGGAAGAGTCTAGAGAACTATTCCCATGTGACCCGATCTGGTCCTAAATGATCCTCCTCTGAGAGCCACCAATTATGAGCATTGCCAGTAAGCTGCATCCTGACGGCACTTATCCATTGGTGACGGGGGAGGTCGGTAGCCTCCACCTGGTGCTGAAGGCTGGTAAGCCATGCATGAACCTCCGTCGGCTCTTTCGTGCCAGCAAAAGGTAGTGGCATCATATGACGGAAGTCTATGATAGACTACATCGTTGACTGGTGTGCTGGTGGTGACGCCTATCCCAAGGCCGTCACAATACTCTCCCTCAAAGTCTCAGCCTGGCGCTGTTGGGCCTGCTGCTGGACCTGCTACTAGGCCTACATCATCGCATAGACCATCTGAAACATCTGGGTCCCATCCATGGGTTGCCCTGTTGGGAATGGCATATAGGGCATCTGGGGAGGTAATGGTGGTGGTGGAGGCAACTGTTGCTCCTCCGGTCTCGGGGTCCTCTGGTCCTCAGGACCTGCCTGATGCGGAGTCTGGTGCCCGTCCAAAGGCACCTCTGGCTGCCCAGATGTGTCCCTGGGGAGCTGGAGTCAACATAAGAACATGCCCCAGTTCCGGTTCCCCGGATGATCTTGCGTCACGAGGGACATCGTCCTGCTGCGCGACACGTCCGCTATGGAGATTCATAACTCTAAAAAGAAGTCATGATATAGATCAGCGCTGAAGAATTTAAACAAGATACAAATTGGCAAAAGAAATCGAAATAGAGGTTTCATGTGAAGGATTCAAACTTGTAGATGATATTCCTAATGTCTATTCCTAATTTGCAGGCTCGCTTGGCACAATCAGGTGACAAAGATGATTTAAATCGGACATGCATGGGCCACCACAAAAACTTTGTCACGCCCCAGTTTCATATGTGAGGAACTGAGCCACGTAGCAATGGCCAACAGCATACTTCGACGGGCATCCCAATCTAATGGAACTGTCAGAGTGCACATAAGCTGTAAAGTACAATGATATAACCCAACATATAACACATAAACTAGTAAAACTAAATCTCATCCACAGGCAATAGATATAAGAGCACAAAGAGGTAATCATAACTACTAATGTGCAGAAAAAAATGTCACGAGAAATGTATCATAGTAAAAATACTAGAATAGTCACACGGAAACAAATCTGCTAGTACAAATACTGGAATGAAAGTAAGCAATAAGATAACTTGGAACAGCATCAAATAGCTAAATAGTAATATCGTCCAAGGATAAAGTCACTACCAGAGATCATGTGAAGTCCTCGGGAATGATCTCGTCCTCGGCAATGGGTCATGCTGCTAGATATGCACCCGGTCCGTACTCCTCCGGGTAATCCTACTCGCCTAAGCCTAGAAGGGAACCATGTCCTCAGAGGGACGTAACAAGATACAAAAATACAACATGCCAAGTATAACAGAAAGAAGCAAGTATAACGACGGTATAATATAGCATAACCAACTAAGTGGGACACAGTTTAAAGATAATGTTCGACGCGTGGGCTATCCAAAATAAAACTGTAGCTCCGGACATGAAGACACACAGAACGTACCGCAGTTCCGAGCAAAGAGTCACACGGGTGATACCACTAATCCAGATATAGGAATACTACAAAAATAGATCATATACATATATATAGCACGTACAGAGGAGCCCAAACATCTAGTAACTGTATTCCCCATCCCAAGCAGTCAACGATTGTGCGCTGAACCTGAACCTCTATCTAGCAGTCTCGTCATACTGAAGTAACTATCAATCAACGCGACCCTTAGGTCATCCCAGGTTCCGATCATGATGTCAGTATCAGGATACAGAAAATCTGGCACGATGACAGTGTCTGAATGTATCCTAGGGTTATGATATATACAGGTACATACATCAAGGTGTTATGAACATCTATCATTCGTTACTAGATGTTACCGACGAACGTCTGTACCCGGCTGTGATCCGGACGCGAAGTAACGATTCTAATCAAACACGCGCACAATGCATAAAATAAAATAATAAATATCTGGTAACTGAAATATAGGGTGGCAAGGTACACTTGCCTGGATACGGCTGCTGAAGATGGATCTCCGGTAAAACATCCAAGTCTGCGGGTCCCATAGTACCTAGAGACGAGATACAAGATCAATCAATAGACTATCACGCGGCTAAAAAGATGTGACACAGGTCTAATCATATGTTCAAACTCAGTTACAACTCACATGGACACGAAGCTAGAGGGTTGACCAAGGTTGACTAAGGGTATGTTACATCTAATCCAATTAATTATCTGTACAATATGATCAAATCAAACCTCAATCTTACTATATTCTTCACGATGTTCGGTAGTTCAAACCATGATCAAATCCTCAGTTTTACCCCGGGTCTTCACAGACATTATTTTGCATATTTTAAACATCATCCTCGAACAAATTATTAATTATTTATGCCCTCAAATATATACAACCATTATTATTTCACAATAAAATTTCTCCTCAATTAAATTCATTATTATTATCAGTCCTCAATCACAGATTAATGGTTTGATATCGCACACCATCTCACGGTAAAACACCTGCTCCTCGATGATAAATTATAGTATCATTTCGCAACACTTGAAATCTGCTCATCACAATAATCAATATGCATAAATTAATTAGAGCAGCACCCTAAATCATTATGCCTAGCATATATGTAACCCTACTCTCAATATACCTAAAATTCCCAAGCCTCAATGTATATATTCTATAACATCATTTCCATAACATCAATAAATTCACATACCATCAAATGCATGTTATAACATGCATTCAACAAAAACTCATGTATTATCCATAATCCTAACTAAGTTTCATGCAACCCATAAACAACATACAAATACACAAGGGGAGGGGTGAGAGTATTCACCTTGGCGGCGAGGTCCGGTAGCAGTCTCTGGCCGGAGGGGGTGTTGATGGTGGTGATGTTGATGATGATGAGGATGGTGAAGATGGTGAAGTTGATGATGAAGATGGTAGAGGGTGGTGGTGCTGGTGGTGAAGAGTGGTGGTATTGGTGGCGAAGGGTGGCGGTGCTGGTGGCGAAGGGTGGCCGGAGTAGGGGTCGTGGGGGAGGTCGTGAGGGAGTCGGGGCAGGAGGTCGGGAGAGATGGCAGTAGCAGCCGGAGTAGGGGAGGCCGGTGATGCCGGTGGGGAGGTGTAGAAGAGGAGGAGTCGAGGTGGCCGGAGTGGGGTTTGGTCGACGGCCTGAGGTGGCCGGTTGCGGTGAGAGTGATGGAGAAAATGGAGGCTCCAATGATGGCTACTCCAGCTCCTTCAACTGCTCCTCCAGCTCTATCTCTGATTTCTTCTGATGTTCTGTCTGTCGTTCCTGAGGATCTACAACAGATCATCGCTACAGTAATGACGCAGTACATGGCTAGCCAACAGCCGCCACCGCCTCCGCCTCCACTGTCGACTTGATATATTTTTATTTATTTTTTTGATAATTTGACAGTTTGTTGGATGTACTAGTTGTATAACTTTATATGTTTGGATTATGGTGATGTATGATAATTTATGGCTATGTACTTGTATTTAATACGTCTATTATATTTGATTGTATTTGATTATATTTAATATGTTTGAAACTCTGATTGATTTTGTATAATGTTACAAGAGCATAAAGTAAGTGATTCTGTTCTGAGAAAAAAATATTTATGTTTAGCGACGGATTAGCGACAAAAAACTAAAATATGATGTGACAACATATACTAAAAAATCGTTAGTACTAATAACGATGTGACAACATATATTAAAAAACAAATTTTGATTTTCTTTTCTTTTCATTTTTATCGATTTTTATCAATTTTTATTCAAAAATATCAACGAAATATAGTTAATATTCTTTTTAAACTAAAATATAAAACTTAGATACCAAATTAAATTAAATAAAAATTCGATCACTAAAATAATAACTACTATATTATTCGAACACCATTTGAATAATTAACTCTAAAACATACTAGTATATAGCGCACGTGCGTTGCACGTATTTTATATTACTTAAAAAAAAAGTTTATTAAAAGAGCAAACAACAATTTTTTAATTTTATTATAGGTGAAAATATAATAGGCAAGAGCATGAAAGTTGGAAGAAATTAAATGACGGGAATATGAAAGGTTTCTCTTATCTCTTGGGCTCATGTGCCTACTTTGCATGCATGCTTTATTAACTTTTGTTTTATTCTCCAAACTACCTACTTTGCATGCATGCATATCTTTATTTTATTAACTATCATTCCCCAAGTTGCCTCATGCATGCATACATATATTTAATATGTATTTAATTACTTAGATATCCTTATTAACGTTAATACATATTGAAATATAATGAAGGGTATTTTTGGAACGAAAATCTTTCACGGTGAAGTCTAGTTTTAGCATTATATAGTAGAATAGATTCTTCTGATGTTCTGTCTGTCGTTCCTGAGGATCTACAACAGATCATCGCTACAGTAATGACGCAGTACATGGCTAGCCAACAGCCGCCGCCGCCTCCGCCTCCACTGTCGACTTGATATATTTTTATTTATTTTTTTGATAATTTGACAGTTTGTTGGATGTAGTAGTTGTATAACTTTATATGTTTGGATTATGGTAATGTATGATAATTTATGGCTATGTACTTGTATTTAATACGTTCTATTATATTTGATTGTATTTGATTATATTTAATATGCTTGAAACTCTGATTGATTTTGTATAATGTTACAGGAGCAGAAAGTAAGTGATTCTATTCTGAGAAAAAAATATTTATGTTTAGCGACGGATTAGCGACGAAAAACTAAAAAATGATTTGACAACATATATTAAAAAATTGTTAGTACTAATAACGATGTGACAACATATATTATAAAACAAAATTTTGATTTTCTTTTCTTTTCATTTTTTATCGATTTTTATCCATTTTTATCCAAAAATATCAACGAAATATAGTTGATGTTCTTTTTAAACTAAAATATAAAACCTAGATACCAAATTAAATTATATAAAAATTTAATTACTAAAATAATAACTACTATATTATCCGAACATCATTTGAATAATTAACTCTAAAACATATTTGGGTTGCTTTTCATAGCACGGAGAAGAACACTTACACGGACTGCTGCAGAGCAAAGTAAACGAAATTAACAAAAGAAAAAAGTCCTCGGTCAACAGCACAGCGTGACAATCAAGAAGCTCGTAGGCATCTTTGATTGCTCGAACCAACAATTCATTTGTGTTGGAGAAATAATGCACACATATTAGAGTGCCATTCCGATTCCATACTCCTCTTGGGTTCGAGAAATACTCGAAAGAGGCATTTGGTTGGTCAATGAGACGGGTCAGACTTGGAAGTAAGAAACCAGAAACGTTACTTCACCAATCACTTACGTTTGAAGTTGTTGCTCCAACAATATTACTTCAAATTCACGTTGGGTGAATTTTACTAAACCAGCCTTCAGAATAACAATAACAATTGGAGGATACAAATGACTCGTTTTAAGAATAAATACTTAGATCTCGTTTGTTTCATAAAATTATGGAATTATAAAAGAAAAGTGATTATTTTTTTATGTTTGGAAATCAAAGAAAATTGAAAAGAAAAAAAAAATAATCTTTAATGTAAAAAAAATTAGGAAAAAAAATGGTTCCTCAATCCAATCAAGGAATCACTTTTTCACCATTTAAGTATTCATTTTTTTTTCTAATTTTTTTGGCATTTCCAAACACCGGAAAGAAAAATCAATGAAAATTATAATTTTTCAAAGAAAAGAAAATAGTAAGGAATTGATTTCCTTTCCTTTTCATTTTTCTTCCACTAACCAAACACGAACCAAAGGAGGCCTTAGGCGACGTTTTGGTTCGAAGAAAGGAAAAAAAATCAATTCTTCTCTCCTTTCATGCATGGATATAGAAAATTGCCATTTCTATAAATAAATAAATAACAAAATAAAATGGAAGGAAAAGTGAATCCACGGATGGATGGATAGGAAACAATTTCTCCTTTTTCTTTTTTTCTTTGAGAAGCATTTTTTTTTCTATTTTTCTTTCTTTGGGAACCATCTTTCATTTGCCATCCAAAAAAAAAAAAAAATGAACGACTTTCATTTTCCAATGTCCCGTGAACCAAATTTGGCCTTATGGTATGCTCAGGACTGGTCTGAAGGGGTTGTGTTGCCTTAGCCGAAACTAAGTTTGGTTTTCTTCATCCCTATAAGATATAGGTTTAAGTTGGATTTAGATTAGGTTGGTCTTAAGCAAAACAAAATGGTCGAAAAAAATTGTCCTATGGAGAGAGATTGTCCAAATCCAAAATTTTGTCAGATTTACCCCTAAACTGGCCTGGGTATGCTTTCTATTTTTTGCAAAAACTTTCCTCAAAAGGCAAGTTCACCGACTAAGTATTATTAAGACAATATGTAATTTTATTTCACAAAGAACACCATAATATGAAAGAAAAAAATATTCTCCCTATAATTATAAATTAAGGGTTTAGAAATTTCGTTATCAAGATTTTATTTTTGAAATTTAAATTTGACTCACATGTTTACTAGAGCCTGATAATGGAATTTTATACCCTAATAATTAATAATCAAATTATGTACTAAGTTTTCTATCCGATTGATCTTTCAAATATAATTTATTTTTCATAAGCAAACCATGATAATCCAATGTACAAACCCTAATATTTCAAATTCTTGATTCCTTAATAATCAAATTATGTACTAAGTTTTCTATCCGATTGATCTTTCAAATATAATTTCTTTTTCATAAGCAAACCATGATAATCCAATATACAAACCCTAATATTTCAAATTCTTGATTCCCCTTCAATTTGTTTGTCTTGTTATTTCTTCTGCACTAATTAGTGAGTTTTCTTGCTAAATTTATATTGATTCAATTATTTCTTCAAAAAGCAAGCCCTATAAATTATTTTTGTTTAATTCACTTAACCAATTTATATACAGGAAAACCCAAAAAAATGTATCAAAATCATATCTTGATAACTTAGCAGACCTTTCTATTTTCAGTAAGTAATTTGTTTAATAACCTACTAATTAAACACTATTCACAAAATAAAGCCGCTTTTCATTCCGGACTAATATCAATTACTTAGGTTATCAAACAAAATACTCCTCAGAAAATAGAAATGATGAACAAGAAATCCTGTTCTCTAATGATTTTGTTTCATCAACCAACAAAAGCTACAACTTCATCCAATTATTTAACTGAGCTTTAGAAATTGATCTTTCCAAATACATAATGGGTCAAACAAATTAATCAGGAAAATTAGTAAAAGGTCTGAAAGCACGAAAGTGTCCAACACCCAACCAACGACCAAAGTCGATAGTTGACACCACATTCCTCACAAGAAAATCAACTCTTCCTGATCAACTAAAAACAATAACAATATACTTGTTTTTCGACTTCTACATAACTCTACTTATAATAAATAACATAATTAAGCTCTAAGAAACAAATCCTAATCGAACTAGAAATGCAAAAAAAAAAAAAAAAGAATTCTAATTATAAGATTTGATAAATCTGGCCAAATCCGCACAATATTGCGAAACATATACCAAATATATCAAGAATACGATATTCCAAATATATCAAGAACAAGAAAAATGTTGGGATCAGCCTCTATTGCACATAACGGCATCCTCATCAATTTATTTTTTAAAGAAATAATTGTAATAATATAAATTGTTGGAAACGAAAGTGCGGAAATCGTTTTCCAAACTAGAGAGTACCTGCAAGAGAACCGAGAAATTTTTGACGTGAAAAATCCTTGCGGAAAAAATCACGGGAAGATCGGAGTCCAATCCTGAAAAGTCTCCACTAATAGAATAAAAAATACACCGTCTCGTTACAAACTTCTCACTGATCCAAACGGATCACCACAACTCTTTTGGAACAGAAAATAGATTATAACCACGAAAAAAAAAAGACAATGAGAAATACCCGAAACTGATTTCCTTCTTCGAAACGACCTCAAATCCTTTTTTTCTCCTCTCCAATATTGCAATGGCACTCTTGCCTCATTTTCTCTCCTTGTTGCTATTTTTTTTTTTTTTGAGAGAGATATATTTTAGGGCCAGGGGACACATATATATAGCCTCAAACCCACAACTAGCATTCCTATTATAGATAGGAATATCCAATCCTATTATAGATAGAAATATCCAATCCAAATCCAAATCCATTGACATATTCCTATTATATGTAGGAATATCCAATCCAAATCCATTGAGATATTCCTATTATATTTAGGAATATACAATCCAAATAAATTAAAGTATTCCTATTTTATGTAGAAATACGCAATCCTACTTTGGGGTATTTTTCACATAGGTTGGGAACCCCACCCACTCCAACAAATCTCCTCATTCACAACTATGTGGAGGGATTCGTCATCCCGACGATCCGCTTGCAGTACTCAAACTTTCCCCTTGGTAAAACCTTTGTAAGCATATCTGCTCCGTTGTCATCTGTATGAACATTCTCAAGCGCTGCTTCCTTCTTTTCAACCACATCCCGTATCCAATGATACCAGGTATCAATGTGCTTGGACCGGCTATGAAATGTCTGGTTCTTCACAAGGTGAATGGCACTCTGACTATCGCAAAGCAAAGGATACTGCTCCTGCTTTAGCCCAATTTTCTGCAGCAGCATCTTCATCCACAACAACTCCTTGCAAGCCTTTGTCGCCGCAATGTATTCTGCCTCTGTCGTCGACAAGGCAACACACTTCTGTAAACGCGACTACCACGATACTGCTCCACCAGCAAACATCATCACATAGCCTGAAGTCGATCGCCTCGTCTTTACATCTCCATCCATATCAGCGTCGGTATATCCAACCCTTCGGCTCGTCACTACCAAATAAAAGTCTCCAATCGGTAGTACCCTGAAGATATCGTAGAATCCACTTGACCCCACTCTAATGTACCCTTCCAGGATTGGAAATGTACTTGCTAACTGTGCCGACTGCGTGAGCAATGTCTAGCCTCGTACACACCATAGCATACATAAGACTCCCCACGGCTGAGGCATACGGAACTCTCTCCATATCTTTCTTCTCGTCCTCGGTAGATGGATACTGCTCCTCAGTGAACTTAAAATGAGCCGCAAGAGGGTTACTCACTTTCTTCGACCCGTCCATCCCGAAACGCTGAAGTACCTGATGAATGTACTTCTTTTGGAGTACATTGGAGTGTGTTGCATTCCGACCCACCAACAGCATGTCATCAACATAAAGCAACAAAATGATGAAATCATCCTTCGCGAAGTACCTCACAAAAATACAATAATCCGACGTCGTCCGTGCATAGCCATGCTCCCCCATAAATGACTCGAACTTCCTGTACCACTGCCTCAGAGCCTGTTTCAGACTATACAAGCTCTTCCTCAACCAGCAGACCAAATGTGACTTGCCCTTCTCACAGAATTCCTCTGGCTGCTCCATGTACAACTCCTACTCAAGATCACCGTGGAGGAATGCCGTCTTCACGTCCATTTGCTCGACCTCCAAGTCGAAACTGGCTGCCAATGCTAGCACCACCCGTATAGGCGACTGCTTGACGACTGGCGAAAAAATCTCATCATAATCTACACATTTTTGCTGACCATAGCCTTTAACTACCAGCCTCGCTTTGTATCGAGGACGAGTAGCATCATCTGTCTACTTCACTCTGAACATCCGTCGATTCTTCAAAGCCTTCTTGCCCTTTGGCAACCGCACCAGATCATACGTAGAGTTGGCCTCCAAGGAACTCATCTCCTCCTACATGGCCTCCATCCACTCTTGCATGTGTTCGTCTTTCATAGCCTCTACGAAACTTTCCGGTTCTCCCCCGTCCGTCGGTAGCACATACTCACCGGTGAGTATCTCGTAGATGGTCGACGCTCCCTATCGCTCCTCCTCAACGGAACCACTGGTGCTGGCTGTATATCTACAGCCTCCTCCCCTCCAGGAACTGCCTCCTCGGCATGCTCATCCTCCTAAGGGTCACCCTGACCACCATCAGCAGGCTGATAATCAAGGTTGGGAGCAACTCCATATCTCTCCCATAACTGGATCCTCTGCGATGTCCTCTGAAAACTGCTCGAAGCGAAATAACTCTAACTTAGGCAATTCCTCAACCTCAGAAGGCATCTCGGAATCCTGAGTGTTGGTCATGGTCTGATCCTCGACGAATACCACGTCCCTGCTTCTGTAGAGCTTTCTTTCCACTAGATCGTAGAGTCTATAACCAAACTCATCTCGACCATAGCCGACAAAGACGTACTGCCTCGTCTTTGGCTCAAGTTTGGATCTTTCGTCCTTCACTATATGCACGAAGGCCTTACAACCAAACACTCGCAGGTGATTGTATGACGGTTCTTTGTTGTACCATACTTTGTCAGGCACATCACCCTGCAAAGGAGCACGAGGAGATAAATTAATAACATAAGCAGCTGTGCAAAGTGTCTCACCCCAATAGTTGTCTGAAAAATTTGCTTCTGACAGCAAACACCGCACCCTCTCCATTAGCGTCATGTTCATCCGCTCAGCTACACCGTTGAGCTGCGGTGTCTTTGGTGGAGTATTCTGGTATCGTATTCCTTGCTCTCTGTAATAAGCATCAAAGGGACCGATATACTCGCCGCTATTATCCGACCGAACACAAAGCAGCTTCTTGCCCGTCTCCCTTTCAACAGAGGCCTGAAACTCCTTGAAAGTAGGCAGCACCTGATCCTTGGTCTTTAAGGTATAGACATAAACCTTCCTGGAACAGTCATCAATAAATGTTACAAAATAAGAAGCACCACCACTGGATTTTACCTTCATAGGACCGCAGACATCCGAGTGAATCAACTCGAGCAACACCGGCTTCCTTGAACTTGGGTGACTTTGGAAAGATATCATATTTTGCTTTTCCGCCAAACAGTGCGTGCACTTCTCAAACTTTGTAGACTTTAACCCTGGAATCACCTTCATGTTCACCAAATAGCTCATCCCCTTCTCGCTGATATGGTTGAGCCGCCTGTGCCACAACTCAGTAGACGCATCAGTAGCTGCGTTAACCTCATGTGCCCCCAGTGCGCTCCCTTCCATATAGTAAATTTTGGACATCTTGCTTCCTCTGGCAATCACCATCGAACCTCTGGAAAGCTTCCACTGATTGTTCCCGAAGATACTAAAGAAAACCTTGTCATCCAACCTTCCAACCGACACCAGGTTGAAACGGATATCAAGGACATGACGGACATCTTTGAGAACAAGAATTGCACCTGTCTTTGTCCTCAAATGCACATCTCCAATGGCAACCGCCTTCGACACATCTCCATTGCGCATCTTCAACACTCCACGGTCGCTTATTGTGTATGTAGCAAATAGTGCCATGTTGTGAGATACGTGCGTTAAAGCACCTGAGTCCACCAGCCAAGAGTTGTCATCGCAGGCGAGGCTCATAACTACATCATCACCTACAATGATCACGTCGCCTCCATGTGTCGAGGCCGCCGCTGTAGTGTTCTCACTTTGCTTCCCCTTATCGCCCTTCTTCTCTCACTTCCAAGCGAAACAATTCCGCTTGATGTGGCCATTCTTGCCACAATGATAACACTCTGAGTCCTCGTACCGACCCTTGGACCTTTCCCTGCTTTTGTCTCTGCCACCGTCTGGACCCCTGCTTTTACCCCTTCTGCGGCTCTCTGAAACATGCGCCTTTGAGTTGAATGTGGATGAAGTGCCCTGAGAACGTCTATGCATCTCTTCATTTAGTACCCCGCTCTTGGCAAACTCCAGACTGACCACGCCTTTCGGAGTAGAAGCGATCATAGACACTCGTACGGTCTCCCACGAGTGTCACGCCCCAATCTCCAGTAGGCTAATCGGCCGTCCCCGCCAAGCGAGAATCACAGCGCCAGCGCTCCCGCGGGACGATCGCTTGACCCATCTGGGCGTGATGCCGGACGAGCGTAAGCTGCGCCCGTGCAAGACCGTGGTTCATGCGGGCGGTAAGAAGTCTAAGCCACAGAGTCGCACAGATTGTCCGAGTACAGCAGAATAATAAACGCATAGGCGATTAGTAACAAGTTCTCAGAGTCGTCAATAGCGAAAGCATTGAATAACACAAGTATAGAATTAAAGCAACTATTTATTTATGTTGAACAAGTGTTACAAGTCGCTCAAGCCTCTCTCTGAAACAGTAAAAGCGTGCCAGGTGGCTACATTTGTTGAATAATACATAGACGATATTCCAACATTATGTCTTGTATATGTGCTTCAGTTCCGGACGCAATGCTCCAAGGCTCCGGAGTGGTCTCCACGCCTTAGCACACACGAAGGAGGCATCCGCACTGAACGAGGTTCTCCCGCACCCTGCAAACAATCTGTTGGGTTATCAGTACATGAATGCACTGGTGGGGAGGCTACTCGCCCGCTCAACAAATCCAAACACGTTCAATAGGTTCCGTGCACTATCTATATAGTTATCTTTCTAGTTTTGCCTAGGATCAGTTTCATGGCAATGATGAAAAGCCTAACTCGTGTGGCAGTGTGCCATGCGATATAAGAGGAAACACGGCGAGATGTACCAACTTACCATTTGTCCTTCCATGTCCAACGCAAACCAAGTTAATTCAAGAACAGGCATATATATATATATATATATATATATATATATATATATATATATATATATATAATGAATCCAGGACATTAGCATATGCAAACACAAGTGTTGTGAATGAGGTTATGTTTCGGGTGCACGAGCATACAGGTTATCCTGAAGTGTTTCAGAGGACGTTCAAGTGTTGCATATGTACAAGTGTTATACTTAAGATCGTTCAGGTGTTTCTGATATTCTCGATGCGATGCAATGACTCACACGCGGATAGCCGCTAAGCAAGGATGACTTATCTATATGAACAATTATCGCTGGCGTAGCCATAAAGGACACAATTTAATCACGGGCCAGAAATGGTGTGCAACGCGGTGGCGAACCCAGCTACATACCATTTCTTCCTCCAACATACGATTATTGTTTAGTCTATGAGCGAAGATGGCATGAAGGAAGGTTCACAAGGCACCGCACGCCATTCTTGCCCGACATACAGACTAACAGATATTCCGTCCGGATCGGATCGGCCCTGGTGCCCTGGCAACCGTCCCCAGGAACCCATTCCATACCTTGTGCACAAGTTGTCCACGACATGCAAGTCTCTAAGGTCATTCTAGATTCATTACGATAATTCTTGATTCTTTTCTGAACGCGCATTGCTCCACGAGCTGTGATACTTGATTTACTTGACATGATTCTCGTTCAGATGTAACTTGACATAATTCTCGATCAGTGTTTTACTTGCCTTGAAGCATTCCCCTGGTGCGGGGACTGCCTTAGCGACCTAACGGTCCCGGATACTTGCAGGTTCACATTGCACAGAAGAGCTATTTGATAGTCTCATGACTAACTAGATGCATGCACGATACGTGATAGTGTTACTTGATTGTGGCATAAGTTTCGTTGTGGCAAGTATTGGATCGAGGCAACATTACAAGTCAACATATAAGCAGACAAGCATGCATTTGTGTAAACATAAGCATTCACGTTGGCTCGGGCTCGAAGGTAAGCCGAGGAGTGAAACCGTAAAGGGACTTACCGAGCGACATAATCTAGGATCGTGCAGTGTAGCAAGTAAAGTAGTGCACTACGAAGAGTATAATGTTCTGCTCGAGGCATATCGGGGTCTAGTTGCACAAGGCAAAGGTAGCATGCGAGGGTCTGTATATAAGCAATGTTTCATTTCCATGTTCTAGCACAAGCAATACAAGTTGGGATTATTCCCTTAGATAGGTGTGTTGTATTCTTATTAGCATGCAGGGGGTGATTCACCTAGCGACTAACATGAAACATTCATATTTTTAAGTGTGCTGGCTAAGCAAAGACAAGTTCATCGTAGCCATTCACCTTAGCGATGATTCGCCTCAGTGGAGCAATATTCCGAACGAGCCTCTGAAAGCCTAAGTCGGAACTCCTGAAGAGCCAAGTCTGAAAATCATTTACCTCAAACGAGTCTTTTCGCTGAGCAAAGCGGGTCGGGACGTTCCACTTTTACCGTTTGAATCGACAGTCCGCTTGAGCGGAACGAGTCGTTACATTATATACCACTCAAAAAAAGTCTCGTCCTCGAGACTTCCTGAGCGCAGGTCGTTCTATCGCACTATCGAATCTATCCCAAGCTTAGCATTCGGTACCACTATATCCAATTTTGTTCGAAAGGATCTCCTACTCGTTCCTTACGCCATGTTGCGTGTATGCTGGATCGGTCTCAATTGCGCCTTAGCGCGGGACATGTTTCTTAACGCGGGGTACATTATGATCCATTGTGAATAATGATCTAAGGCTGAGGCAAACTTATACAAGTCGTTATACTTGTTCATGCAGACATTCACTTGCACTAGCATTAGAGATCAGCATATCGCAAGTCTGGATCGTGCACACATTCGAAGCATCCTTCAAACACATGCATGTCACCAACTTAGCGATATCGATGTCTTAGCACTCGAGTTTCACGTATCATTGAGTCTTGGATCGTGTACACGTTCAAGGTGTCCCTCAAACATATGCATTCAACAAAACTTAGAGATAGTGAAATCGGACAAGCTACTTGAGAAAATCTCCAGGGTTCTCGTTTTACAAAATCACAAGGATACTTCCGATAGAGTCAATCAAATTCCATATCATTTTCCATTCCAAACTCAATTCAAGTATTTGCATAACCGTTAAGCACGATCTATATGATCAACCGACTAGCGTGTTTGGGTCAAACATAGCACACGTTATCGATCCAAGTCTAACTCTAAGTCTTGCTGTCCCAGTTCTATAGCTTATTCAAGCAATATGATAAATTCGGTAACACAGTTTCTTTTACTCGGCATAGGGTCGTCTGCCTAATTGCTAGGTCAGCTCACAAGGTCATAGGTACAAGTTCAAGCACACGATTCATCGTGCAAATTTATCACACGATGCTCGCCCCAATTCCTAGGGTCAAACCATTGTTCATTTGCACGGGGAATTCTACCTAAGCTCGTTTTACTCAGATTTCTAAACATCGAGCACGGATCATCCTACTCTCGATAACACGTTCGTTTGCACGGAGGACGAGTCCGCTCAGTAAAATCCAAGATATATCCAAGTTGCAGGATAAGCCTAGTGATTTACATAGTCTATCTCCTCAAGTATATTCGATAGAATCCATATCCATTCCAAGTCTAGATCACCAAGCCAAGATTCGATTATAAACCTTTTGTTACAAATCCAAGTCATCCAACCTGATTCATTTATCCGTTCACGAAACCGTCAAGCGAGATCACCACGTCAATGCTTCCGCTGGATAATCGTCCTAATCCGGGCGTGACGCATGCACGAGCATAGAGTTACGCTCGTACAAGACAAGAACGTTATATCGTTATGGTTATTTTCGAAATGATCAAGACACCTTATATTTTCACCTTGCTCCATCCAAGTTATATATCCATCGAGTCAAGTCCGTTTATGCAGTGATTATAATTCGTCTAGCAAAATTATCCAACTTCAATGTTACCATTCGGTAATTTCATAGTCTACTTCTAGCATTCCTCAAGCAACTATTTTCAAATATTCAAGCTCAACTTCAATGTTACCGTTTGGAATAATTCTTCTCGCTGAGCAAAGCGGGTCGGGACGTTCCACTTTTGCCGTTTGAATCGACAGTCTGCTTGAGCGAAACGGGTCGTTACATTATACACCACTCAAAAAAAGTCTCGTCCTCGAAACTTCCTGAGCGCAGGTCGTTCTATCGCACTATCGAATCTATCCCAAGCTTAGCAATCGGTACCACTAAATCCAATTTTGTTCGAAAGGATCTCTTACTCGTTCCTTACGTCGTGTTGCGTGTATGTTGGATCGGTCTCAATTGCGCCTTAGCGCGGGACATGATTCTTAACGCGGGGTACATTATGATCCATTGTGAATAATGATCTAAGACTGAGGCAAACTTATACAAGTTGTTATACTTGTTCATGCAGACATTCACTTGCACTAGTGTCACGCCCCAGTCCCAAAAATACACTGGACCAGGCCACGTGGCAATAGCCAGCTGTCACGTCTCCGAGGATATCCCAGTTTAATGGATCCTAACGAAGAGTTCTACGCTGTCCTAAATACTAACATGTCCCATATAAATCAACAACAGGTAATCTAATCTCATCCACAATATAAACAGCAAGAATGTACTAAGAATAAATGCTGGAAGATAAACGCCAGTTTCAAAATATCATAGTACAACCAAGAATGTCTGGTGGAGACAAACCCACTACTATGACGAAATAGAAGTACTGAATAACAGATAAAAAGAGTAATGACTAGGACATCGGCTGAATAGATAATGATGCTCCCAATCCTAGACATAAGGCCTACCAACTGATCACGAAAACTCTGACGGTAGCACATCTAGCTCCTCCGGGGTAGCGTACCTCGTCTCCTATCCTGGGCCATACACTGTGGGGTAATATGTCTCGTCCAAATCTGGAAAGGTACCAGGTCCTCAGAGGGACGTAACAAGATACATAAAAATATGCCATAGGTATAAATACTGAATAAAATAAATAAAGGGTGTGCTAACCATCTAAGTGAATGCAATGTGAGGACAACTTTTGTACGTATGGGTAGGCATAGACATAACGTCCAACACCCCGAAGAGCATGGCAGCAGTGCAGTATATCGTCCATATCGCTCCGAAGAACTTGGCAGCAGTATAGTATATCGTCCATATCGCTCCGAAGAACGTGACAACAGTGTAAAGGGAGTCATTGGATCCGTGGCTCCTCTGGATACTACGAATTCCAATGTGTATATCCCATACGCCTACTAATGTTCTCCCCGCCCAATGTAGATACACAAGTCGAATACTCGACGTGCATACCCCGTATCTATATGCCAAGTCTCTACTAATATAAAATCCTAAAATTACGTACTAACCGTGATGCATGTCACACGCACCGATAGCTAGTCGAGTACGCGAACCCGCATCCCAATATGAATTTGTCATCGTGAAACGTGTAAGAGTGTCAGGTCTCAGAAGATATCAGAGTATCCTTCCAACGGGGTGAGTCTACTAATGACTAGGTCAAGTACACTAATCATCGACGCATCCGTCGACTGCACCCGAGTCAATCTCGGACGCGCACGGTCATATGAAATAAAACAAGATATCATACAACATATGCATCATTTAATTTAAATAGTAAATATGGCAAGGTATCTTGCCTGGGTCCTCAAGCTGTGAATGCCAATAGCCTGCTCCTGCAGTGTCTCCTGGCTGGTCCAGTGACCCTAAACACACAATATAGTATAGCAATCTAGCATCAGACACTAAAGCAATACATACACAAACTACGACACTACTCTTAGGTACTGACGCAAGGGTCACGGTTGGTCGACTACAGAGTCACGTGTGCACGTAGCTAAGGTGCACACTTGTCCTGTCCTCAGTTACCGTGTACCTCACGACAGTAAAATACTAAAGTCATGGGTCACAAACTAATTACGTTTAGTACAATTATATGTCCTTATTTTCCATGTTAAGCATACTTATCGATGTCTAGGTTTTATTGGTGAATTACAAGTCTTTAATAACAAGTCATGTTATTAGGGCATTTACTAATTTATTAATTACTTATTAATCATTATGCAATCTGATGAAGCATACATACATTCACATATAGGGTTTCAAATTAATTAGTTCGTGTCCACACAATGACACGACACGACGACACGACGACACAACTCTACGCAACTATACGACGATATCATGAAGAAGAGAGGAATTTAGGTGTTTACCTAGGCGTGGCTGAATGGGGGGGTCTGCTCGTCGACGTGCACGCTCGCCGGCGGTCAGCGGAGCTCCGGCGTCGGGCAGCAGATCACGGCAGCAGCGACAACAACTGCAGCAGTTGCAGCAGCGGCTTTGGCTGGCTGGGACGCTGTTGGTCGGGGGGGAAAGAGGTGTTGCTGGTCGGTGGACAGTGCTGGAGGAGGTGGTGGTGGCTTTGGGCAGTCGGGCGGATCGGCAAAGGTGCTCGGGGTCGGTTGTGATGGGGTTGATGGCGGCGGCGTGGTTTGATGATAAAGGTGGATGGGAGTGGAGGTCAGGCGGCCTGGGGGACGGCGGTGGTGGCGGCCTGAGGTGGTGGTTGTGTCCGATCGGGTAGGGGGTGAAGGGGTGCTCGGTTGGTTGAAGGGATTCGACTAGGGTTTATGGTGAGTTAGTTTTTAATTTTAGGATTTTTTTAATAGGAGAATTTGTATATTTATATAGGAGGGGAATTATGGGCTGACCTCGGGACTTGGGCCGACCAGGGCTCTTTGGGATGGGGACTGGTCCACATGAAAGGGTGTAAATGGGCTTGGTGGGGTCTCACTATGGGTGAAATTGCCTCTAATTTAATTTAATTAAAAATAATGCGCACGGCGTTCTTAAATGAATTGAAGACACATGGAATTAAAATTGGGTGGGACACAGGTGTCGTGGGCGTAGCAGGCTCAGAATAGGTTAATACCCTAATTTGGGTTATATGGAATTGGGTTGTGGTTGTACCTCAATCTCAAACGGTCATGGGAAGTTATAAGAAATTGGATTTATTGGAATTATTCAGGTACGTTTGTAACGAATATTGCGCCGCTAAAATGAAGCACAATATTGAGTATTTAGAAGTTACACAAGGGTCAGATGGGTAGTCTGGCATGTCTAGAAGATGTGTAATTAATTAGTTTGAGGGTAACTACTAGCGTAGCGCTCCAAACATTAAAGCAACGGTGAGGTGTATTAAGTCTCATAATTGTTGCACATTAATTCTAATTGTATCCAAATTAATCAAAGTCTCTCAATTTAAATTAAATAATCCTAAATTTGGTCGAGGGGGTTTACAATCCACCCTCCTTAGAGCATTTCGTCCTCGAAATTAAAACATACGCATGGTAAGAACTACTGACTGAAATTAAAATGTTATTACATACATAGTCCTTCGAAGAGATGGGGATAACGCTATCGGATATCCTCCTCGCGTTCCCAGGTCGACTCGCCTGGTGCATGATGCCTCCATGCGACACGAACTAGGGGGATAGTCTGACCTCGTAATACCTTCTCATTTCTGTCCAGAATCTCAACAGGCTCCTCTTGGTATGATAATTTTGGGCCGACTGTGATCTCTGAATGGTCAAGCACATGACTCGGATCTGGCATGTACCTTCTCAGCTGAGATACATGGAAGACGTCATGGACTCCTTCCAAAATCTGTGGTAAGGCTAACCTGTAAGCAACCTCTCTGATGCGTTCTAACACATCGAATGGTCTGATGTACCTCGGACTCAGCTTTCCTCCGCCTCCATATTTGATAGTCCCTCGAGTGGGTGAGATCCTTAGAAATACGTAATCTCCAACCTGGAACTCTAGGGGTCGTCGATGCGCATTTGTCCAATGCTTCTGTCTGTTCTATGATGCTCGCAGGTGCCCTTGGATCTTCTTCACCTTCTCCAATGTACGAACAACCAACTATGGCCCTAGAATCTGCCTGTCGCCTATATCGCTCCAACATACTGGGGAACGATATTTCCTTCCATACAATGCTTCATAGGGAGCCATCTGAATGCTCGCTTGATAGCTGTTGTTGTGGAAAAATTCGACCAAATGCAAATGGTCCTCCCATGATCCTCCGAAATCAAGCATGCATGCTCTTAACATGTCTTCCAATGTCTGAATGGTGCACTCGGACTGGCCATCTGTTTGCGGGTGATACGATGTGCTAAACTTCAGGCGGGTACCGAGACTCTCTTGCATACTCCGTCAAAAGTAAGATGTAAACCTTGTATCCCTGTCAGACACGATACTAACTGGCACTCCATGCAGTCGCACAATCTCCCTCATGTACATATCTGCTAAGACCTCTGTAGATTGCCCAACTCTGAAGGGTAAAAAGTGTGCGGACTTGGTGAGTCTATCTACGATTACCCATACTGCATTTCGACCACTAGGACTCCTCGGAAAGCCCGTAACAAAGTCCATAGTGATGTGCTCCCATTTCCACTCCGGTATAGGGGACGGTTGAAGTAATCCTGCAGATCTCTGATGCTCAGCCTTGACTTGCTGACACACCAGGCACTTCGCCACAGAGCGGGCTATCTCTCTCTTCATTCCATGCCACCAGTAGTACTGCCTCAAGTCTCTATACATCTTCGTACCTCCTGGATGAATAGAGTACGTTAAACTGTGTGCCTCTGACATCAACTCCTGACGAAGTTCTCTATTTAGAACATAGAGACGATCTCCACATCTCAAAGTCCCGTCTTCATGTATACGCAGTCCTGTCTATATTCCCGCATCTGTCCTCTGTCTAAGCCTCTGGAATCTGGCGTCTGTCGGCAAAGCAGCCTTGATCCTCTCCACTAATGTCGATTGCAACTGAAAACTCGACAACTGTCCGTCTACTCCGGGCATAACGACCTCTATACCCATCTGCTCTAGATCTCTTAACAGATGTTGCTGGGTAGTCAAGAAGAATGCCATGGGTCTTTTGCTCAATGCGTCAGCTACTACGTTGGCCTTTCCCGGATGGTACTGTAGCTCGATCTCAAAGTCTGTCATCACCTCGAGCCAACGTCTCTGTCTCTGGTTAAGGTCCTTCTGGGTGTAGACGTACTTTAGGCTTTTGTGATCAGTGAATATTTCTACTCTTTCTCCATATAGGTAGTGCCTCCAAAGCTTCAAAGCAAAAATTACTGCGACAAGCTCCAAGTCGTGGGTGGGATAGTTCTTCTCATGGGTCCTTAACTGCCTAGAGGCATAGGCCACAACATTTCCATGCTGTATCAAGACACATCATAATCCTTTTCCGGATACATCGCTATAGATCACGAATCCTCCGAGTCCAGAAGGTATGGTCAAGATAGGTGCCGTAGTCAAACGCTTCTTCAGCTCATCGAATGATGTCTGACACTCCTCTGTCCAGGTGAACTCCTACTCCTTACGGGTCAAGCGGGTCATCGGTTATGCGATCTTCGCGAAGTTCTCCACGAACCTCCGGTAATATCCGGCAAGTCCTAGGAAACTCCTCACATCCGAGACATTGGTAGGGGTTGGCCATGTCTCTACTGATTAAATCTTCGTCGGATCTACTGAAATACCATCTCCTGAGATGACGTGTCCAAGAAAAGTGATACGATCTAGAAAAAACTCACACTTGCTCAGCTTGGCATAAAGCCTCTCTCTCCTCAGCGTTTCTAACACTAGTCTCAAGTGCTCTTCGTGCTCCACGTGGCTCTTCGAATACACCAAGATGTCGTCGATGAAGACTACCACGAACCGGTCTAAGTATTGGTGGAATACTCTGTTCATCAAGTTCATAAATACAGCAGGCGCATTTGTCAGTCCAAAAGGCATCACTAAGAACTCGTAGTGACCATAACGAGTCCTGAAGGCTATCTTTTGAATGTCTTCTCTTCGCACCTTTACTTGATGATAACCCGATCTCAAGTCGATCTTTGTGAACACCACTGCTCTTGTCAGCTGGTCGAACAAATCATCAATTCGCGGCAGGGGGTACTTGTTCTTTATAGTCAAAGCATTAAGGGCTCTGTAATCAATGCACATACGTAATGTTCCATATTTCTTAGGTACAAACAACACTGGTACTCCCCAGGGTGATGCACTAGGACAGATAAATCTTTTGCTCTGCAACTCCTCTAATTGTAGCTTCAGCTCATCTAACTCCTTCTTCGCCAATCGGTATACATTAGAAGATACCGGTGCTACTCAGGGTACTAGCTCAATAGTGAACTCTACGTCTCTATCTGGCGGTAAGCCTGGCAATTCTTCAGGAAAAACATCCTCGAATTCTACAACTATTGGTGGGGGTACCATCTCCATAGCCATGTAAGCTCCAGCTATCTGTCCTACTCCTTGCTCGACGGTCCCTCGCATGTACTCGAACTCCGATTGATCTGGCGGTCTAAAAGTGACGCTACCTTTCCAGCAATCCAGTATGGTATTATACTGGCTTAACCCGTCCATGCCTAGCACAACGTCAAAGTATGGCATGGGTAATACCAAGAATCGCGCTCTCATCTCTCTAAAACATACAACTACCGAACACGTTCTAATAGTGCTGGTAACCGGCACGATACCTCCTCCGGTAAGTATCTTCCAACTCTTAGGTAAGGGAGAAGTAGCTACTCTATGTATTGCTACAAATCTACTAGATATGAACGATAGTGTAGCTCCAGAATCAAATAATACAGTTGCAGGTAATGATGCAACTAAAATGGTACATGTGATAGCTTCCCTTTCTGTTTTCTCCTCAGTAGCTGCTAGTGCAAAGGCCTGTTCATGCCTCTGCCCTCATATCTGCTGTCGGGCTCTATCAAACTGCGCCTCCTGTGGGGCCAAGGGTGGTCCCCTCTGAAATCATCCGGGTGCTGATGGACGTTGACCTCCTGGCGGGGGTAGTATCCTCGGAACTGGTGCTGTTGGCCATTGTCCGGTCTGCGGTGTTGCCTCTCTGCGCTGTGGGCAGTCCCGGACTTGGTGCTGGTTCGATCCACAGATCAGGCATGTCCTCAGTCTCTTTCGGCAGTCCTTCTCGTAATGTCCTCTCTTACCACAATGGTAGCAAGTCGGAAGCTCCTTTTGCTGGTATGGCGTTGTCCTCTGCTGTGTCTATGCTCCGGGACGATGGATCGGTCCTCCTGCTCCGGGCTGGGCTCTGGCTGGTGTAGTCGTGCTGAAACGTCTTGCTACTCTGCCGATGGCCTCCTGGATCCTCGCCTTTGAAAGAACCTCTTCATAAGAAATTCTCGCATGTGCGGTGGTATACCTCTGCAGCTCGAAAGTGATGCCGTGATGGAACCTCTGGGCTTTCTCTAGATCATTGGGTATCAGGACGGCACCAAATCTGCTAAAACGGCTAAACTCCGCGTCGTATGCGTCAACTGTCATATTTTATTGTTCTAGATGTAGGAACTGGGAGTACAGGGCATTTCTGACTGTAGCCGGAAAATACTTTGCGTTGAAGTGCTCTAAGAACTGTTCCCATGTCTGGGTCTTGCCTACACTGTGCTCAATAAAATTCTACCAGTGATGGGCGTTGCCTCTTAGTTGGGCCATCATTGCGGTCATCCAAAGGTCTGGGTACAGTTGTGAAGCTTCTAGTAGCATCTCCGTGTTGGTGACCCAATCGGAGATCTCCTCTACAGTCTTGTTTCCTGAGAAAGTATCTGGTCTCATCTGTCAGAACCATCTTACGGTGCCACCTGTCTGTGCTGGTGCAGGTGCTGGTACGGTTGTTGAGACAGGTGTCCTCTCTAGTACTGCCATCAAACTCTGTCTCAACGTCTCGTTTTAATGCCACTGTGCTTGCATCATAGTCTGGAAGAACTGAAGCAACTGTGGTTGTCCATCTGATTGTGGCATCTGGGGTGGATAAGGTGGAGGTGGTGGTAATGGAACCTCTGGCTGTGAGGTAGGTGTCTCCTCATATGTCGGCCTCTCGATTTGCGGCATCGACGTAGCCCCCGAAGTCTGGCCCTCAAAATGCTGCGTGGGGATCGTATGGGAAGTCTGTCCCTCGTGCTGCTGTATAGGATCGCCCTGAGAAGTCTCGCGCCAATGTATCAGCGGGGCCTGTAATGGTGGTTGCCCTCCAGGTAGTCCCTGGGGTACCTCCTATCTTTGGGTGGTGTCGTCTGGTACCACGGCACTGGGTGCTCCTCGTCCACTGTGCAAGTTCATCTTGTTGCAAGAGATAGGACTTCATTAAAAGAGTACGGAATCAAGCAAACAGGATGCAGATATTTAGAAGTAATACGAAAGAAGTTTCAAGACGTAATCAAAGTGGATGAGTCCTAGTAATTTCTATCCTATTGCAGGCTCGCTAGGCATGTTACCATACCACAAGCGATAAAAAAGACCTGCATGGGCCACCACTAAAACCATGCCACGTCCCAGTCCCAAAAATACACGGAACCATGCCACATGGCAATAGCCAGCTGTCACGTCTCCAAGGATATGCCAATTTAATGGATCCTAACGAAGAGTGTTGCGCTGTCCTAAATACTAACATGTCCCATATAAATCAACAAAAGGTAATCTAATCCCATCCACAATATAAACAGCAAGAATGTACTAATAATAAATGCTGGAAGATAAACGCCAGTCTCAAAATATCATAGTACAACCAAGAATGTCTGGTGGGGACAAACCCACTACTATGACGAAATAGAAGTACTGAATGACAGATAAAAAGAGTAATGACTAGGGCATCAGCTGACTAGATAATGATGCTCCCAATCCTAGGCAGAAGGCCTACCAACTGATCACGGAAACTCTGACGGTAGCACCTCTAGCTCCTCCGCGGTAGCGTACCTCGTCTACTGTCTTGGGCCGTACACTGTAGGGTAATATACCTCGTCCAAATCTGGAAACGTACCAGGTCCTCAGAGAGACGTAACATGATACATAGAAACATGCCATAGGTATAAATACAGAATAAAATAAATAAAGGGTGTGCTAACCATCTAAGTGAATGCAATGTGAGGACAACTTTGGAACGTATGGATAGGCATAGGCATAACGTCCAACACCCCGAAGAGCGTGACAGCAGTGCAGTATATCGTCCATATCGCTCCGAAGAACGTGACAGCAGTGTAAAGGGAGTCATTGAATCCGTGGCTCCTCTGGATACTACGGATTCCAATGTGTGTATCCCATACGCCTATTAATGTCCTCCCCGTCCAATGTAGATACACAAGTCGAATACTCGACGTGCATACCCCGTATCTATATGCCAAGTCTCTACTAATATAAAATCCTGAAATTACGTACTAACCGTGATGCATGTCACACGCACCGATAGCTAGTCGAGTACGCGAACCCGCATCACAATATGAATTTGTCACCTTGAAACGTGTAAGAGTGTCAGGTCTCGGAAGATATCAGAGTATCCTCCCAACGGGGTGAGTCTACTAATGACTAGGTCAAGTACACTAATCATCGATGCATCCGTCGACTGCACCCGAGTCAATCTCGGACGCGCACAGTCATATGAAATAAAACAAGATATCATACAACATATGCATCATTTAATTTAAACAGTAAATATGGCAAGGTATCTTGCCTGGGTCCTCAAGCTGTGAATTCCAATAGCCTACTCCTGCAGTGTCTCCTGGCTGGTCCAGTGACCCTAAACACACAATATAGTATAACAATCTAGCATCAGACACTAAAGCAATACATACACAAACTACGACACTACTCTTAGGTACTGACGCAAGGGTCACGGCTGGTCGACTACAGAGTCGCGTGTGCACGTAGCTAAGGTGCACACGTGTCCTGTCCTCAGTTACCGTGTACCTCACGACAGTAAAATACTAAAGTCATGGGTCACAAAACTAATTACGTTTAGTACAATTACATGTCCTTATTTCCCATGTTAAGCATACTTGTCGATGTCTAGGTTTTATTGGTGAATTACAAGTCTTTAATAACAAGTCCTGTTACTAGGGCATTTACTAATTTATTAATTACTTATTAATCATTATGCAATCTGATGAAGCATACATATATTCACATATAGGGTTTCAAATTAACTAGTTCGTGTCCACGCAATAACATGACACGAAGACATGACGACACAACTCTACGCAACTATACGACGATATCATGAAGAAGAGAGGAATTTAGGTGTTTGCCTAGGCGTGGCTGAACGGGGGGGTCTGCTCGTCGACGTGCACGCTCGCTGGCGATCAGCGGAGCTCCGACGTCGGGCAGCAGATCACGGCAGCAGCGGCAGCAACTGCAGCAGTTGCAGCAGCGGCTTTGCAGCGGCAACTTTGGCTGGCTGGGACGCTGCTGGTCGGGGGGGAAAGAGGTGTTGATGGTCGGTAGACAGTGCTGGAGGCGGTGGTGGTGGCTTTGGGCAGTCGGGCGGCTCGGCAAAGGTGCTCGGGGTCGGTTGTGATGGGGTTGATGGCGGCGGCGTGGTTTGATGATGAAGGTGGATGGGAGTGGAGGTCAGGCGGCCTGGGGACGGCGGTGGTGGCGGCCTGAGGTGGTGGTGGTGTCCGGTCGGGTAGGGGGAGAAGGGGTGCTCGGTTGGTTGAAGGGATTCGGCTAGGGTTTGATGGTGAGTTAGTTTTTGATTTTAGGGTTTTTAATAGGGGAATGTGTATATTTATATAGGAAGGGAATTATGGGCTGACCTCGGGACTTGGGCCGGCCAGGGCTCTTTGGGGTGGGGGTTGGTCCACATGAAAGGGTGTAAATGGGCTTTGTGGGATCTCACTATGGGTAAAATTGCCTCTAATTTAATTTAATTAAAAATAATGCGCACAGCGTCCTTAAATGAATTAAAGACACATGGAATTAAAATTGGGTGGGACACAGGTGCCGTGGGCGTAGCAGGCTCAGAATAGGTTAATACCCTAATTTGGGTTATATGGAATTGGGTTGTGGTTGTACCTCAATCTCAAACGGGCATGGAAAGTTATAAGAAATTAGGTTTATTGGAATTATTCAGGGACGTTTGTAACGAATATTGTGCAGCTAAAATGAAGCACGATATTAAGTATTTAGAAGTTACACAAGGGTCAGATGGGTAGTCTGGCATGTCTAGGAGATGTGTAATTAATTAGTTTGAGGGTAACTACTAGCGTAGCGCTCCAAACATTAAAGCAACGGTGAGGTGTATTAAGTCTCATAATTGTTGTACATTAATTCTAATTGTATCCAAATTAATCCTAGTCTCTCAATTTAAATTAAATAATCCTAAATTTGGTCGAGGGGGTTTACAATTAGCATTAGAGATCAGCATATCGCAAGTCTGGATCGTGCACACATTCGAAGTGTCCTTCAAACACATGCATCTCACCAACTTAGCGATATCGATGTCTTAGCACTCGAGTTTCACGTATCATTGAGTCTTGGATCGTGCACACGTTCAAGGCGTCTCTCAAACATATGCATTCAACAAAACTTAGATATAGTGAAATCGGACAAGCTACTTGCGAAAATCTCAAGGGTTCTCGTTTACAAAATCACAAGGATACTTCCGATAGAGTCAATCAAATTCCATATCATTTTCCATTCCAAACTCAATTCAAGTATTTGGACAACCGTTAAGCACGATCTACGATCAACCGACTAGCGTCCATCCGTTTGGGTCAAACATAGCACACGTTATCGATCCAAGTCTAACTCTAAGTCTTGCTGCCCCAGTTCTATAGCTTGTTCAAGCAATATGATAAAGTCGGTAACACAGGTTCTTTTACTCGGCACAGGGTCGTCTGCCTAATTGCTAAGTCAGCTCACAAGGTCATAGGTACAAGTTCAAGCACACGATTCATCATGCAAATTTATCATACGATGCTCGCCCCAATTCCTAGGGGTCAAACCATTGTTCATTTGCACGGGGTATTCTACCCAAGCTCGTTTCACTCAGATTTCTAAACATCGAGCACGGATCATCCTACTCTTAATAACACGTTCGTTTGCACGGAGGACGAGTCCGTTCAGTAAAATCCAAGATATATCCAAGTTGCAGGACAAGCCTAGTGATTTACATAGTCTATCTCCTCAAGTATATTCGATAGAATCCATATTCATTCCAAGTCTAGATCACCAAGCCAAGATTCGATTCTAAACCTTTTGTTATAACTCCAAGTCATTCAACCTGATCCATGTATCCGTTCACGAAACCATCAAGCGTGATTTTTTTCAAGTTTTTGGCTAACTTATTCTCGAAATAATTTCGATTCACTTGCATTTCCAAATTCGTCTTATCGTATCGAATCAAAAGTCAAGACGATCCATAAGTTGTCACGCTCCGGTCTCCCGCAAGTTCGATCACCCTCGTTGGACGTGAGATCACCACGTCAACGCTCCCGCTGGATAATCGTCCTAATCCGGGCGTGACGCATGCACGAGCATAGAGTTACGCTCGCACAAGAAAGAACGTTATAACGTTATGGTTATTTTCTAAATGATCAAGACACCTTATATTTTCACCTTGCTCCATCGAAGTTATATATCCATCGAGTCAAGTCCGTTTATGCAGTGATTATAATTCGTCTAGCAAAATTATCCAACTTCAATGTTACCGTTCGGTAATTTCATAGTCTACTTCTAGCATTCCTCAAGCAACTAGTTTCAAATATTCAAGCTCAAGTCTATTCCATCTTTTGATACGTTCTATTCATCGAGTTCATTTGGAATAATTACCGAAGATGTTCCCGTGAGTTCGATCATCTCCGACGTACGTGAAATCACCACGCCGGTGCTCCCGCAGGATAATCGTTCTCATTGGGACTGATTTCGAAGGTTATCGTTCCGAACTTGATTTCAAGATCGTTCTTCCAAAGTCCAAGCCAAATCCGTTATCGCTACTCTCTTTCATCGAACCACAATATTCTTTTCAGGCTAACTTCTATTCAAGCGATATTGTATTCAAGTTCAATCCGTTTGTTTCAATCCAAAATCGCTTGCACAATCCTCCAAGTTTTCAATAAATTTCATTAACCAAGATATTGATTTTCATTTCTATGAATCCCAATTCGATATAAGCCTTACCATTTATTTCAAGACATTCTAAAATCTGTTCAATCCGACTATTGCACGAGACCTCTGAATCTGTTTGGACATTTCTAAATAATCCATACACCACTCGGAATTGAGTCATCCAATTAAATCCATATTCGATTTGTATCTTCCAACATGAAATACCGTTCTAGCTATTTTCCAAAATCCAAGCACGATTCTCTATATACGCCTAAGCGATAATTCGATAATGTTTCTATCGGTTGCCATTCTAAGTCTGACTTGTCTTATTATCTGAACGATATCATATCTCGTTGCAACTTAGCTTGCACCAAAGGGTCTTGGCGCACGATACTCTAC
The DNA here is from genome assembly GCA_036927795.1 of Iris macrosiphon. NCBI lineage: Eukaryota > Viridiplantae > Streptophyta > Magnoliopsida > Asparagales > Iridaceae > Iris > Iris macrosiphon. The sequence goes on along the minus strand of JAYESA010000016.1, from coordinate 114,759,014 downwards.
ACAACTTAGCCGAAAAGCTGTATACAAAGCTAACCGTTCGGGCAATATTCGATTTCGTACCCTAACCAGTTGGGTGATCACGTATGATATTCGGGTTCGCACATAAGTCACGATTCTAGCACGAGTCTAATCCCAAAGGGTCTAGCACAGGTCGACACAAAGGCCAATCGTATCACAATTTCATACAAGCAATCACATCATTCACATGCACTTTTTGAATATATTTAAACTTATTGTTTGGAACATTCTGTTTGGGCCATTGAGAGAGAGCGTACACATAACCCACGAACGAGCTTTCGAAACTGAGAAAATTGAAACGAAGTCCAAAGGCGTATAGTCAAGCTCTGATACCAATCTGTCACGTCCCAATCTCCCGCAGGCTAATCGGCCGTCCCCGCCAGGCGAGAATCACCGCACCAGCGCTCCCGCGGGACGATCGCTTGACCCATCTGGGCGTGATGCCGCACGAGCGTAAGCCACGCCCGTGCAAGGCCGTAGTTCATGCTGGCGGTAAGAGATCTAAGCCATAGAGTCGCACAGATTGTCCGAGTGCAGCGGAATAATAAAAGCATAGGCGATTGGTAACAAGTTCTCAGAGTCGTCAATAACGGAAGCATTGAATAACACAAGTATAGAATTAAAGCAACTTTTTATTTATATTGAACAAGTGTTACAAGCGGCGTTAGGCCGAGGTTACAAGTCGCTCAAGCCTCTCTCTGAAACAGTAAAAGCGTGCCAAGTGGCTACATTTGTGGAATGATACATAGGCGATGTTCCAACATTATGTCTTGTATATGTGCTTCAATTCCGGACGCAACGCTCCAAGGCTCCGGAGTGATCTCCACGCCTTAGCACGCACGAAGGAGGCATCCGCACCGAACGAGGTTATGCCGCACCCTACAAACAATCTGGTGGGTTATCAGTACATGAATGCACTAGTGGGAAGGCTACTCGCCCGCTCGACAAATCCAAACACGTTCAATAGGTTCCGTGCACCATCTATTTAGTTATCTTTCTAGTTTTTCTTAGGATCAGTTTCATGGCAATGATGAAAAGCCTAACTCGTGTGGTAGTGTGTTGTGCGATATAAGAGGAAACACGGCGAGACGTACCAACTTACCATTTGTTCTTCCATGTCCAAGGAAAACCAAGTTAATTCAAGCACGAGCATATATATATAATGAATCCAGGGCATTAGCATATGCAAACACAAGTGTTGTGAACGAAGTTATGTTTCGGGTGCACGAGCATACAGGTTATCCTGAAGCGTTTCAGAGGACGTTCAAGTGTTGCATATGTACAAGTGTGTTATACTTAAGATCGTTCAGGTGTTTCCGATATTCTCGATGTGATGCAATGACTCGCACGCGGATAGCCGCTAAGCGAGGATGACTTATCTATATGAACAATTATCGCTGGCATAGCAATAAAGGACATGATTTAATCACGGGACGGAAATGGTGTGCAACACGATGGCGAGCCCAGCTACATACCATTTCTTCCTCCAACATACGATTATTGTTTAGTCTAAGAGTGAAGATGGCGTGAAGGAAGGTTCACAAGGCGCCGCACGCCATTCTTGCCCGACATACAGACAAACAGATGTTCCGTCCGGATCGGATCGGCCCCGATGCCCCGACAACCGTCCGCAGGAACCCATTCCATACCTTGTGCACAAGTTGTCCGCGACATGTAAGTCTCTAAGGTCATTACAGATTCATTACGATAATTCTTGATTCTTTTCTGAACGAGCATTGCTCCACGAGCTGTGATACTTGATTTACTTGACATGATTCTCGTTCAGATGTAACTTGACATAATTCTCGATCAGTGTTTCACTTGTCTTGAAGCATTCCCCTGGTGCGGGGACTGCCTTAACGACCTAACAGTCCCGGATACTTGCAGGTTCACATTGCACAGAAGAGCTATTTGATAGTCTCCTGGCTAACTAGATGCATGCACGATACGTGATAGTGTTACTTGATTGTAGCATAAGTTTCGTTGTGGCAAGTATTGGATCGAGGCAACATTACAAGTCAATATATAAGCAGACAAGCATGCATTTGTATAAACATAAGCATTCATGTTGGCTCGGGTCCGAAGGTAAGCCGAGGAGTGAAACCGTAAAGGGACTTACCGAGCGACATAATCTAGGGTCGTGCAGTGTAGCAAGTAAAGCAGTGCACTACGAAGAGTATAATGTTCTGCTCGAGGCATAGCGGGGTCTAGTTGCACAAGGCAAAGGTAGCATGCGAGGGTATGTATATAAGCAATGTTTCATTTCCATGTTCTAGACAAGCAATACAAGTTGGGATTATTCCCTTAGCTATGTGCATTGTATTCTTATTAGCATGCAGTGGGTGATTCACCTAGCGACTAGCATGAAACATCCATATTTTTAAGTGTGCTGGCTAAGCAAAGACAAGTTTACCGTAGCCACACCTTAGCGATGATTCGCCTCTGTCGAGCGATACTCCGAACGAGCCTCTGAAAGCCTAAGCTGGAACTCCTGAAGAGTCAAGTCTGAAAATCATTTGCCTCAAACGAGTCTTCTCGCTGAGCAAAGCGGGTTAGGACGTTGCACTTTTGTCGTTTGAATCGGCAGTCCGCTTGAGCGGAACGGGTCGTTACAACGAGTCTGGCAATGTACACTGTAGCCATAGTCCCTTAACCTCGTCGTCGAACTTGACTCCCATCGAGGATAGCTGGTCAACCACGCCCTGGAACTCATTCAAGTGATCCGTAATAGACGTCACATCTTTGTACCGCAAACTCATCATCATCCGGATCATGAACAATTTATTTACTCCGGTCTTCTTCGCATACAAAGATTACAGCTTATCCCACAGTGTCCTCGCGTGCTCAATACTAGCAACGTGGTTGTACACATTCTCGTCAACGAACTGCCTGATGTACCCACACACCTGTATATGCTCAAAATTTCAGTCATCTTCGGATTTGTCATTGGGCCTCTCGGAAGCAAATACTGGCAGAAGCAGCTTCTTGACAAATATTAGATCCTTCATCTTGCTTCTCCGGTAATGATAGTTGGTACCGTTCAGGTTTACCATGCGCACCGGCTTCGCGTCCATCTCTCCACCCTGGTTTGCCTGTCAACTCCTGACACCCTTCTGAAATTTCAGAACCTGACTTTGATACCACTTTGTTGGAAATGAAAATACGAAAATCGTTCCCCATACCAGATAGTACTTGCGAGAGAACCGAGCAAAACGCACAAACCAAAAATGCCAAACACAAATCGCAGACACGAAAAATTTTGACGTAGAAAACTCTTGCAAAAAAAACCACGGGACAATCATAGTCCAACCCTGAAAAGCCTCCACTAATGGAATAAGAAATACACCGTCTCCTCACAAACTTCTCGCCGGTCCAAACGGATCACCACAACTCTTTTGGAACAGAAAATAGATTATAACCACGAAAAAGAAAGACAACGAGAAATACCCGAAACTGATCTCCTTCTTCGAAACGGCCTCCAATCCTTCTTTCTCCTCTCCAATGTTGCAATGGCACTCTTGCCTCTTTTTCTCTCCTTGTTGTTATTTTTTTTTTTTTTTTTTTAGAGAGATATATATTTTAGGGTCAGGAGACACATATATATAGCCTCAAACCCACAACTAGCATTCATATTATAGACAGGAATATCCAATCCAAATCCAAATCCATTGACATAATCCTATTATATGTAGGAATATCTAATCCAAATCCATTGAGATATTCCTATTATATTTAGGAATATCCAATACAAATAAATTGAGGTATTCCTATTATATGTAGAAATACTTAATTCTACTCCGAAATATTTTTCACATAGGTTGGGAACCCCACTAACTCCAACATAAACTAGTATGGTACAATTATTAGTTCTCAGAGAAATAATTGGGCAAAAACAAAATTAGAGTCAAACCAAGAATTTGGTATTTTATGGTTTAGAAATTGGATTATTCAGGTTTGCCTCCTGAAACTGAATTCGAAAAATTAGAAAACATGTTTGTCTAATTTATTTATTTTTTACTTCAAAAACAAAACTCTAACAACCAAAATTATGATTGACAAACAAAACAATCTCTAAAACCCTTAGTTTCGTGTGTGTGTGTGGTGCAAGAGAGAGAGAGAGAGAGAGGGGGAGGTGGGGGGGGGGGGGGGGGGGGGGTGTTAATCAAATTAGGTTTGTGGAACAAAACTTAAACTAGTTAGGGGAAACACTTTTGAGAGGAATGAAAATGGAGGAATGAAATTTTTTTGTTTCGGTAAGGCAGTAGTTTCTGGTCAGGTGGTAATTTATAAATTCCTTTAAGTATTGATATGAAGATATTGTCTAAAACTTTCAAACCCAGAATCAATTCAATGCCACCAATCTAATTAGCAATCCAACCAATACAAGTAAAAGGTGGAAGGAGGTTATTAATGGACAATTTCAGTAGGGAAAGGTGGGTGGAGTCCACTTGACTTAGGGGTGACCATTATTTCTGTTTTGGACCGAAAATCGAATTAAATAAGAAATTCGGTTTGGTTTTAAAAAAAATCGGTTCGATTTCGATTTTAAAAATACTAAATTTTCTTATTCGGTTTTCGGTTAACCGAATAAGAGATTCGGTTTTGTTTAAAAAAAATCGGTTCGATTTCGATTTGAAAATACTAAATTTTCTTATTCGGTTTTGGGTTTCGGTCGAAAACCGAATAAGAAAATATAGTTTATATATATATATATATATATATATATATATATATAAACAAAAAAAACCGCAAATAAACCTAAAACCGAATAAACCGAAAACCGAACCAATTTAATTCGGTTCAGTTTGGTTCGGTTATGGTCTAATTCGGTTCGGTTTTGGTTTTGTTTATTCGGTTTTCGGTCGAATTCAATTTTTCTAATTCGATTCGGTTTTGCACCGAACCGAACTGATGGTCACCCCTAACATGACTTGAGGGACAATTAGAGTTTGCAGGAACAAACAAGAATACTAGGAGGAAAAACAAAATAGTCCCAAATAGTTTTATTACCATGGTTAACATAATTCTATTTGCATCTATCCACTGTTCATGATAACTAGGTCATGCCTGTGAAGTAAACGCCAATGTATATTCATGTTCTAACAAACCCACTTTTAAGTCAGAAATAATCGTGGTACTACCACTCCTACAGTACAAAAGGGCACAGCTACGTTAACATATTCGACACGGTAAGGGCACGGAGACAGACACAAACCTAATTTGTTATGTCATAGTCTTTTCGAGTATCCATGAAATGGCCAATACAAGTCCATGAAGTGTCAACACGTACGTCCGATACAACACAGGCCACAATTTGGAGTGTCCATGCTTCATAATAGGGGTGAGTCATGGGGACACAATCACTATAACAAAACAAGCATCTCAAAATCTCACTTCAAAAACTTCACTTGCTTAGCAAACAAAGGAAACCTTAACCTCTAAACAAATAACAAAGCAAATAACAAGATTTCGGGGACCAAACACCCACACCAAGGGGTTAGCTAGGTTGGACCACACCACAGAAATAAACCAGAACAGTCCGGTCCAAATGAAGAAAAACGTTAGGTCTGCCAAATTAGGACGATGTTCCCTGCAAAAGGCCCTTAGCTGGCACCAGCTAAAATCCATACGAATCCCATCACCGATAGGTGATGATAATCCATACTGACCCCTCCTGCTGAGTCACAATCGACTCAAAAAATGAAACAATGAGGTACCTGATAATTTGACCGCAAGGTGACTGCAACTACATAACCAAACGGTTGGTTGAAATTGGAATCATTCCACAACCATTCCAAGTTGAGAGGTCAATCAGCTGTAGACCGCAAAACACACACAGCGAAAGAAATGAATCAAATACTCACCTCAACAAATCAATCACAGGCAGCTCTCTCCAGTGTTCATGCACATCATTCCTTGTATAAGAACCTGCAAACAATGAAAAGCAAATACTCAACTGTCACTCCACATATGTACTCCTAAATTTAACCACAGGAAGAATAATGAAGGAAAATTTTGAATTGCACTGAACCAACGGCTACTTGCTCCATTTGAAAAAAACCTACTTTGGAGGGAAATTCAAAACCTGCCCTATGTATACATTAACTGCCATTTGAATTGTAACCGTCAAATTGGATAACATCCCGCTAACAGACTTTTGAAAATATAGTTGGAGGGAAGAAGGGATGGGAGGGAGAAAAAACAGATACAAACTAGTAACTTTCTTCCCACCAAAATACAGACTTAAAACATCAAAAGAGAAAACTGTCAGGAGGAAGAGAATCCCCACCCATCTTTAACTCGTTTCCTACAAATAAGCATATCCATGTACATGCACGAGAACTACTAATGGTGCTTCTTCAATGATGACCTCGAGCCCTCGACGGAGTCATCATCGTCATCCCCTAAGTCTCCTCCATCTCCATCTTCCCTTTTCCTCTTGATGTTGGGCTGCAGCGACGAGGAAGAAGGCTGCAGGGCGTCGACACGGCCATTGCTGACGTGATATTCTTCTGCATCGTCGACTTCATCTTCATCTTCTTCATCACAGGCGTCGATATCGCTCTCCCTTTGCCCCTGTTCTTGTGGAGGAATTGGTTGAACAAGAAACTCCCCGTCTAAATCCTCTTCCTGGTACAAATCAAGAAATTTCCGATTAAACTCAACCAGAATCTACAACAAAGATAAATGTATATTGATAAATTAACCTGGTATTTCAAAAACAAAAGTATCCAGTAAGACTAAAGAGTATAGATAAAAAGTAAATTAAATCAGTAGTTCGATCAATATCATCCAATAGTTTTAAAGGAAATAAGTCCTCCATATTATTCCAGAAATAACAAAAACGATGTAAAGCAACACTAAACTGAAAATCATCAATTTCATGAGATTGCAAATTATTCAAACTAGCAAGGTAGACTTCTAACAAGTACCTAATACACAAAAAATGAAGTGATTCACAATCAAAATAAACGAACAAAACAAGAATTCCACAAATCACAATATCACATGAATAAATATACAAAGATACCAGGGGGGGAAATTGATGATTAGCAATCATACTCAATAGTTCAAAATCAAAAAATATTACAAGCACAAAGTATTAAAGCATTAAAAGGCAATGGGAGCTAAGATTATGAAGGAAGAAAAGATGAACAGAAGCAGATTCAGTGATCCATAAGCTTCATCCCAGTAGTGTACACTAACAACGAAATTCATTCCACGTTTAATTTTATGTTACCGAGAGACCATCCAGACTCGAAAATTGCATGAGAAACATAAATGATTCATACATGTCTAACTCTCTGAAGTCGTCATTTTCATCAAGATCAGCAGAAAATATTAACATGATGATACTAAGATGCAGATTTAGAAGCACACTTAATATAAACATCATATCGAATTAGAAAACCCTATACTCATATGCAGACAAAATAGTTATCTACCAGCTATCTGCATCCTACCTCGTATATATATCAAACCAACAGCGTGGTAACCTATTTAACTAGTGCCCATGTAGAAAATCCACCAAATATCAAATAATCTTGTGTTTGAATGTAGAATCACATGATTTCTAAAAATAATAGTAACATATCTTAAACAATGAAGAAAGCAAGTATTAAAATTTGATATATTATAATATTTAAAATTTGATATATTATAATATTTTCTTTCTCCAAAGATAGGCAATTCTAAGGAAAATAAGTTAACACCACAACCTCATGACCATGGAAGACGAGTATCCTAAACATACAACTACCAAACTCAAGAAAACTCAACCAAACTACCAGGATGAAATAATTTGGCATCCGATAACAAACTAATAAGTTTGGTCAGAAATACTATATATGGATGTCACAAAATTAAAACCACCTTTAAAATATTAGTGTGAATGGCTCAAATCTTGCTGTTAAGAACAGGGCATTTCTGTAAAGCAATAAAAAAATCAACATTAGACATCATACTACTGCATAAAATCAAGTGAGCAGAACTAATGAAACTAATTCCCCTCCATATGGATTTTTATTTCTGCAGTAGTGACTACTGTAACTACGCATGAACCTGGAAACAACAAATTTTGAATGAATTTATCCCTCCAAAATTTACAGGTTTACTAGAATTAGCGTCGCTGTTTAACCAACCAACATATGAAACTGCTAATAGAAAGTCATGTTTTTTTTTTCTCATCACTAAGAAAATATCATACTCAAAATACGGGTATTGCTACAATAGTAAGTAATATCAGAAGCAACAAATATGAAAAGTAAGTTGGAATCTACTTATGTAACATCATATAAAGTTTCTTCTATAGAAATCAACAAAGATCATCAATATTCATGATACGAAACTATAGCAGCATATTATCAAATACTAGAGGAGCAACCGCATAATTATTATGAGATAACTACCTCATCGTCACCATCATCCTCCTCGGAATCCCGATCCTCCTCCTCCACTCCCTGCTCATCTGCCTCTCCAATTTCCCCACCGTTCTCGTCATCCTCCTCTCCCTGCTCATGCCCGTCGATTTCCCCTTCCATACTCATCGACCTCCGGGTAGTACCGGGCTCCCCGTCCGCCTCGTCCTCCACATCCTCCTCATCATCCTCCTCATCCGCAGCTTCAACCTCATCGTCACAGTCATCCTCATCGCTATCGACACGGTGCACCTCGACCACATCCTCCTCGTCATCCTCGTCAATCTCCTCACCTTCACCAAAATCCTCATCTTCCTCATCATCATCATCATCGTCATCATCCTCGTCGTCCTCATCATCATCCACATCCTCTTCATCTTCGTCCTCGTTGTCCGCTCCTTCTCTGGAAGCCGCCACCCGAAACCCATTCGAGTGATGATGATGATTAGATCCATCCCCGTTCCTCCCAGTCTCTGTCTCCTCCTCATCAGCGTCGCTCTCCTCATCCTCATCCACATCGTCGTTCCCGGCCGATCCGGAACCGTTCGCTGCAGCCTTCGCAACGCGACGATCCTCGCCGTCGATCTCGCCGCTCCCTGGGTCCTCGCCGTCGATCTCATCCTCTTCTTCCTCCTCCTCGTCCTCCTCCTCGTCGTCGCTCTCCGGCCGCTCGTTCTCGTCGGCGTCCATCTTGTCGAGGTACTTCAGCGACCGGATCATCGCGAAGACGCTCGACCTGTAGTCCTTAACTCGCGTGACCGGACACTCGTAGAGGTCGAGCGAGACGAGGCGGAGGCGAGCGAGGGGGGCGAGGTCCTCCAAGTACTGGATGCGGTTGTTGGAGAGGTCGAGGTCGCGGAGGGAGTCGAGGCCGGCGTCGACGAGCAACTCGAGGCCGCCGGCGATGCGGTTATCGGAGAGGATGAGGCGGTGGAGGCTGCGGAGCCGGGGGAACTTCTCGAGGGAGGATAGGCCGACGTTGGCGATGGAGAGGTGGCGGAGGCCTCCGGCGAGCCTCTCGAGGAGGGATGGAGGGGGGAGGCGGCCGTGTTGGCACTTGACGGCTCCGTCGAGGGTTAGGGCTCGGGGAGAGGAGGAGGAGGACCCTGCGGCGGCGGCGTGGCTGTCGAGAGCTGCTTCCACGGCTCTCTCCCAGGCCTCCTCCATCAGCGCAAGCAACCCCTAACCCTAATTTTTTTTTTATTATTCGAAGGGAAAGAAACCCTAACTTTCTCTCTATAGAATGCTCTGCTCTGTGCTTCCTTCCTTGGCTTGTTTCGTGTTCATTTTTCTCTCTCTCCTCCCTTTGTTATTTGTGTCGAGGAAATTGTTGTTTAGGTCCCTCTAAGTTTTCATAATTGGTCGGATACCCATGACCTAGACTCAACTCTGGATATGCCATATTCCACAAGGAAATATCCTGGCCTGGGTCCCTTTGTTTTGGGGTAGTTATTGTCCCGTGTAAACCTGCCTTCTACAATGTTTTTGAGTTGTTATTGGTAGAAAAATATCATAAAAAATTATAATACGGTTAGCAATGTATGAACTATGACCTCTTTAAGTAAAAAAAAAAATTCATTATTTAATCAACCGATCCAACAAATTATCTTGTACTAGTAAATTAATGTTTGTTACACGTAAAATAATTTTTTTAATATTAATATAAAATTATTTAAATATTAAATATATTTGAATTAAAATTTATTTTCTATATATGTTTATAATTTAATTCGAATTTATTATATTTTTATTATAATTTGTTATGCATATATTTTTATTTTTTAAAAAGAGTCTTGAAAACAACTAGCCGTCTAAGCATATGTCATCACGTAATTAAAAAAAATTAACAAATCATTCATCTACTTAATAATTGTTAGAATAAACTTACAAGAAGGAAGAAGAAAATAGAAGAGAAGATCTCTTATTAGTGTAATCTCATAGTGGGAGACAAAGACCTTATTTATACAACCCAATGAAGATGTAATACTAATCTCTAACCATGTGGGACTAAAATACAAAGTGGGAATCCAACTATTTAGTAAACCACGTTATAACACTCCCCCTTTGGATGACCATCATCTCTAAGCCTATTGTCTCATTAAAACTTTGCCAGAAAATTTTATTAGGACAAAACATGTGCGAAAGAAAAGAATACAATCATTAGGATAACTTAGATAGGTATTGGACACGCTTAATGTTGCCTCATTAAAATCTTGTCAGGAAAAACACAATGGAAAAAAAAAATCATGACTAAGAAAAAAGAGTACAATGCGTTATAGTCCATACAAAATGTATCTCCCCCTGAAAACAATCACCCCCCCATAATGTTGATCCTGAACAGTCAGCTGATGAAGACGTCACATTTCAATTCCATGAACTAGTTTCTGAAAAGTTGACTTTGGCAACGATTTGGTGAACAAGTCTACAAGATTATCACTTGAGCGAACTTGTTGGACGTCAATATCAAAGTTCTTCTGAAGCTCATGAGTATAGAAAAACTTCGGTGAAATGTGCTTGGTCCTGTCTCCTTTAATGAATCCACCTTGAATTTGTGCAATACATGCTGCATTATCCTCATGAATAACAATTTGAGTATCTGTGGTAAAAAAGGTGACATGAGCTATGAATGTGTTGAATCAACGATCTCAGCCAAATACATTCTCTACTTGCTTCATGGAGAGCCAATATTTCTGAGTGATTTGAGGAGATAGCAACCATTGTCTGTTTTGTTGAACGCCAAGAAATAGCTGTATTGCTATTAAGAAACACATATCCAGTTTGTGAACGACATTTATGGGGATAAGATAAATAACCTGAATCTGCAAAGCCAACTAGATTCGCGATGTCAGATAAACCACAAGTATAAGATAATCTCATGTCGGTAGTTCCACGAAGATATCTCATCACATGTTTAATGCCATTACAATGTCTGCGAGTTGGCGCCGAGCTATATCTAGCCAACAAATTGATAGAGAATGATATGTCTGGCCTTGTACATTGTGATAGATACATTAATGCCCCAATGGCAACAAGGTACGGTACTTCGGATCCTAACATCATTTCATTGTCGTCCTTAGGACAATATGGATCTTTATTGATATCTAAAGATCGAACAACCATTGGAATGCTAAGGGGATGAGCTTTATCCATATTGAACTGTTTTAATATATTTTTTTTGTATTTGGATTGATGCACTAAAATTCTATTAGTGCAATGTTCAATTTGTAATCTGAGACTATTTCGTATCTCCGAGATCTTTCATCTCGAATTTCTTTTCAGATAGTTTAAATTCTCATTAATTTCATGTCTTGTCCCAATCAAGTTTATGTCATTGACATATACTGCAACTATAGCGAAATTCTCCTTAGATTTATTTATGAAGACACATGGACATATAGGATTATTCTCATATCCCTCCATTTTTATATATTCACTAAGACGATTGTACCATATCCTTCCGGATTATTTTAAACAGTATAATAAACGTCTTAGCTTTATGGAATGCATGTTCTTAGCTTTTGAGCTGGGTAGGTTAAATCCATCTGAGATTTTTATTTAGATATCGCTATCTAAATCACCATATAGATAGGTTGTTACAACGTCCATAAGTCTCATATCCAGCTTTTTCTCAACTGTCAGACTTATCAAATAACGGAACGTTGTTGCATCAATTACTGGAGAATATGTCTCTTCGTAATCAATCTCAGGTCTCTGAGAAAACTATTGTGCCACTAATCGTGCCTTAAATCGAGCAATTTTATTCATTTTATTTCGCTTTCTTACAACACCCATTTGTAACCTACCGGTCTGACGTGTAAACCCCCTGTTTTTCAAGATTTTCAAAACTGGAATTTTTCAGAATTTTTAGGGATTTTTCTGTAATTAAATTCAGGGTTTTAATTTTTTTTAAATGATTTTTAAATGATGATAAATAATATTAAAATATTTTAAAAATAATATTTTTGGGTGTAAAATGAAAAACTGGACTTAAGGTAATTTTCTAGAATTTTATTGGACCCCGAACCTATTTTTAAACACCTAAAAACTATTATTTATTATTTATTTATTTATTTATTTACTTAATAATTTTCTAAACCGGCCCGGCCCCACAAGCCCAGCCCAACCCATCCGCTGCGGGTCGGATCCGGGTCAACCCGCGACCCGAACCCGCAGCCCAAACCCGCATTCGCCTAGCGGGTCGGGCGGGTCGGCCAGACCCGAACCCGCCGCCCAACCCGACCCGACCACCCCATCTCCTTCCCCCGCTCTGCGTGCCCGCGGTTCCCGCCGCGTTCTCCGGCCACGTCGCCGGAGAACCGCCCGCGCCTCACCACCACGACCCCACGACCTCCTCTCTCCGCCTCTTCCGGCCTCGTCCCCGCAGCCCTCCCATATTTAAACCTTTCCTCCTCCTTCTCCTTAGCTCCGGCACCACCACGACCCCGGCCATCCTCCGCCGACCTCCTCCTTCCTTCCCCGCACCGCTCCGCCCCCGAGCCGGCCCTTCCTCCTCCTCCCTCTTCCCCCCAGCAAGCCCCGACGCCGCCCTCCGGCCGTTCGAGAGCCGCCCGAGCCCTGCGCCGCCGACCCCTGCCGCTCCGTTGCGCCGCCGCCCTAGCCAGCACCGCCCCCAGCCTCCTCCGGCCGCCGCGGCTCCACCAGACCCAAACCCTAGGTGCCAGCAACCGGACACTTCGTGTCGACACGGACACGAAAACTCGGTTTTCTGGAGCCCTGTTCAGGTGCCCGTTTCTTTCTCCTCGTAGCTCTGTTTTCAATTCCGTCTATTGCATCACGAACCCTGCGTGACCCTCTCGGTGCCCGTGCAAACCGCTCGGGGCATCGCGTCCTGTGGCGATCGCGAACCGCGATCCAAAAACAGGAAAAAATAACGCCCTGATTCACCCTGGAACCGAGTCTGCCCTGCCAAACGGGACGACTTGGTCGCGTGCGGTCTTCACAGATACATGCGCACTGTCGATACGGACGTGTGGGATTTCGCAGAAGTTGATTTGGATGTGCGTGCACACCGGAATCAACGCGTATCCGCGGACACCGTCCCGTATTCGCCCTTTCTGGAACGCGTCGTAACTTCGTGTACACACGTCGGATCGAGACGAAACTTGTGCCATCGGACTCGTAGCAATACTCTGGTCCTGTGACCCAAGTTTGGTTCAATTCTGAGAACGTTGACAAAATCGCGTGTCGTGGGCCCCATAGGCCTCACTTGACGGGCAATTTTGTGATCGGCTCATCGGAATCCAATTCTGGAAGTTCTGTTGGGTTCGTATCATCGTTCCTGACCTGTTGACACTAAGTTTGACGAATTTGGAGATCTTTGACCCTGACACATTTTTCGGTGCAAAGCGGGCCCACATGTGGACCCCGTTTTGACCCGAAACTGCCATTTTTGTCCTTGTCTCCAAATTGGACTCAAGGATAGGCGTTTCTAGCTGATTGATATTTTCTGGATCTAATGGTGATGTTTGTTTCAGCAACTGGAGTACGGCCTGCAAATCCCGCTTAAGTCAGAGCCACAATTGGAGCCGAAACCACAGGCAAGTGTACCTTGCCAAACCCTGCAGCTTGCTACTTATTCCAATTCCTGTTATAGTACTTGCTTGAGCTCTTTGTGTAAATATATATAAACTTGTTTAACTGTTCAACCCAGGACCGAGTGACTTTACTTAGCGTCTGATTACTAGTCGGGTGTCAACCCCGTACGCGGAGTTGTGTAACATCACATAGAGATGGATATCGAGACCCTATGTATTCTCGTACTTGTTTTATCAAGTACAACATAGCCCAGGACACTTGACACTATTCATGAGACAGAGACTTCTTGAGACATTCAAGGTGATTCTATATAGGATACATATTTTATGACATAGATATTACATGCATAGACATTGGATTCATAGTATCAGACTTGCTGCATTAGTTATAATCGTGCGTGACATGGACATGAGACATCGTGGACATGAGACGTATGATGTCATTGGGTGGGGAGAGACACACAGGCTACAGGCTGATCTCATATATATATAACATAGTATATTTTATAGTATAATTCATAGTTATTGCTGCTACCGGCTCTCCGACACAGAGCTTGTAGTGGCTTCAGCCTGAGTTCTAGTGATGCTCTCAACTTGCATATCACTTAGTTGGTTACATAGTTTACCCTGCTATTTTATTTAATTTCTGCACTGCTTATATTTTGGCATGAGCTTTCTTGTACCTTGCTATGTCCCCTGAGGACCTGGATCCGGATTATGTCCCCAGGTATAGCTGAAGAGAACTACCCCGAGGTGTACGGAACAGGAGCACTTCTTGGAACAGAACAGGAACCTGAGGACGAGATCGTGGCAGAAGACTTCTCCTGAGTACCGGCTTCATATACTCAGTATTTCTATTTTCAGTTGATTTATTTCCTGTCTATTTGCATTCGATGTACCAGACATATTCTCGGATTGTTCCCCGAGACACTTATTTGAGATTTGCTTATTTATTCTATTGTATTATTTCTGGCATTTAATCTGTGATTATCTGTTGTGGATGAGATTAGAATAACCTGGGACTTGTAATAAATTATTCTATTTACTGTTAGACTACAGCTTAAGCATGCCCTGATGGATCCATTAAATTGGGTTGTCCATCGGTGCGTGCTGCTGGCCATTGCCATGTGTCCAGTCCCTCGGCATTTTGGGACTGGGGCGTGACATGACGTCTTTTGGTGTTTGTACTATAGGTCCGAATACTCCACGTTCATTAAGGAATCCAATTCTGCTTGAATAGCATCCTTCCATTTTGGCCAATCTTTTCTTTGTCTACATTCATCGATGCTACGAGGTTCGGTGTCATCAATGCCCTTAGATATTTCAGTAGCTACTGAGAATGAGAATATCTCATCTATTGTTATATCTTTGCGATCCCATACCTCTCTTGTATATGTATAAAACATAGAGATCTCTTTGCTTTCAGGTACTTGAGCCTCCTCTTGGGCTTATATCTTTTCTAAAACAATAACCTCTTCTGGGCTTTCAGAGAGTATGGATCTGTCATTCATAACCTCTTCTTGAGCGTTATGTGTAACCTCCTTAAGAGCGTTACTTGGGTATTTTTCTTTCTTTCTAGGGACTAAGTCCTTCGAACCTATAGATCTACCACGCTTCTGGTGTGCAGTAGATTCATTAGCCACTCTACTATTTTTTTCGGGGATATCAATTCGAGCTGGCACATTTGCAGCAGGCACATATAATTTAATCACTTTAGCTGTATCATGAGTAAATACATCTGGCATTTGATTTGCAATTTTCTGTAGATGCAATATCCTTCGTACCTCAGTTTCACAATGATTAGTGCGATGATCTAGATGAGATGGAGTGGAATTATTTCACGATAATTTATGCCGTTTATTTGTGGCGAATGGTTATGTAAGAATATTTTTTTCTTTTTTTCTTCCCCTAACGGTAGAAATTTAGTCTCATCAAAATGGCAGTTTACAAATCTAGCAGTAAAAATATCACCAGTTAAAGGTTCCAAATATCTAATGATTGAGGGTGAATCAAAACCAATATAAATTCCTAAACGACATTGAGGTCCCATTTTAGAGCGCTGAGGAGGGAGAATAGGAACATAAACATCATAACCAAATTTACGCAAATGAGAGATGTTAGATTGATGGCCTGTCACAAGTTATGATGGTAAAAATTTATGATATGCAGTTGGCCTAATAATGATCAATTTAGCAGCATGTAATATGACATGTCCCCAAGCTGAAATGGATAAATTTGATTGCATGAGTAAAGGTCTTGCTATGTGCTGAAAAAGCTTAATCAAGGACTCTGCTAAACTATTTTGGGTATGAACATGAGGGACAGAATGTTCAACTTCTATTCCTACGGAAGCACAATAATCATCAAAAGTACGAAAAGTGAACTCAACTGCATTATCAAGTCAAATCGTTCTAACATGTTGGTCAAAAAAATGAGTCTTAAGCTTAATCAACTAAGAAAGTAGCTTGGAGAAGGCAAAATTTCTATATTAGAGTAAGAAAATATTTGACCATCGACTAGAAGCATCTATTAGAACCATAAAATACCTGAAAGGTCCGCTAGCAGGATCAATTGGTCCACAAATATCACCTTGTATTCTCTGAAGGAATGGTGGTGATTCAAAAGTTACTTTGAGAAGTGAATGTCTTGTAATGAGTTTACCCTGTGAACAAGCTACACACAAATGTTCAGTAGGAAAGGAAAGACTTTGGTATGATAAATTATGCCCATTTGTATTGTTGATGACCTTTCTCAACATAGTCGATCCTGGATGACCCAATCTGTCATGCCAAATGATTAGATTTCTTGGATCCTTTAGCCTTTTGCCAGTGATGGGGTAAGATTCTACTACCTTCATAGTAGTTTGATATAGCCCCGAGGAGATTAACTTGCACTTTTCTAATGTGAGCTTATTGCTTCCAACATTAGAGGTGATACAAAAATACTCTTTGTTATCATCGTTCATGGTTTCAACATAAAACCCGTTCATTCAAATATCTCTAAAGCTGAATATATTTCTATTAGTTCTACTAGAGAATAATGTATTCGGTAATGACTAAGTATGTTTCATTTGGCAACACAATATCGGTTTTACCATAACCTTCTATAATCTGCACGGGTCCAGCAATGGTGGTCACCTTAGCAGTGTTTGAGGCATATGTTGTGAAAAACTTCATAGTTTTCAATATAGTGTGAGTTGTTGCACTATCTATCAAGCATATGCCATCATCATTGTCCATACCTTTCAAAAACAAAAATTAATAATATATTAATATTCTACTAAATGGTTAAACTTGGCATATTGCCTTATTACAACTTGATCTAGATCTAAATGAAACTACTTCAAATAAAGTAAACTACCTAGACTATTGATCATATAATGACCAATTTATTCAAAGTGAAAAGTAAATAAACTTAGATAAGCATACAATAACTATTCATTGACTTCGCCTATCATGGCATTGAACTGGTCTTCCAAAATTGTGTTTCCATCCTTCTCTTGGAAGAAATTATTAAAATCCATGTGTGTTGTACCCTCCATGAGATTAGTCTCCACACCCTTTGAGTCTTCATACTCGTCTACTTTCTTTTGTGAGGTGCGACAGTTTCGCATCCAATGACCAGCTCTTCCATAACGTTTGCAAACAACAGTTGGAGCAGCTGGATTAAAAATTTGGGCATTGTTTATTCGAGGATTAAATCCCTTATTTTTGAACTGTGTATCATTCCTTGGACCCGGATTGTAGCCATTTCTTTGGCTTCCACGACGCCCATGCCCTCTACCTCTGTGATTTTTTCGACCCCTAGTATTGGTCACATTTTTTCGAGCACTAGTCGCATTCACTTCAGCTGGAATTGGTGCAGACTCAGTTGGTCTGCTAGTGTGGTTTTTGATTAATAACTCATTATTTTTCTCAGCCACGAGTAAGACAACAATGAGTTCAGAATACTTCTTAAAATTTCTTTCCCTATACGTCTGTTGTAGGGTCATATTAGTCGTATAAAATATGGTGAATGTTTTCTCTAGCATGGAATGCTCTGTCACTTCTTCACCACATAACTTCAATTGTGAAGTAATCCTGAACATAGTTAAATTATAGGCTGCAACTGTCTTATAATCTTGAAAACGTAGATTGAGCCATTCATGGAGTGCACCTAGTAGTATGACCATTTTCTGGTAATCATATCTCTCAGTTAGAGAATTTCATAGCACCAAGGGGTCCTTCACTATTAAGTACTCAGCCTTGAGATCATCATGAATATGATTTCTTAGAAAAATTAAAGCCTTCGCTTTATCTTGTACAGATATTGGCTTATCAGCCACAATTGCGTCACCTAAGCTTTTGGCTTGAAGGTGCAATTCAACATCCAATCTCCAATTGAGAAAGTTCTGGCCTTCTAAGTTTAGAGGCTTGAAATCATGCTTTGTGAGGCTCGACATATTGCTGTATAAGATCAATAATAACAAGTTAGCATAAGAACTTGGTAAATCACCAAACAATTCATGTTCATGGTGTATGCTTCAAACAATGATGTTTCACAAGTCTATTTATACCAAACAAATCTTGTTCATGGCATGCTTCGAACAATGATGTTCCAGAAGTCGTAAGTCGTAGGTAAATACCAAACACTAGATGCTCATGGTATGCTTCGAACAATGATTATGTTCAAAAAGTCTTTCAAAAATATCATATATGATATGCTTCGAACAATGATGTTCCAGAAGTCTTATATATATATACCAAACAATTCATGGGTCATCAGATCTCTTATGGTTTTGATCTGAATGTGTTAACATATATAAAATAAAAAATAAAGAATAACTCCAACGTTCTCTCTGAGAGATCTATATGCGATTAACATCGGAGTGCTATCAGAGTTAACTAAAAGAAGTGATATAAATGGATAAAAATTATTCTTTTTGCCCTAGCGGTATGCCAAGAGATGTATAAACATCAACATCAGGCTGCGCCTAGGGTATGCATATGCAGAAAAAAAATAAACATAAATAACCATATCTTTTACCGAATTGGAGAATCTGCAAATGGCGGCTTCACTGAGATGCTCTCGCTTATTTTCTCCTGTTAGAGTTTCGTACTGATAACGTGTTAGAATAAACGTAGAAGAAGGAAGAAAAAAATAGGAGAAAATATATCTTATTAGTGTAATCCCATAGTGGGAGGCAAATACCTTATTTATACAACCCAATTAATGTGTAATATTAATCTCTAACCAATGTGGGACTAAAATACAAAGTGAAAATCCAACCCTTTAATAACCCACGCTATAACAAAAATATCTATTTATATACAAACACGCTTCTAACTCATGTGATTAATTTGGGAGGTATTTTTCTTGGTTGGTTGGGTTCAAATTCTCGTAGTGTTATTTATAACAAATTTATATTTTTTTAATATTTTTTTTACATATATTAATTTTTTTTAAATAATTAATTGATGATATACATACGGCTTAGTGTTTCCAAGCTTCCTTATATTAGTAGAGATTGGACCGCTCTCTTTGGCTTAGGATGGATGTTAGAAATATGGTGCGACCAAAATCGAAGTTAGTTTTTGAGGTACGATATTGGACTTGACTCATATGTCTTAAAAAAAATTATCATGTAAAGTTTGAACGAATCCCAATTATTTACATCTCATGATCCAACTTTCTATTTGATGTGGGACTAAACTGCAAACTTCATTATCATCACCTTTTGAGGACTCAATCAAAAATTAGATACAATCCAATAATAGTTTGTTCATGATCTCTAAAATCTTTGTATCCTCTATAAATTACATGTAACTTATCATATATGTTCACTATGAACTTAGATAGTTTATCTTATTTATAATATATTTAAAAATGTACTAGAATAGTGTTGATTCCTAATTTTATCTTTAAAATCTCGTATCAAATCAAATTCAAATAAATTTGAGAAAATTGTAAAGAAATTATTCAAAATTTATGTATTTGTGTAAAAGACAAACTTTGGTATAACTGTTAGGTCAGCCTCATTATGCACTACTACAGGACATCAAAACTAATCCCATCTCAGAAAAAACTATAAAAATAATATTGACAATGTACACCCAACTTAAAGACATAAAACTCCTTATTTTTTAAACTAGAATGGGGAAAAGCAAATTATGTCATAAAATAAAGTTTATTTTGCCAAGTTATGTCCTATTTTAGAGCGTAAATCTCCTTTGACCGTCGGTTGGGGAGGGGGGAGGGTGGTTGACTTAATGGTCAATTAAATTGGGTGGTTGTGGTTGCTAACTTCGAGTTATATATGGAGAGTAGGGGAGTAAAAAATAAAATTACATAAGAAGAAGAAGAAGAAGAAGAAGAAGAAGAAGCAACATTAGAGAGAAGAAGCACTAAATAGGGGAAGAGAAAGAGAGGAATTGAGGTAATTTTTTTTAGAAATTTTTTATGCTAAATATGATAGATAAATTTAAGTAGTTTTTTTAATTATCTATAGTTTTACGTCATTTTATAGGACGTAAATTTATAATCTGGATAATTATATCTCAATTAGTCATAACTAAATCTAAATTGGAAGAAAAAAAAATGCAATTTACGTCCTTAAAAGAACGTAAATCAACCAAATATAATTTATGTTCTAAAATAGTGTGTAATGAGACCGGTCTCACAATTATATCAAAGTTTGTGTCTTTTACACAAATACATAAAACTTAAATGCCCCTTACAATTTTATCTAAATTTATGTTTACACTGTTCATTTGATGATAAGGCCTAGACTTTGTCTAGAAGTCCATATCGGATGAAATCGAATTAGTTCGGATCTAAATGATAGTCTTATTCAATAAACGCTTTTTATAAGCTCGTTTAGATGTTTAATTGCTGCAATTTAAAATAATACAGCGTGATATGTTTTTCATGTTTTACTGGCATCATTGTACAAAAACGTCAACGTCATGTTATATTAAGTTTTTAAGTTGATTGTCAAAATGGTATTCGAGAAATGTTGTGATCATTACTTTGGTGGTTGAATCTTTTTTTTTGTTAATTTGATATTCAAGTTTTATATTTTGGTTTAAATAGTGTCTGAACTAGGTTTCATTGGTACTTTTGTATAAAAATCGTTAAAAATTGACATGTGATGGTCACATGTCTTATCTTTAGGGTTTTTTGTTTCATAACGAACTGATACATCAGCTATGATTGTTTGTAGAACCGTCATTTTGTACTCAACAAAACTATTTATTTATGTAGAATTTTTTCAAACACCAATAATTTTTTTTTTTAAATGTCCAAAAAAAAGAATTTGACAAAAAAAATATGAAAAATAAAATACGCGACTATTAGATGTCCATTTTTATTAAATTTTATCCCAAGCATACGAACAAAATCTAATTTAGATACTAATTAAACAAACATATAAATTTAGTTACCAAATTAACAAATAAAAAAATGATCACTATAACAGCAATCTCAGGCACCATTGAATAATTAACTACTACTTTTTTGGCAAACCAAAGTACTAACATTTTCAGGAATTTGTAGAAGATGAGATGAGTTATAGCAACTTGACCAAATTTTTATAGTAGTTGCATGGATGAAAATCAAATTCTCTTTCTATTAACGTTGGTTTTTATGAATCGGATCCGTCCGTATGGAACCGGGTCCGCACATGAGACGTCTTTCTTTCTTCTAGGGATGTGAGAGTGCGCAGAAACCGTTGGATCTCGTAACGTGATCGGTGACGTGGCCGGGATTCGACGGTGAGAATTTGTTTAAGTGGGGATTGTGTTTCTTCTTGGAGAGAGAGAGAGAGAGAGAGAGTCGTGGGCTGGCGACAACTGCCAGCGAGATAAATGAGGGAATTTTTTTTTCTTTTTTTTGTTATAGACATTATTATATTATTATATGAGTCCATTTTTGTTCATCCACCAAAACTAGGGTGTATGTTCACCCTTCAATTAAATTTTGCCACGTGTTAAAATAGAAGTCAAACCCACTTTGAATGTTCACAATACTACTTCCAAAATGGTTTTGTGTTGCATATAAATGTTACGTGGTAAGACTTGATTGGAGGGTGAACATACATCCTAGTTTTGGTGGGTGAACAAAAATGGACTCATTATTATATCGAGATGGACAGTTTGTGAGTCTTATATAGGGAATGGTAATGTATTGGATTCACAAATTGATGGCACGATGAGCGGATGAGATTGACTATTAAGTGGCAAACAAATAAGGGTAATTGGAGTTTTAGACCCTGAATTTTATACCACTTTAGAGTTTGAGTCCTAACATGTAACTTAGATTCTGAATTTTTATTATTTAATTTTTTTTTATTATATCTTCTCTTTCATATTTGAAAAAAAAAATATTTTTATATAGACTAAAAAGGATAAAATTAAAAATTTAAAAAATAAAAATAAAATTCATGATCTAAACTTTCTAATTAGATATATCAGGACTTAAACTCTAAGCTAGTATAAAATCTAGAGTCTAACTCTAATTAGCTCAACAAATAATTAAAAATTTGGACTCACCTTCAACAATCAACATGTATTTTTAGGCATAGATGCTGGAGAACAATTTTTTATAACGGTATTTTACCTTATCGAAAGAGGTTCATTTTAGTTCACCTACAAAAACTAGAATGTATGTTCACTATTCCATTCAAGTATTGTCACGTGTTATTTATATTCAACCTAGAGTCCATTTTTGTTCACCTACTAAAACCATTGTGTTTGTTCACCTTCAACTAAAAAATTGACATATGTTAATTGTGCCAACATAAAATCACTTTGAGAGTAGTTTTGTTCACCCACCAAAGTGGTTTTCACCTTTAATTTGACATATGTCAATTTTTTAGTGGAGGGTGAACAAACACCATAATTTTGGTGAATGAACAAAAATGGACTCTTCAACCTAAAACCACTTTGAAAGTAGTTTTGTGAACATCCAAAGTGATTTTGATCCATATTTTGTCATGTGGCAACACTTAAATGGAAGTTAACATACACCCTAGTTTTTGTTGGTGAATACAAATGGACTCATTATCAAAAGTTACCCCACTTTTTAATCGACTTTCCAAATAAACTTAGGACATGTGCCCTAATAACATATGCTAATATATTGATGAATGTGTATTTTATATTATTACTTCCACCATATATTTACAATGTATATTTCATTTAAGATGTGTATTGATAAATATGAAATGTGCATTGATAAATATGTTCGTAGGAGTACTAATATAAAATGCACATTTATTAACATGTTTCCTTGTGACAAATGTTAACAAAATCTATAAACTTAAACTTGTATATATACATGTGCGTTGTACGTATTTTGTAAATTATTATTATGAATACTAAAAGACAATTGTTGTAATTATTCTAAACTTTATTAAGACTACTTAAAAAGACTAAAAGACAACTATCTCAATTATTCTGAATTTATTATTATATATTGTATATATTATTTTATATTCGCATTCAAGATTATTTAGAAAGACTAAAGGACAACTCTCGTAATTACGTAACTGCCTCTATTAACTTTAATGAATAATTTTAAGAGTTATTTGTATTTATCCCCAATACTAATCCCTAACTTTATTTTCTTCTATTATTAATTTAATTAGTGCTATCCCCATTTTATACTGTTCTCAAATATGTTAAGACCGGCAAGAAACACTTTTCTTCTATATCCTCTGGGTACAAATCAAAGTAATGGGGATAGTACTAAGGGAAAAAGAGTTAGAGGTTAGTAATGAAAATAAATACAAATAAATCTAATTTTAAGTATATTTGGAAAGAAATTTTTTACGACGAAGTTCATTATATAGTAATATAAAATTACCTAGATGTCCCTATTAAATTTAATGAATAATTTAATTAGTAAACATATGCAAATGTATGTTTGGAGAGAAAAGTTTCACGGTGAAGTTGAACTTTTCTCATTATGTAGTAGTATAGAATAACCTAGCTGTCACTATTAACTTTAATGAATAATTTTATTTAGTAAATATATGCAAAGGTATATTTGGAAAAGAATTTTTTTTCGGTGAAGTTGAACTTTTCTCATTATGTAATTACCTAGTTGTCCATATTAACTTTAATGGATAATTTTAATTAGTAAACATATGCAAAGATATATTTGGAAAAGAAAAAGTTTCACGGTAAACCTGAACTTTTCTCAAACTTTTCTCATTATATAGTGTATAGAATTACCTAGGTGCTCATATTAACTTTAATGAATAATTTTAATTTGTAAACATATACAAGATATATTTGGAAAGAAAAGTTCTACGGTGAAGCTGAGCTTTTCTTATTATATAGTACTAGTATATACGCACGTGCGTTGCACGTATTTCATATTACTTGAAAAAAAAATAGTTTATTAAAAGAGCAAACGACAATTTCTTAATTTTATTATAGGTGAAAATATAATAGGCAGGAGCATGAAAGTTGGAATAAATTAAATGACGGGAATAGGAAAGGTTTCTCTTTTGGGTTCATGTGCCTACTTTGCATGCATTCTTTATTAACTTTTGTTTTATTCTCCAAACTACCTACTTTGCATACATGCATATCTTTGTTTTATTAACTATCATTCCCCAAGTTGCCTCATGCATGCATACATATATTTAATACGTATTTAATTACTGTTTTTAATTACTTAGATATCCTTATCAACGTTAATACATATTGAAATGTAATGAAGAGTATTTTTGGAACCAAAAATTTTCACGGTGAAGCCTAGTTTTGGCATTATATAGTAGAATAGATTATTAGTATATGTGCACGTACATTGCATGTATTTTAAGCATCTTTTAATTAACTTTTTTTGTACTTGGGAAGAACAAAATGCACCGAAAGAGAAAACTATATATTTTGTTCAATTTTTTTTTATCCGTAATTACCTAATTGTCCTCATTAAATTTAATGAACAATTTTAATTAGTAAAGTCAGATAAAAATGTATTTGGAAGAAGAAAAGCCAAACTTTTTTTCTATTATATAGTAGTATAGATGAGCAATTTTAATTAGTAAAATCAGATAAGGATATATTTGGAAGTAAAAAAAAATCAAGGTGAAGCCAAACTTTTCTTAATATATAGTAGTATAGATAGATAAATTGTTGTTATCAAATAGAATTAAAAAATGGCTTAGAAAATAAACATGAGCATCCATGATAAACAATTCTGAACCTGAGCTTAGACAGGTCCGCGACAAGCATAAAAGGGTTGAGATAAACTGAACTTGATGGATTTTATTGTCGACAATAATGCCGAATGCAGATATTTCGAACTTTGATTTTGGCAATATTAGTAGCTGACCATAATCTGCCCAAGTGATGAGAACTTGCGAATGATATTTTTGCTTCGTTCCCCCGGCTGCAAATATTGCTTCATTTTCTCAAGTAAAACTTTGATACAGATGGCTGTATCAAATTGATACAGCCACTGTTGACAAGTGAGTCCTCCTTTTTCTTTCTAAAATGTGCAAACATATATATATATATATATATATATATATATATATAGAGAGAGAGAGAGAGAGAGAGAGAGAGAGAGAGAGAGAGAGAGGTGGTGAGGGGGGGGGGGAGATCCACTTCTCATACAGTGCCGTATCAAATTTTTGATACAGTGATCTGTATCAAAGTTTTACGCCATTTTCTCAGATGAAAAAGAAGTATATATATATATATATATATATATATATATATATATGCATGAACCATTTTACATAAACCAAAGAAAGCAACTGCTACCACTATTATTTTGTTTCATATAATCGTATAAAAAATACAATCAATATACTCAACAGCACAATAAAAACTGCAGTTCAAGAATACGGAAACATATAATTCAGGCAAATCATTTGACAGACTTGAAGTCCAAATGCTCATTTTGGTTGCATAGTTGAGGGGTTAAAAAAGAAAAGAAAAAGATAACGGCGAATTCTTGAGTTGCTAGCTGTTACATATTTATTGTTGAATCGAGAATCAACTAAACCGCAACATTTTGGTTCAAGCGGTTGATCATCCCAACAGATCATTAACTTCTGTTGTCCCTTGGACGTACTAATCTATAATCTAAGCTTAAACTAAAACGCGTTGGTAGCTAGAACAGAGCAAGCGAGGACTGGTGGATATGAAAAAACTCAGCTCCTTAGGCGACGACCACTCTATTCAGTTGCCATGCATTGACCTAAATTTGCTGACATGAACCAGCTCCCTGCAAAACTTCCCGCTTTGAAACCTGCCATGGCTGTGCTTCCACTGGAACCTGCTTCGATTTCGTAGGGCATCAAAGCTGAAGGTTAAGCTTCTCAAAACAGACGACAACGATAACAGGCCCTGCAAAATCTCCAAGAGCACAACCTGTGGAAAGTCATGAAAAAGTTTTTTTCATTAATAGAACTATGCAAGGATCCAGACATGCAATGAGCTATAATATATGGCTGAAGCCTTATCCTGTATATACTTTTTTTTCCTATCCATATTGCAATTAGGATACAAGCTTTGTAGTCGTCGTTGCATATTGTAATTAGGAGAACAAAAAACCACCATCAGATGCCCACTGACAGAACCAAATAAATGATGCCACACCTACCATGGCTAAACGGGTCATCAAGGGGCTGTTTGGTTTGGCGAAGTGGTGCGAAATTGAAAAATCTGAAAATCGACATTTTGCGTATGTATTGCGGTGAAGTGGAACGAAGTAAAAAATCTTTCGTTTGGGTGCTTTGAAGAAGTGGAGGTTAAAAGTGAAAAATCCTAAAGTAGGCGTTTGTTTGGTTGTTGAATTGAGTGTGTTGAAGTGACATGAATAGTAAATTTTCTTTTTTGTTAAAGTAGTGATTAAATGTTCCTCCAACCTAACACGCAAAGTGGGAATGATGATTTCCCACTTCCTCGCTCCACTTCGAAGGAAAAAAACTACGATTTCGTGACATACAAAATTTACTGTTCATGTCAAATCACAGTAAATTTGGTTTGCAAATTCTCCAACCAAACACGTGAAGTGGTCCAAAATCCAAATTTTGGTTACTTCCGTGTTCCAAATCTGCGAACCAAACAACCCCTAAGTATAGACTATATGAGAACCAATCCTTACATATGGGTGGTTTTAGATTATGTTCTACTGGACGCTAGGCAAGACGAGACGACAAGACACCTGCCTCGCCTAGGCGCCGCCTAGACGTCCGTCCAGACTTTTTCCTTCTTTTTTCTGCAGAATCCAGCCGCAGCAGCAGCAGCAGCAGCATGTGCACTTCCAGCAGCAGCGGTGGGTGCACTTCCAGCAGCAGCTCTAATCAAATGTGACCCCAAAATCCTGCAGCAAAAGAAAAGAACACTAGCAAAAGAATGGAAAAAAAACACTAGCAAAAGAAAAGAACAAAAAATCGCAGATAACAAAATTGTAAAAAAGAAGAAGGGGAAACAGTTGCAAAAACGAAGAAGAAGAAGGAGAAGGAGAAGGAGGAGGAGGAGAACACAACATCTGCTTCTATTGTTTTCACTTAAAAAGAAAACCTCAAAAGAAACGGCAATAACCATCAAAAGAAGAAGCGGCAGCAACAATAGCTGGAGAAGAAGAAGAAGGAGAAGGAGATTATCCAGATCCGGATCTCCTGCAGCAGCTATCGGGTTCTGCTTTCTCCTTTTCTTTTTGTGTTCTTGCTTTTTTTTTTAAGAAAGTTGGCAGCCAACCCTTGTCCGCCTAGGCGCACCTTTGGCTCCTTGGTCGCCTCTAGGCGCCCGCTTAGACGCGCCTAGACGTCCACCGCTCGTAGTCTCGTTTTCTTCTCCAGGTCGAGGCGCTCCTCTTCTGACCTGCACGGCTAGGCGCGTCCAGGCATCATCCGTAACAACATAGGTTTTAGGTCTGTTATGGGATTGTCGTTGCTTTTCAAAAGTTGACATTTCTTACCGCAGCCTCCCACCTGCTGTCGAAAGTTACCCCGGCTTCTCAAATTTTTTTTATACTGTTGTTACCCAACATCTTTTGGACTTCTTTTCAGAATAAATAAGCATAAGCACCCAATACAAGCAATGCCAAACCCAAACTTAGTCCCATCGTTAGTTAGCTGACAAAAGCTAATTTATTTCCATCTCAAAATGAAGGTGGTTTTCATCTCGTTGTTAGTCCAATCAAACAAGAGACAGAGGGTCATGAGTGTTCATTATAGATTTTTTTCGATTAATTTCCAAGAATAATTCTCATAAAGGTATCACATGATACACCTTAAGGGCTCGTTTGGATCAAGGTTTTGTATTTCTAGGAATTTATTTTCTATTCTTTTTCCATGGGAAAGGAATTCAACATTCTCATACCCATGTTTGGTTAGATTATGTTAGAAATATGATAAAAGAATGTTAATTTATTTAGTTTTCCATAAATACACTTTCATGCTTCTATTATTTAAATTTATATGTTTGGGATAGAAGTTAAAATTTTGAAAGTAAAGTAAGGGTGTTATTGTCCAAACAAAATATTCAACAACATTCCTAGGAAAGCAAAACTATTTTCAAGGGGGCCTTGGGAATTACTTTCCCGCAACAATGGGAAAATGAAGCCCCTCCTATTCCCCCCTAATTTCCAATCCTACACATACCAAACAAGGGTAAGGAATCTAAAACCCATTCCCAAGCCTCAAAAACTTGAACCAAACGCCACCTAACAGTTAGCCAAAATGTATGTTTATGGTAAGAGTTTATTGAGAAATTCAGGCAAGTTAATGATCACAGCAAACCATGGATTTGAACGAAATAATCCTATCTAAGAGTTATGTGGAAAGTTCTTGCTTACCGATCCACTGGCCAGTTGAAGGGTGAAAGAGAGCACCAATCCCTGCCCCAATAGATGCACAGATTAATGATGAGGTGCACTTAACAGCTGCTCCATATACCTTTTTCACATAAAGTCTGATCTTTTCTCTTTTATCTGCAACTTCAGCTTCAGTTGCAGACCTACGTATAAAGCACCTGTAGAAGTCGATCACGATTTGGACGATCCAAGATGCAGCCACCCCAAGCATATGTCCTGTTGATTGCAAAGTAAACGTTCACACAACAAGACAGTGGTTAGCTTAGAAGTGGAGTGGCTTAGGAGGAAGAAAAAAAACTAAGAAAAAGAAGATTGAAAAGAACTGAGTAGCTTAAAAATGAAGGGTATCATGACACAAAAGTTAAACCTCTGAAAGTTGTTCTGCTGACACTGAAAATGAAGTATTGAGTTGATATTCCCCGTGCAGCCTTGCGCTTGGCTGATCTGGAAACATCTGACAATCATGATATGTCAGCCGCCTTAAAGCATCTTCATTTCAAAATGCAAATAGAAAACAAGAAGCCAAAAATGCTTCCTACAACAAAATCAATTTTGCATCAGAAACTGAATAAGAAGACTTCCACTATTAATTTATAAACAACTTTCACAAATAATTATTATTTATAACATGATGAGCTGAAATTTTGAAAGGAGAGGACTCTTTAAGTATGACAAGAAGTTTATGAGATTTACAACTCCGCCTTCCATCCTCATTTTTTCCGTAATAAAAGCAGGAAGCAATGTTACCTCAGACAAACCCGACCTGATCCAAACCAAACCAATCTCATCTGCTTCTACTTGCCAGATTCAAACACCTGATCCAAACCAAACGGTCGAAGTGGGTTTGGTTAAAAGGTTTAAAGGGGCAGACCTGAGTTTAGGTTGGCCTCAACTCCAACCCATCCCTACTTGCAGTCTTCTTTACAAACACACAAAGGTAGAACAAACATCTTTCACTTAATCAAAAGCCTTGCCCTCATCACAATAGAGAGTAAGGGCAATAAACAGCAATAGAGAGTCAGGGCAATAAACAGGAGTAGCTATAGTTGTAGAAAAACTGGCAACAATGTTGCACTGATATGAAAAGAGAACCGGATGTGGCATGATAAGGTCCACATCCTTATTGCCAGTCTGCAATAAACGCATGCACTGACACGGAAAGAAAAACGGATGAAACATGATATGGTCATACCATTACGGCATCTCTCTCTTACAAATCTAAGTTATGCACATACAATCATAGATGTGTCTCCCTCTCGATTGCCAACATGTCCACATTTTTCAAAAGGGGGACGATGTTTTCCACCACCGGATTGGATACAAAATGGTCATCAAGATTGAGAATAGAGATATTCATGTAATAAAACATGTATGGTCAAATTTCATGTGATAATCTCCAACCCATCAATCGGATCGTCTCAAATGCTTTGAAAACCGTTAAAATATGACTTGCTTGAAATTTAGCATTAGAACACTGAAATTCCCTCTAAATTTTGAAATATAACATGCCCAAGTCCCACTAACCCTCACCAATAAAAAACCTCGGTCAAAGTCCCTACCAATACACCAAAACTCCAGACTTCTAGAGTCCATGATGAGGGCTGAGGGATTTAATCTTCTATTCTTGCAAAATGCATGCGTCATTTGAACACCTTTTTTTGTGGGGGTTGAGAAGTAGACTTTGCAACAGTATTTTCTCTTAAATCCGCTTAAGATGCATGCCAACCTTAAAGTTTCTGCCACTAAACCAAAATCAGGAGTTATAATAGGGTTGAGAAATTCGTTTTTTATTATTCTAATATCAATTCCTCATCCTAAGTAGTTTAGAAATTCAAGAGAGCAACAAAAAACTTAGTACTTTATAAGGGAAGAACCTCGCTTTTTTGAACTAATACCCACAGAAATAATCAATCACAATCAAGATAATATTAATAAGAGTACACTTGAGACATGGGTTTGAGATCTGGCACATCAATATAACAATTGAAACTAAGACGTGCTTTCACGTCTCTTCACATAACTATGTTTCACTATACTAGAAGGGACAATTACCTTTAAGAAGTTTCCAGGCCATTCTTTGAGAAACATAGTGGACGGCTAGCCTTTCCAGCACCCTTCTAGTTGTGACAACAGTTATCTGCAATATAAAACAAAAGATGATAAGATGAAGGCAAAACAAATTATCCTAATAAGTGGTACATACATAAAAGGGTTGCTAGCAGAAGTACACATAATAGGCACTATCACCACGGGCAATCTTTCTGAGTTCATAGAAAGATAAAAGGAAAAATTACAAATTTTTAATGTGCTCATACAAATGGGCAGTGTCAATTCTTTTAGTGTTTCTTTACTACTAAGGGATAAAGAACATCTCGTTAAGAATAACCTTTATTAGATAAAAGAAAAAGATACTTTATACACATCCAAGAGCTTTGTTAGATCCAAAGTATATATTGTTTCAGTTATTTGAGGATAGATCAAGTTCTTTTCTATAAACGACTTTGTTATCTAATATGAAAATATTGTTCAGTATTCTTGTTCTTGGTTGCACGGTCAAGAGTTACACATCTAAATTCAGCTTGAATATGGTCAGATTGATGTTGGGAGTATATCCAGCTTTACCTAAAAATAGTAAGGTAAAGAAAAAGATCATAGGTAATGGAGCACCCATAAGCGGAGGCAAAGAGGTAGGCTCAAAGAGATCAGAGAAGTCCAGCAACAAAGAGATTGATGGTCACCTCTGTGTGAAACTGAGTTCTCTATTGAAGTGGTGGGAGAAGATAAAATAAAATTCAATAGCATAGATCAGATCGAGGCCATCTTGTAGATAAAATTCGACCAAACCCAACACAAAATGTCAATACTGATGACATTGGTATCAGATTTGGGTTATATTTGCTAGAACAAGTCATACTTCAGGCCCTTTTGTATGTTATACCAAAAGTATGTTAGTATAACTGAATATATGAATCTGTTAGCCAGTCCAGTTCCAACCAATGCATAGAAAACATAAATAAGAAGTGAAAAGGGGAGCTGATGTTTTCTCTGGCTCAAAGAAAAAAGAGTCGGTGGGAGATAAACCTCACTGTCGTCCATTCATGCCAATGACTTCTCCACCCTTCATGCCGATCTGCACTGCCGTCCATCAAATAACACTACTTTTTATCTGATTTATTTCTTTTTGTTTTTTTTTTCTTTCCTTATGAAGAGATTATTTTGTTTCTTTATTTCATTCTCTCTTTGTCCTGTAATATAAATTTACGTTCCGTGAACTTATTTGTCAGCAGAGATTAGAGTTTTATATTTCTATTAATTACAACAATGCAGATATTTAAAAAAAATTCCCCCTTGTTTTCTGATACAACTTCTAAACTTTAATATATGGAAAGATCCTGGACTGCTACTATCTTTTATTTTGAGGTATTATCTTCATGGGAATTCCAGTAAGAATTTTAAATTACTAGTTAACTTGAACACATATCCCAGCATACATGAATACACACAACATGCAGACTCACGGACAAGCATGCAGGCGTGCACAAATGCCTATGTTGCACAGACAGTTGTGAAGGATCTGTGTCCCCTACAAATCTGCTACGGATTTGGCAAAATTCGTTCGTGTGTGTGTGTGTGTGTGTGTGTGTGAGAGAGAGAGAGAGAGAGAGAGAGAGAGAGAGAGAGATTTTGGACCTTTTATGAAGCTCCAAATAATTAGTTTAGATTCATAGCACCTAAATTTGATCAAAACAGATCAACTTTTGTGAAGTTTTAAAAATGATGACAGCTTGCAAGGTTACAACGAAGGAGTTTACATTCATCGAGATGACCTAGAAAGATGAAAATGAAAGAACAAAGTGTGGACAAGATCACCTCACGGAAAATCTGCTTCACTGAGTTCTGGAGTGGGACAATCAGATCTGGCTTATCTACTGGACCATCTTCAAGGAAATCATCATCATCTTCTACATGTGGGCGAGGTTCCAGAAGAGGTAAATAGAACAACAAAAATGACCTCAGGGATGTCATGGCAAGAGACTTCAGTCGAAAGGCCGAGAACAGAGGCTTTATCTCGAGAGGGTATTCTTTCGTTCTGTATGTAATAGACTCATGATGAAGTATACTTTCGGGAGAACTGCATAAATCAGGAATGTAATCCTCGCCCAATGTTGCAGCAGCATCGCAATAGGCAACGGATAATCCTCCATCCCTGAAAACAAATATGAACAAGATGTTATAGGATTGAGGATGGGTTTTTCACTAGTATTGCATACTTTTGGTTTACTATTATGAAATAATGCATCATGCCAAAAATCTTAAATTATGAGTATGACCCAAAAGGATTGAAATTTTGCCTTCACATACTCTAGAATCACATTTGCTACTTAATACAATTAGAATATTATATCACATAACATTTAACAAAGTTTATGACCGACTGTCGACCTGACGTCAACCATCTATATTAGTGCCAAATTCCTAGCCAAGGTAGCTATCAAGTATGAGAGGGTCGTGCCATAAAACCTAGATAGCCAGTTGGAAGGTAGATAGATCTTCCTTTCATATTGCAATTTAAGCTCATGCAACAACATCCTCCAAGTTCCCCCTATACTATTAACGAGTTTAGACGAAGAGATAAGATCATACAATTTTTTATAGTGAATTGCATTCATTTCTATGATACAATACGCCAAAGGGTGAAGGAATGATGATCTCATTCATCTCTACAAGGAATTGTCAAATCTTGCATTGAGTTTCTTATGCTCTGTAAGTGACCTCATTCTCATGGACGAAGGCTGGATGATGATGATGATCTCTCTCCATAACCCCATCTCTCTTCCTTTTATTTTATTAAGATAAAAATATATGATTTTTCTCCTTTCGAACTCCTACATCTAGTATTGATCTCTTCTTTATCCAAGTTTTTTCACTTCTACTTCTCCATGGTAGCACCTGATACTATTAATATATGTTTTGGGTCAAGCTCTATCCCTTGTGTGTATGCCTACGCAACAAAAATCTAATTGACTATCATTCATGTTGCTCTAATTGGCTATCATTCATCCTCGTCATAGTCGACATGATGGTACTAAAATCTCGAATGAACCGAAGCTAAAACGTCGTCAACCCATGGAAACTTCGTACCTCTGCTACGGTCTTGCTACGGTCTTTGGTGTTGACCACTCCCAGATTGCATAAACCTTCTCCTCATCGACATAGATGCACCCTCACCAACGATGAACTCGAGGAAAAAATATCATTGACATTATAAAGTAACAATCCTTCAAATTGACGTAAAGTTGGTTTTACTTTAGCACATCAAAAACCCTCCTCAAGTTCTCCAAGTGTTCGTCACAGTCATAGTTTAGATTAATATATCATCAACATAAACCACAACAAATTCACCAATAAAAGGTCGTAGCGATTGATTCACGACACATGAAAGTACTTGGTGCCTTGGACAATCCGAACGGAATAACTATCCACTCAAACAACTCATCCCGCGCCTTAAACACCGTCTTCCGCTCGTCCCCCGGTAGGTGTGTATTTGATGGTAGCTGCTTCGAAGATCTATCTTGGAGAAGCTTTCGGCCCTGATATAGCATATCATCCGGTCGCATTATTGTAAACTTGTAGCCGATCGTGATCTTGTTGATCGTACGGTTGTATACACACATCCGTCGATTGTTGTCCCTCGGTGTCAATAGTATTTGATCCACGCACAGACTAATGCTCTCTATAATGTCCCTTATGTAATAAGTCCTCCACCTTCTTCCGACGAATCTAGTTTTCCCGCAGACTCATATAATAGTGTGACAAGTTCGGCAAACTCGTTCCGAAAATCAGATTGATGCGGTGTTGGATATCAGGCATGGGTGGTAGCTCTTCAGGAAGCTCCTCTGTGAGAATGTCACAAAACTCATCGAGGACTGGTTGTACCTCTATTGTAATTGCTACCCTTCGTTGACTATACGACCTCTATGCTCTTGTTCACCACCAATATATGCACCTCTCGAGCCTTCACGAAATCCGCTTATGCTTCCTTCGGTTATTCCATCGATGAAAAAAGTGTTTCCTTCTTCTTGTCAAGATTCGGCTCTGGTACTCCTTTTCGAAAGTGTGTGTACTTTGCCCTGTCCTTCACCAGCCAATACATGTTTGTCACGCCCGTTTTGCTTCGCCCCAATATCGAACTAGCATGGCCAACCAAACAATATATGACTGACGTCAAGCACGTCCACAATGTCACATTAGATCTCGTCTCTATAGGTGTTGATAGAGAAAGGAACTCAGTACACTCGGTCACCCTGATGCTTGGCATCTTCTGAACCCACACAACAAAGTACAAGTGTGGGTGCTTCTCCAATGTCAAACCTGAATTTAGGACCTTTGGTCGGCTAATAATGCTCTCCTGGCAACGTTGTCGACCACAAACCTAAACTGCTTACCATTGACGGTACATCGGGTTCAAAAGAGCTTGTTTTATTGCAAGGAATCTCCGAGCTTGGTGCTAACATAATCTTTCATACTTCACCAAGGGTCATTCCTTCCTCCTTGGACTCGTCGGGGCCGTAGTTGATATCATCACTCGTCTCTTCGTTGGACGCTTCACGTTTAGCGTAAGCCACATGCTTTCTCCATAGACAATCACTTGAATGGTCACCCAGTTGATTGCATTTGAAACACTTGCTAATAACAGGTGTGGCATATTGGTTGTTAGGACAGGTAGTAACCTCAATAAGTTGCTTTTCCGTCATCTTCTCCGTCGTCCTATCCTTTTTCGGTGCTTCATCCGTTGCCTTGTTCTTGGGCCAATCCACCATCTCCGATTGCTACTTTGATCTATCACCTGACTTCCTCTTCTCTTGCAGCAATCACTCATCAAGATATCTACTGTCCTTTAGTCTCGTCGAGATGGTTTTGCTCGACAAGTTGCAAAAACAATGCAGTATACTCATAACGCTTCCTTGCCCATGTCCACACCTCTAGTAATGATAGAAAATATATTGCTTATAGTCATCGGGTAGGAAGCACGCCATCAGCTTCTTCTGCACCTTCCTCCATGAGGTGATGTCTCTTTCCTTTCCGCCTACTCTCGTCCTGCAGTCTATCTCACCAAGTCGATACCCCTAACTTCAATGGGCAAGCCGCCAACTTCACCTTCTTGTCTACTGGAATTTTCATGTAGTCGAAGAATTGGTTCACCTCCTACAACCAATCCATGAATTCCTCCATATCGAGATCACCATGAAAGATCGAAACATCGACCTTCAACTTAAAATCATTTCACCTCCCGTACAGACCTTTCTGACGACCATCACATTGGTAAGTGTAGCTATCGTAAAACTAATTTCAGCCTACTGCAAAAATTGTTCCTCCCTAGTCATCATATTGATCGCACACGCCGATCGTCGTAGTCTCATTGGCCATACAACATATCACCGCCACGATCGTCATTACGATCCAGTCTGCTGAGATCATCGAACTCCTCGCTGGAGTTAGATGTGTCTACCTGAGCCCTCCATGGATGATTCTCTCACGTTGGTAGTTCTCCATCTTCATGGAAATAGCTGGCATTGTTCACCCGTGATACCGTTTCTAGATCACGAATTGATTGAGTCAACGGTTCCTTCCCGATTGCCTACGCTTGTTGGACTCGCTGGACGAGTACAACGAGACTTCAATACGGAGGATCGCTACAAAGAGACCTGCAACCCCTTGTCCTTCGTTTGGGAGTTGTTGGTCACGGTCGTTGTTGTACCATGCCTCACGACACGTCGAAGCTATGATACCACCTGAAGTAGCACAGAAACGTCGATCGCTGAAACCAACAACTCAAGATAACAATGACTAAAATCCAAATTCTCAAACACGAGAATCAAAAGAGAAAACTCTTTATTGATAGAGAAAACAATACAATCAAACTTGATTCCACTTTTTCTACAAAGTTCCATCATAAAAGAAATATAACTTATTCTCTAAGATAGACTCCTAAAGATACTAGGAAAAAGAAAAAAGAAAAATAGTCCAAAATTTAGCTTAAATTAGGTTCAGTCGTCTTGAACCGGTGTTCTGGTTTGCCCAACCGGAATACCGGTTTTTCCATCACCAAATATTGCAAAAATTGGTGTTCATATTGTTCTATGATACCCCTGACCGGTATATTGCTGGTGTATCGGTCAAAGACCCAAATTGGGTCGAGGTGCTTATTAACGTCCGTGTCATCTACCTCCAGTCATCTAGATTTTATGGCATATGACCCCGTCATTCTCATATAGCTACATCGGCTAGAAATTTGACACTAATATAGCAGATTGACGTTGACGTCAGGTGGACAGTTGATCAAAAAACTACGTCAAATGTTTTATGGAGCTCACTTAAGCTCCATAGCAAAACCACATTCTGATTGGAGAAGGCTTCATGATGATAGCTTTTTATACATAGAAGAAGAAAAAAGGTAGTGGTGTGCAAATGAAAACAACAATTGTAGAACTCAGATTTCAGAAAAATATTTCGGCATCCACCATCAACTTCTATACCAAGCAAATGGTATCGACATCGCCTCGATCCAAATGTAGCGCATGAACAAACAAATCAGACACCGGCTACGGAGAACCCTAGCCCCCGGTGACTGCGGCTCACGGTGCCACGTGTCAGAAATCTAATGGTAGAGGGATCTACCTGAGTCTATATTTAAGAAACTAATGACCGATTGGCTTCCGATTTCAACCAAGATCAACAAAACAGCAACGGAACATCCAAATATCAAAGAAGAAGAGGAAGAGGAAGAGGGAGAGGGATATCTTAACCTGAATAGGAATCGGGAGGCGAAGGGTCTCCCGGCGGCGACTGTGGCGGCGGCGGTGGAGGCGGCGACGGTGGCGGAGAAGAGGCCGTGGGAGTGGACGGAGAGGCCCTGGTTTCTCTTCAGCAGATCGAGGACCAGCGCTACTCCCGCCATTAAAGGATGGAAGAACTCGAGCTTTGAGGAGGAGGAGAAGAATAAAGAGGAAGGAAAGAGAAGATTTAGGGTGTCTTTTTTTTTTTTTTACGTTATTCGAGGTATATGTATGGGAAGTATTACAAAGGGAAGGAGCTGAAGTAGGACTGTGTAGGGTGGAGAAATTATTACCCAATCATATAATATCATCGATATATGGTTTCATTTGCTTTTAGGCTAAATTATAACTTAATACCCTCGACTATTCTAAATGTTCAACTTGATACCATCAGTTTTGATACACATAAACTTAATACCATTCTTCTATTTTTGTTCTAACGATGTTAACCGAAATAATATATGACAAAATTATCCTTTCCAACACCCCTCTCAATCTGGCAGCCACCCTCTTTCTTATGCGCCGACAGTTGAAGGGAATGGGGGGGGGGAGAGGGGCGCACAACAGAGAAGAGCAGCAGCAGCAGCAGCAACAACCGCGAGCAGAAGGGGCGCACAGCGGTACGAGCGGGGGAAGTAGGCTTATGGCAGCGGGCGGGAGAAGCGCGGCGAGGAGGGAGGGGATGACGGGGTCCGGAATGACGTGTGTTTTTTTATCATCGGGGGAAGTAGTACACTCCCAACGGGGTCCGAAATGACGTATATTTTTCATCATCGGGGAACATCTTAATTTGATTGTACCCCGAGAATCCATCCATGAATGACATTCGCTCGAAACCGCAAGTATTGTCAATCGTGATTCATGACATTCGTAATGGGCAGAGGGAATTCGTCTTTAGGGCAAGCCGAATTAAAATTTCGGTAATCTATGCAAACCTGAATTTTTTCGTTCTTTTTCATGACTGGAACCACATTGGCCACCCAGTCAGGATGTTGTTGTTCTCGAACAAAGTCGCAAGATATCAGCTTCTTGACTTCTGTCTCGATTGCATCCATCACATCTGGACGAAATCTTCGTTGATGTTGCCTTACCGGCTTTACATTAGGAAGAATGTTAAGCTTATGTGTGGCTATCTGAGGATCTAGACCCGACATATCCTCGTAGCTCAAAGCGAAGACATCAATGTAATCCTTTATAAGCTCCACCAGGGCTTGCCTATCTTCATCGGAGAGACTTTTACTGATTGTCACCACCCCATTTCCAGAGCCGAGTATTTTTTTATATTTTAATTTGGGTTAATTGTGTATTATTTATAATTAATTGTATTTATATTTAAATAGTGATTGTATTATTTTTATATTGATTAATTTAGGATTTTGGCTAGCCAGGACCCATGTCAGACCCTAGTGGACCCATGTCCGACCCGACCCACACCCTTGTGAGACTTATTTTTTGGTTTAAAATATTTATTATATTTTTAGTGGGTTAGTTGGAGAGATTTGGAGTTAGTTTGAATGCTTTTGGAACCCGAAACCCAAAACCCAAGTTAGGAGGGCATTTTGGGTATTTTGGACTTTGGTAACCCTTTATACACACTTGGCCGGCCCTACTTTCCCACACCCGACCACAAACACAGCAGCCCCTCCCATTCCACTCTTCTTCTTCATTTCTTCTTCTTCTCCACTCCTTCTTCTTCTTCCTTTCTACTTTCCACTTCTAGTAAGTACCTATTTTTCTTCCTTCTTCTTCTATTATCCTTGAATGATTAACCCTAATCCTATATTTTTCCCTAATCTAGGTGGGTAGAGCTTAGATTTGGTG
Organism: Iris macrosiphon; assembly: GCA_036927795.1. NCBI lineage: Eukaryota > Viridiplantae > Streptophyta > Magnoliopsida > Asparagales > Iridaceae > Iris > Iris macrosiphon. The sequence continues at coordinate 114,719,549 of JAYESA010000016.1, read as the reverse complement.
TTGGAGCTTGGATTGGGAGCTTGGAAGCTAGTTGTGGTAGATTTGGAGCTTTTTGGAGACTTTGGCTTGAGATTCCAACTCCCAAGAGGTAAACCCTAATTTTTTCCCCTTTTAATTACTCTTATATAGTGTAATTAATAGTTTAGAACATTCCTAGACCCTTAGGCTACCCGTGGGAGGAAGTTGGAACTAGTTTGGTTGAGTTTGGAGACTTTAACATTAGGTTTTGTGTCAATTTTGGGTGAAATCCGAAATTGGCCCAATTTTGGGTGATGTCCTAGGTTAGACGGACCTAGATAGACGTTGTCGGGTGTCTAGAGGGTTAGTGCGTGTCTCCGTTCGGACACGTGAAGCCGTGTCGCAGAGAAACGGGAGTTTCGGGCATTTTTGGGGTTTTCGTCGTCGTCGGTTCTAAGTGAGTGCGCGTTTTCACCACGGGCCTAGAATCGACGGGGTAGCATTTTTTCTAGGATCTAGACATCGTTTAGAACCCGTGGATAAATTTTGGGCTGATTCCGAGTTGGTTTGGTGTGCGTTTCAGGAGGTTTTCCGAACCGCACACCGCATGTTCGTCGAAATGATCGAACGGCCATTTTGACTTGGTTTCTTAGTTTCGGGCTTGTGCGCACGTTGGGTTAGCTTAGGGAAGTGTGTGCTAGAGTTATCAGGTTATATTTTATATATTTATAGGTATTTTTGCGTGTCGGGGTCGTTGGGCGCGCGTTGGTGGGCGTTGTGTGCGTTGTGTTGTGTGTTGTGTGTATGTGAGATATATATATATGTAGATACCTAGGTATATGCATATATGTATTATATATATATATATATATATATATATATATATATATATATATATATATATATATATATATATATATATATTAGCCTAGATTATAGCTAGATATATATATGTTTATCCATAGTTAGTTAGCTAGAGGGGTAGTAGGGTTGAGTTTAGAGAGGTATCTCAATACCTTGAGATATCCAAGGTATTGGGTTTCGAGCGGAGTTTTTGAGCAATTGCCTAGGTTTGAGTTTAGAGATAGGTTTTTATGTATATGTGTATATATTTACGTGTGCTAGCATAGGTTTTAGAGGGTTTAGGCGGAGTGCGTAGCCTAGGTTGAGGTATCGGATACCGAGGGTATCCCGGTATCTCAAGGAGGCTAGTTTGAGGGTTTATTAGCCTAATGACCTAGTTTTGGCCTAGAATTTAAGGGGCACCCTAGTTGACCTAGAGTTGACCGTGGTTGACCCGGTTGACCGCCAAAGGCAACTTTTGACCTAGATTTGACCCATAGTTGACTTTTTGGACCCAGAGTTGACTTTTTGACCCAAATTTCACCGGTTTGACCTAGAACGACCCTAGAAGCCTATTTTTAGTTATTTTATATCTGTTTAACTCATTAGAAACCTGTTTAACCTTGCTTTTCGTAATAGGTCCTTGCGACACCAGTTCGGATCGCCAGTTGCTCAGGACGTCAGGTGAGTACATTCTCTGATGGTTTTCATTATCTGATAATTATTATGATTCAGCTTCTAGTATAGTATCATCTGATTTTTCTGGCACAACACGGGACACGGACTGGTATTTCTGGATTCATTTACTTGCGACACATATATTTTATGTTTCTGGCCTCTATTCTGGAATCACTACTGGCATCACCTACAGGCATCACTACAGGCATCACTCATGTTTCAGGCTGGACTCATCTTGATTTACGTGTCGGGTCTTGGATTCACTTGTATTAGTCGGGGCGGGAAAATACTCGAGTAGACATGTAAACATTCCCATCTGGAATCATCAGGAATCACTCCCTCTGGTCTAATCTGGAATGATAGCAGCCGCGCACCCAGTGCACGGTGAGCCGTACTTACCCCTAGCCGTTTACATGTCGAAACAAGTATTTCAAAGACACCGAGTTCATTCTTTCTAGTCTGGACTCTTTTGCATTTCTTGACTTGTCTCACTTACATGTTTCTGGACTTGACTCACTACATGTATTTCATGCTGGACTCACTACACGTTCATGTGCACAGATTTGATCTTAGCTTAGATTTCCTGTATCTTGCTCTGATATTCATGCATCTTTACCTTTATGCACCAGTGATACATGTATATTTTCTTATTTCATACTTGCTTCATTCTTCTTGCTACTTGCTATAACTGCTTTATAGTTTTTATCATTTAAATGGAACTACTGTTAGAGATGTACTTGCTCCAGTCCTGACTGGACATATTTTTTCAGAGTATCCGAAGGAGTGGTGTCCAACGTTTTATGGACCTGAGCCTGTCGATGGTGCAGACAGGGACCCTCTAGTTTATGAGTGATTTCTGGGTTGGTAGCCGGGATCACTAGGACCTTGTTATTATTTTTATTAGCTTTTAGCACCGGATTTATCTCCGGTTTTGGATTGAGACCTTGTATTGTATATTATTTTGGATGATGTATTATTATTATTGATGCTGTGGTTGTTGTAGTAGTTGTTGTTGGTTAGACTTTATAGTTGTTAGACTTTTTGTTATCTTATCGTGCTTAGATTCGTGATTGAGTATATTATGATTATCATTATGATATTGCTCCTCCATTTGGAGTTGAGATCTTGATAGGTTTATATATTGATTGCGTGAGATTGATATCTAGATAGTTGACCTAGACAGCGTTCTACCGCCGATGCTGTGGCGTAGGCTGGACGTACCCACGACTCATGCCCGATTTTTTGGGTGCGGGTCGTGACTATGATGAAGATCGATTTTGGTATAGATTCTTCTCCTACGTTGACCTGAATAATTTTATCCTCTGTAGGAGGTTCATATTGTTCAAAAGAAGCTCCCATTGTGAATCCATAAGTTGTGTCCACGGATCATTCTCGAAGGGTTCTAGTAATTGATCATCCCCGTCGTCTGGGTCGGCTGACACCATGTTGACAGACAGCAAGTTTGAAAACATCACCTATGCTTCCATCAGAATCCTAGGATAATGATTCGAAAGAGTGAGAAGGTGTTTCTTCATCTGATTTTGATATTTCAGGAGCTGGAGGAGTGACATAGCCCAAACCCCTACGTGTTCGCTGATAGTAGGTTTCAGGCTTGCCTTTTGGAGAAAAGTGACCTATAGGAGTGCGTCGACCTCTTCCATAGTTGAACCCTTTATCAAACTTCAGATTGTAGCCCATATTTTGAATAATATTCTTGGTAGGCCGACTATAACGATAAAGTTGTACTTTTTGGTGTCTTCATTCGAGTCGTTGGTTTGCGACACCTTTTTAATTTTGGCTTTACCAAAGATTATCTGATGATCTTTGTCCCGACTTGTCGGGAAAACAAAGCAAATGCCGTCAGAGGACCTGAATGATGTGCTTGTCTGGAATGGATATAGCACCAGGATAGACAAAGGTTCATAAGCATACATGGCTTCTAAGAAGTCTCTAGCAAGAGGGTCAATATCGACATAGTGCGAAGGAGTATCTGCTTTATTTATAAAATACAAGATCTCTTCTTCCTCTACATAGTCAACTGTAGGCTCAGCTTTGACAACTGGCTTAGAAAGATTAATAACAAGTGGAGGGCTTGTCGAAGCAGACTGCTTATTGTGAGGCAGATTAATGACGAGTGGAGGCTCTGCAGGCCTACTTGAGGTGCCGATTCCTCGTGCGTTGACTTGCGGAGGTGAATGACAAGAGGCTCTTGAGGTGCTGATTCCTTGACTTTTTCCTCACGCGTTGACTTGCGGAGGTGAATAACAAGAGATTTCGAAGGACTCAGACGAGTTGTACGTCCTTTGACCCAGATCATAAGGGGTTCTTCAGTTGGAGTGATTTCAGCCTCATCATCTGTAGTGTCCCGCTCCGTGTTGGCACTATGTACAAGAGAGATCCATTTGCTGGCTTAAGAGGAAGCCTTCCTGAAGAGATCCCTATTGGGACACAAGACGATTGATCTTGGTGAGTGGGCAGAACTTCATTCTCTTATTCTTTCACGCCTAATAAAAGAATCTGGTTTTATAAATGCTTGTGCTAAGATTAGTGTTCATAAGAAGAATGATAGAATCTGACTCTGCATGCTTAATTAGATAACTATTTATGCTTTAAGAACGATTGCCTGCTTGATTTATAGAATAAATGATTATTGATATACTTAACAAGAAAACTTATATCCTTGTCTAAAAAGATAGAACCATTGCAACGCTAAGTATAGAAATGAATATTGCATGCTAAGTTACACGGTCACCGTAATCGAACGAACCATTGCCATGCTAATAGAATAGAGTAAAAGAATACTTGAACATGTCTCTATATCAAATGCTAAAGATAGAATATAACTACATGCTTAGTTAAAAAAAGATATAGAGAGATAGAAGAACCGTTGCCATGCCTGTTTAACAAGAGATTGCTTCCATATTTTTTGTATTATTATTATAAAGATAGAATTGTATGAATAACTTATAATATGCTTAAGAGATTGATATGAATGATAAGACTAGTAGTGCACCATGAGGATCGGTCCTACGGGATCTTGGGGGTGTGGTTATTAGAAGAGAAGAGAGTTATATAGAAACCTTATATGGTTTGGCCGCGACTGTATAAAAGAGAAGATGAAAAGATAGAATATGTGCATTGTTCAACTGTTACATCATAGTATTTTATCTGATAAAAATGTCATGCATTGGTCTGACAACTTGTGCACAAGGTATCAGGTCTCTCGGACGGTTCTCGGGACACTGTGGATCGTTCGTCCTAGGAGAGATAATCGAGGGTATTAGTGAGATGGGATTGTATGTCTCAATTGCTAATAGCCCTATTATGTCATTAGTGAGATTGGTTTGTATGTCCCAACTGCTAATCCCGAGGAACCAACACTCGAAAACCATCATGTAGTTAGATCGCATGCTAGGTTAGCCTTCTTGCATACCTAACTGTTTGATGCAGAAACGAACAGAGAACAGTACCTTATATGTATATGCAAATTATTTCTAACTTTTATGTCTGTTGCAGGGATAACCGTCTGACCGAGGGTAAGGATCACTGAATAAGTGATAACTAGTTATTGCTTATGTTCCTTATCAAAACTGCTCCTAAGATTTATTGTTTTACATAATTATGTTACTACTGCCTTGAACTGATATAAATAGTCCACTAGATGCACTACTGTCTTGAACTGAGATGAATAGTCCACTCGAGATAGCTTATGTTCCTAAGAGTCAATGAATACGGTTCACAATATATGCTGCGCACTGCATGATAGAGTAATCATTTTTCTATGCTTGAATGAATTGAATATGGAACTCCGATTTTAAAGATGTTTTCAAAAAGAAGAATCTGACTTGATCCCGTACTGCATGAAATAAACATAGGTAAAAAGTAGCAAGATCAGTAGTAACGTAATATTTTATCACATGCTTACTTAGTGTTGGTTTTAGATAGTGTTGCTTATGTTCGTTGCTTTTATACTCACCAGTACTTTCCCCAAAATGCTAACCCCCACCAGTTCTGTTTGCAGGTGCTGGATTGTTCGAAGAGGTGATAGAAGATCTCCATACTCAGGAGCCGAATATATGGAGTCTATGTCTTGAGCTGCATTGAGATATTTTCTGTATAAATGAATGTAATGTATGGAATGATGTCATTGTACTCTGAGAGATGTAAGCCAATTGGAAATGTACTGAAAGCTTGTCATTATTTCAGTTATCAATAAAGAGATTGTTTTCTTATACCATTGTGTTCATTTATTTTTTTGCATATTGTGCCGCTGCTTCTAACTTTGTATAGCTTATACTGTGATTGTTCAAGCCTTGGCCTTGTGCAAGCGCAACTTAGGATTGCATGACATTATGTCCATGCGAGGACGATCGGTTCCTCAAGGCACCATGCGAGGACGATCGGCCCTTGCGAGAATCGGGGTATAACATTATCAGCTTCATTAGCCTCTTCTTCCAGGTATTCTATGTCATGCCCTAATTCTGGAGAATCGTTAACCGTCCCCTGGGCGTGATGCCATGCGAGCGTAAGGCGCACCCACACAAGGCCTAGCATAATGATAGTTGTTTAGAAACACATCAGCAGAGTTCAGAAGCTAAATATTTGAAGTTAACACGAAAAAAAGTTCTCTTTATTGATAATGTACATATTTGATACAGACTCTTAACTCAAAAGTAAGGGGTGCCGCGCGGGCTTACAAGATGGACGCAAAATGAGATAGTCGTTCCATACATTACATCCTTTACTAGAACTTCAAAATATAATAGACACATTCGGGCGAAGCTATCGCCTTTCCTCGGAGCTGCATAAAGGGGTGCACGAGCTCCAGATGTTTTATACAAGTTCCAAAAGGCACGAACGGATTGCGTCGAGTACTGGACTGGTTGGGGGAGGAAAAAGCTTTGGCTCCTCGTCGCGTCACCTTGGCTCGGGGAACCTGCTGCAGCGAGGGTCAGTACTTTAAAAAGTACCGGTGAGGGCGAGCTAACCCAACTAACCAAATTGACACAATATTCAGGTGAGGCAAACAAATTATTAATGTAGACTTTCTATCTTGCCTTAGTTCAAGTTATAGCATGCAATATATATCACGCCCTGATTTCGTGGAATCGATAGTCGTTCCCCGGGCGTGACGCCGTGCGGGCCTAGGTTGCGCACCGCACAAGGCTAAGTTATTTTGCATAGCGAGCACATATTCAGAGTACGCAGATAAGTTAAAACACAAGTTGAAATATGAAAAAGTTCTCTTTATTGATAATAAACATCTATTATAAACTCTTGAACGAGTCATATGATTGCCGCATGGGCTTATAGAAGTTGACACAAAATGAGATAGCTGTCATGTACATTACATCCTTTACTAAAACTCAAAATAAGGACCTCTAGCCTGGATAATGGCTTTACTTCTGAGCTGCATTGAGTTTAGGTTGTAAGCTCCTGTCTTCAAAATGCTTCAAAAGGTAGCACGATCAAGATGCGCCTACAGCTGGACTGGATTGGGAAGACGACTTCGGCTCCTCGCTCGGATCTCCTTAGTGCGGAGAACCTGTTTCGACGAGCGTCAGTACATCAAAATATACTGGTGAAGGCAAGCTAACCCAACTATACTAATCAAAATGTTATTTATATGAAGCATGTATATTATTTGTGGTCTTTCTATCTTGCCTTAGTTTGTTTTACAAGCAGAAATAATATAGAATTTACTGAAATGAACTTGCCATCGTTCGGTGATATTTACCTGCCCGTCTGAACTACCTGCACAATACTTACCATGTCCTTTCCTGCCACAAAGACACAAGTTAGCTTTGCACAGGTTTAAATATACGAGGGGATCACTGGTGTATTCCATAATGGACGATATAGTCTATGGACGAGGATGGTATGCAATGAAAGTAAATGGTGGCGCTGCATAATCCCGTCCGGAATATGAGACTATCGTGAAGTTCCATCCGGATCGGATCGGTGCCAGTGCCCCAACGACCGTCCACAGGAACCCAAAGGCCTTATGTACAAGTTGTCCGTGATCAAACGACATCTATATATTAAGTTAACCGTTCATGCAGTTGAGGCAACACAAGTACAAGACAAGTAGTAGTGCATGATTTATTTTGCATAGTCTTTCTGTTCAGTTTATTGCATCGTAGGATGAGTTCAGTACATAGCACAATTTAAAGAAGAAGTAAATATTCTACCTTGTATTTATGCATATAATGAACATTCTAAATGAACTAGCATGCAGCAAGGTAACCGTTCACAAGTTGATTGACAAGCAATAATAATCTAAGTTTATACCCTTTTTAACTTGACATCTTTTAGTTATTATGGTATCGTTTGATCGGGGCAAGCAAGAATACAAGATTTTAAATGTGAAGATTTGGAAGAAGGGCCAACTGAATCGAATATAAGCCACTCACTAGTTGGTTGGAAGGAAGAAAGGAAAGAGGTGCTTTAAGACTCCGCTCGTGCGTCGCCTACTGCTCATTCACCTGCATTGCCACGCACAGCTGATTAATACCTCTTTTACTCTTTCCAAATCTCAGAATTGAAGTGCAGTTCAATGAATGAAAACAATGAAATCCATCGAAATAGTTCAAGAAATCACAAGCAAATTCGAAAATCAATTCAAGCACGAAAGCAACAAGCGACAGCGAAAACTAGGCAACAAAGATGCAACGGAGAGGTCCCTCCTGACTCTGCCACTAAGTCGATCCTGGGGGCACGGTCCACTGAATATGAGAATCGATTCTGAAGAAGCAAATCCATAACGAGGATGAGTCATTGATTCAATCTATTTCGATCGAACGATATCGTCTTGTATTTCTTAGCCGCGCTCCCCGAATAGGGGGAACGGGTCACTACAGTATCCGGGACTGAACCTATCATGCATTATGCATTCGCTTCTCTTTGCTCTACATCTTCTTTATCCATGTGTTGTATAGGAGGTTCATCCTTATCCTTTCTCCTATCATCTTTTGAGGGATTAATATGATCTTGTCCCTGTGCATGAATATCCTGCCTCTCACTACATGCAATTTTCATATGTCCAAAGCAACGACATACTCATGAACATGATAGGGGAACCCACTCGTATTATATTGGTTGTTTAATATATTATCCATCAGGGAGTTTAATGGGTACATAGTGTGGTAAGGATTTCATAACCAAAACATCAACAAAAATGCTCGCATATGAGAGATGTGATAGGGTAGACATGGTTTGGTCTATTTTTAATAGAAAATCCATTAGACTTGCTAGCTTCATAATAGCCAGTCTACTATAGAGTCGAGGATGAAGGTTAGGGAATCGAATCCATATTGGGATATAGATTAAACATTCCAGTTCGAACTTCAAATCAGCCATCCAATGATGCAGTATGATAAGTCGTCCATCGAACGTCCAAGGACCACTTTGGAAGATCCTATCCAAGTATTCCTAATGTTCAAATCAAACAAGATAATAACCATTCTCTCTAGCATAAAGATCCATACTTGCCACGTCCCAATTTTGCAGAATCGATAGTCACCACTGGACACGATATCGTACTAGCCTAAGTTGTGCTCATACAAGGCATAATTCGTGTGAAGTTTAAGGTATCACGAATTTATAAATAGAGCAACGACATAATTACATAGAGAAAATTGAATAACACAGGGCACAAAAGAAGAATATTTCTTTTATTGATAATTCACATCGATTACATAATTTTTTGTATACAAGTAAAAGGTTATCGCGCGGGCTTACAACGTGAACGCAAAATGAGATAGTCGTTCCATACATCATATCCCTTTACTAAAATAAAAAAATATAAATATCTTCAAAGAGATCTTCACTGCAGCACGAAGCTTCAAAAGTTATATACAAGAACTTCGGCTAATGGACGAGATGGGCCTTAGCTCCTCGCAACGTCGCCTTGGCTCAAAGAACCTGTGGAGATGTGGGTCAGCATATTTGAAATATATTGGTGAGGGTAAGTATCCAACTCACCAAATCGATACGGTATTCATGTGAAAGCAAACAATATTATTATGTGATCTTTCTATCTTGCCTAGTTCTCCAATTAATCTCTTCAAATCAATATTTTCTTGCCGCACTCTGTTGCTGCAATATATTCTGCCTCGGTGGTGGATAGAGCCACACATTTTTGCAACTTTGGCTTCCATGACACTGCTCTCCCTACAAATGTAAATAGATAGCCCGATGTAGACTTCTTAGAATCATCATCACCTGCCATATCTGTGTCTGTGTGGCCAACTAACACAGGTTCATTACCTCCAAAACATATGCATGACTTGGAAGTACTATGAGGTATCTGAGTATCCATTTCACTGCATCTAATATTCTTTGCTAGGATTTACAAGAAACTTGCTAACAACACCAACTACAAACGCAATATTTGTCCTTGTACACACCATTGCGTACATCAGACTCCCTACTGCTGAGGCAAGGGATCATCTCCATTTTCTCTTTCTCACTCTCAGTGGAAGGGCTTTGATCACTAGTAAGCTTAAAGTGGCCTCCAAGTGGACAACTAACTGGCTTAGCCTTGTCCATTTTGAATCTCTACAATACCTTCTTAATATATTTTTCTTATGATAATCATAACTTTTTGGCCTTCCTATCACGAGAGATGCATGACTAGGATTTGTTTTGCAGCACACAAATCCTTCATATCAAATGCTCGGCTCAACTCTTCCTTTAACTTGGCAATTTTGCTGCTGTCTTGTCCAACAATCAGCAAACCAATTGTTCCTTACCATTGACTTTGAAACCTTCTGGCTGCTCCATGTACACATCCTTCTTTAAATCACCGTAAAGGAACACAGTTTTTACATCTAACTGCTCAATCTCCAAGTCCATGCTTGCCACCAATCCCAATACAACACGTATGGAAGTCATCTTCCCCACCGGTGAGAAGATCTCATCAAAGTCAATGCATTTTCTTTGTCCAAATCCCTTCACAACTAGTTGCGCCTTGTACATTGGTTGTGAGCTATTTTATTCTGTCTTTATCTTGAACACACATTTGTTTTTGAGAATATTCCGATCTTTTGGCTTTTCAACCAACTTATAAGTGTTGTTCTTATGCAAAGAAGCCATATATTATTGTATAGCTTTCAAACACATAGATGTGAGGTATCATTGGATCCAGAATATAGTTGAAGAGAAGAAATTATAACTTGAAAAGATTGATACTGAAGAGAATGGTTCAGATATGTTGACAAAGACATTGCCTAGAGGCAAGCATGGAGCATGTTGCAGCTATGCAGGTTTGGATCTGGTGAATCCCTTCTTATGACCGGAAGGGAGAGATTATTGGGTGTTCCTATCTCAAGTAGAAGAATTTAAATTTATGTCTTAAATGATATAAAAATTGTTGGACATTCCTATCTTAAGGAGGAGAGTTCAAATTCATGCATTACATGAGGAGAATTTAAATTCATGCCTTAAATGGTAGAGACATGATTTAAATATGAAGTTTAAATTGGTAATATGGTTGAAGTTTTAAATAGATTTGATTATTTCAAATTTAGGTGTATCTTTATGATTAATTTTTTAAATCTATATAACCTCTCATCCAACTTGTATCTAGAACATATATGGCTGATGACTCTCAAGAGATATATACATGAAATCTTGTGTGTGTGTGTATGTGTATGTGTGTGTGTGTGTGTGTGTGTGTGTGTGTGAGAGAGAGAGAGAGAGAGAGAGAGAGAGAGAGAGAGATGTGTTTATCCAAAAGAGAAGAAAATATTTCTCTTGAAGTGTGGTGAATCTTCTACCGCAGTAGAAAGAGTAAATCCAAAAATTGATAGTGGATTTTTCCTAGACGAGGTCCCATGGTTTTTGCTCTTCGTTTTAAAGATATTTTCCACGTAAATTTTTGGTGTCTCTTGTTTCTTATTGTTTTTAATATCTGCTTATGATTGTTTATTTGTGGTTGCATATAGGAGAGAGTTGGTTAATTTTTCTCAATACAAAGTAGTTCAAAATCTCGCGATAAATTATGAACTAATTTGTAGGGTTAAAAAAGATAATCAAAGTACTGCTATTTTGGAGACATTTAGAGATGCTTAAGAGCAAAAATTATGACCCTCCTCCCCGAATGTCCCCAAAATAGAAACTATTAGATCTGGATTTTTTGTCCATTCATATTAGATCCTTAAACTATACAATTTGTCACGAGCTTTTGAATTAATATATACTGTCGAAATGATAGATCTAACAACTTCTACTTCAGGGACATCCGAAAATGTTTCATAGCATAATCCCGAGCCCTCCTTTATATATATATATATATATATATATATATATATATATATATATATATATATATATATATATATATATGAGAGATCTACATCCCTTATTATGCATTCCCATCCATCCCTCATGTTTACAACCGTTTGATCTTGTTTAAGTCATCAAATCTTAACCGTTGATTTGAACCAATCAAATCAACGGTTAAGATTTGATGACTTAAACAAGATCCCACGGTTGATAACATGGGGACGCTTGGGGATAAAAAAATTGGGGATGTATGGATCCCTCCTCTCCCTCTCTCTCTCTCTCTCTCTATATATATATATATATATATATATATATATATATATATATATATATATATATATATATATATATATATATATCCCAAATGTACCCTTGTATATGTTTACTGTGAAACCCCAATTTTTAATAAACCGTTTAGTTATTTTTTATTTTTTATTTTAATTATTTATTTTATTTATAGTAATTATGTGCTAAATAGAGGAAATAGAATTTTTTTTTTATTTGAGGTGTTTGTGCATCCAGGGGATTTTTGGAGCCTTTATAAATTTTTCATAATTTATTTCATGTAGGAGACCCTGTAGACCGTTGCTAGCTTAATGGTGTGCACAAATATAATTTTTTAGAATTTTATAGGTATATATATATATATATATAATTATATATATATATATATATATATATATATATATATATATATATATATATATATATATATATATATATATATATATATGTATATATTAGTTTATTTGATAAATAAAAAGATAAAAAGGATAATGGGTTTGGATCCTAATACTGAATAATCGAAGTGAGGCGAGCGATCCGCAAACCCAAACCCATTTCCCAAACTTAAAACCAAAACTAAGTTAGGAAACAGCAGCAGTAGCAAAAGTAAGAAAGGAACTAAGAAGTAAGAAGGAAAGAAAGAAGCTAAGAAGGAAATAAAGTAAGAAATAAAGGAAAGAAGAATAAGAAAAACAGCGGCAGCAGCAGTGGTATGGAATACCACTGCACCCCCCCCCCCCCCCGCCGACTCTCTCCCTCCCTATATATTTTTATCCAAGCCCCAAAGCCCTAACCCTAATCCTCCCTCTCCACCTCAACGCCGTCGCTGCGCCACCGGAGCTCGACGCCGACCGCCCCAGGCCCGCCGTCATGCGCCGGAGCCGACCGCACACCGCAACGCCGCGCGCACGAGACAGAAACTGATGAACAACGTACATGTGTTCATGTCCCATTTCCCGTCTCCTCGCTCGACCAAACTCGACCCCGTCTTCACCGGTATGATCCTCACCTATCCCCTTTCCATATTTGTATGTTAGTTTATCTCGAACAGCGTGCCAACCTAGGTAAAAATCGACGTCAAGTCGAGAAAAAATGACCACTTTCTAAATTCCAGAAATTATGTTGCAACCACCCCTATTCTCGGACTCGTATCTCCCACCACAGAGATCCCGGTTTTTCTTGTTGGTATGCGAAGACCACCTAACCTAGTTTATTTTCTGTCAAATACAATATTTTATTTGTTGTTGTATGTAAAAATAAATCAGGTAAAAAAAATCAGAAAACTTACTTTTTTCTAAATTTCAAAAATTGTGAAACGGAGCGCGCCCCGCCAAACTGGACCGCCCCGCTGTGTACCAAGTGTACCAAACGGTGCGCGCAGTGTACCTGGTCGTGTAGAAATTCGAAAAAACTGATTTGGACGCGTTGACCAAGTCACCAATTGGCGGGCCCCATAGTTGACTTTTTGGGCAAAATTGTGTTCGGCTCATCGGAATCCACATCTGGACATACCGTTGAGTTCGTACTGACATTTAGAGTTTTTTTGACCTATAATTTGTCTCTTTTAGAGACCTTTATCCTTGGCACGCTTTTCGGTGTAAAATGGGCCACTGATGGACCCCGATTTGACCAAAATTACCGTTTTGCCCCTGTGTCCAAATTGGACGAAAGGATAGTGTTTTCTAACTATTTTGCTTATTCTGGGAACGTTGGTGATATTTATTTCAGCATCCGGAGACGTTCATTCTGAGGCCATAGTTTCTGACTTTTGGCATTTGACATCTGGACGTTACATTTTACAGCTCTCTTGCCAGGCAAGTATACCTTGCCTTGTTGTACTGTTTAAATTATTTACTATTAGTTGCATGTTTATTTTATTATTATATAACTGTGCGCGTCCGAGAGAGACTCGGGTGCAGTCAACGAAGGCGTTGACGTTAGGACTTGTGTCTGACCTAGTGTCTAGTGGACCCACCTAAAGTTGTGGAGTTATTGGTATGACTCCCCAGGCCTTGACACGTATCATTACACATCACAGAGTGAGTTCATGTAGGGACGCGTACCTCATGCGCGACTGGCCATCAGTGTCAGCAACACGTGTAACGGTATTTAGCTTAGTTGTTTATTCTATAGAGACTTGCATTTCAGTACGAGATATCCACGTCGTGTTCACGACTTGTATATCTACATTGGACGGAAAGGACGACTAGTAGGCGTATAAGACACCCACCTCTTCTATACAGATACCGCACTCGACGGAGTGATACGGACGTATATATATATTGCAGATATCACGTTCTTTAGAGTGTTGGACGTCACTTGTTATTTTTGCAGATACCATACACTACAAAATGTTGGACGTTATACTATTTCAGATACCATGCTCCTCGGAGATGGACGTTGTCATGCCCCAGTCCCAAAATAACGAGGGACTAGACACGTGGCAATGGCCAACAGCACACACCGATGGACAAACCCAATTTAATGGATCCATCGGGGCATACTTAAGCTGTAATACAACTATCATGGTCTACTAATCTCATCCACAGAATGAATATAACAATATCAACATAAGGAATATAAACAACAAACATCAAGTCACAAGTAATTAAATCAGGGAACAATCCGATAATCAAGTCTGTTACAATTGTTCTTTTAAACAAGAATGTAAAGAACATCATAAACTGAGTATGGAAGAAACATATACTCAGAAAAATCTATGGCAATCACCTAGTCTTCGGTTCCTGGTTCTGCTCCACTGTATGCACATGTTTCTGCTTCTGCTCCTGATAATGCTCCTGTCCTGAATATCTCGGGGTGGATCTTCTCTGCTAATCCTGGGGAAATAATCCGGATCCAGGTCCTCAGGGGACATAGCAAGGTACAGATAATACAAGCCAAAGATAATGCAGTGCAGCAAATAAATGAAATAATAGGGTAAATATATAACCAACTAAGTGATATGCAAGATGAGAGCAGCACTATAACTCAGGCTGAAACTACTACAAGCTCTGTGTCTGGGAGCCGGTAGCAGTGATATCATGTGGTTGTCTAGCTCAGAGAGAGACTGAGACGCCGGCATAATATATAATCAACCTGTAGCCTGTGTGACTCTCTCCACCCAATGTAATCATGCATCTCATGTCCACGACGTCTCATGTCCATGCCACGCAGGATCATAACTAATACATCCAGTCATATAATATCTAAGCAAAGGAATAAGTCATGAAAAACTGTATCCTATACAGAATCACCATGAATATCTCAGGATAATTCTGTATCATGAATAGTGTCAGGTATCCTGGGTATAACGTACTTGATAAGGCAAGTACGAGAAGTATATGTCACGCTCCAGTCCCAAAAATACGTAGGACTAGGACACGTAAGCATGCCAGCCGCATGGATATGGCAACTCCAATATATGGAAACCAATCCATACGTACGCTGTAATATGAATATCAAATCCACAAGTGGTATAAACATATATCACAAGTCACAGGGTAAAATCTAAATCTCATCCACCAAAATCATATAGAAATAAATAACCAGTATCTATGAAACTAGATCTCAATAAGAAGTATCTAAGGATGATAGTTGGATGGAAACAAATCCACTACCAACTCGAATATAAGAGCAAATACAATATGAGTACAACACCACAACACAATATAAGAATACCAGCTATCCATCACAGCTCGAAGAGAAGACATCCTCGGATCACATGTAACCATCCAAATCTGCGCTCCTGCAAATACTCAAGAAAAGATACACCTGGCAGCGGACCAGGTCCTCAGAGGGACATAACAAGATACTTAAACACATGCCAATAAAGTACTGAAATAAATATCCAATGGGTCGCCTAACCGTCTAAAGTGAATGCAGTTTAAGAACAACTTTCCCAACGCGTGGGCTATCTGGCTAAAATGGGATTGGCATAGTTCTCTTGGAGATCCAGGGGCCTACAAAGGCACGTCGTCTTTTGAACACCGGAGGCCCGCCAAGTAGTATATATAGGGGTCATCATGACCGCGCATCTCCGGCAGAGCGTACGGGTTACACAAGAAAAGTACAACGGAGCCCACACGCCTTACTTGTTGTTCTCTCCACCCCATGCTCTAAGCATGTCACATCCATGACACGATAATACCTCTAATAACTGCAAAGTCTACTAGCATGCAAAGTTTCTAACAGCAGTTATTCCTAACGTACGGCCCACACGTACAGGAGGCCAACCTGCACGCAAGTCCGTGTTCTACATGAGACTCATAACTCGTGTAACAACTGTGTCACGGCCAATGAACCTAAAGATGCTACATGATGATGGGGTGGTCTCATAAACAGGGTCAATGCAAATACATAAATAAAAATATACCGCGACGACACCGTCGCGCGCATTTTATATAACAGTTAAAATATATAAAAAGACAGAAAATAAAGATGCATGCAACATATGGAATAAAAATAACAGTACAATGGCAAGGTATACTTGCCTGACAAGGAAGCTGCAATGTACCAATAACCTGCTCCAGAAATCGCGCAGAACAATCCAATATCCTATGTACACATAAATATAATATAATAGAATCATTAGTCATTACACTAGCACATACTCAACCACATTTATACTGGAATCAGGGGGTATACTAGGGGTAACACTAGTCATCTAACACGGTCAATTACGCATTGAATTACGTGGGTGTCGCGTCTTCAAGTATTGTACGAAATCAGTCAGTCAACTGACAGGTGTCTATGCCAGTACGTTAGTGTACGCAAGGCAGACAAATTCACAAGTTCTTAGGGTCAACATGGTCAAGGTCAGTATGGGATAGTCCACGATGTCCTAGGGTCATACAGTCTGAATATTTAGTCATAATTATCAATTAGCATTTACTTACATATATATTCATATAACTATATAATAATATAACCATTAATTTATTTTAATTTATTTAATTCTGGAATAATTACTCTAAAATCCTATTTTAATCTTATTATTTTGATTTTTATGTTAATTCCTAAATTTTGTCCAAAGGAACTGAATTTTATCAACTCGAGACTCATGGCACGCAAATCGAGGCGATCTGTTGACCGAAAAGTCAACCGACACAAACTCGACTTTCATACATGATTTCTTGTAGATTTCAGCGTCAAAAATATGCTGGAATTTATGGCTCGTCCAAATTCAAATTCGTTTGGGAATTATGGCACATACAAGTTTCGTATCGTGCACCGATGGTTAAATTCTAACCTAGAAGTTCTACAGAATTAACAGTATGTAAATACTTCGAAATAAATTCTGGTAAAAATATATGTCGATGATCTCGACATTAGCTTTCCGAAACTTTAAATGGTTCATGATTCTGATTCCTGGTTCTCCCGGAATCGCGAAAACATCAAAATATGTCTATTTTTGGACATGCTGTGCTCTACGAATTTTCCAGAATTTAATACTAATAATTTAGAAAAATAATTTATATTATCAGAAATCTAACCTCATTATCATTCTAACAAAAAAAACTGGAGCGTGTTTGGAGTCCGGAGCTAGGAGATATCGTCTTTTTAATTCGTCATAACTAGTAGAAAATGAGGCTGAATTTATGACGAATTTTGACTATTTTTTGGACGAAAAAGAGAGGAATTTGGAAAAAAAAAAATATGAAGGATGAGGTATTTATAATGGTGGACACTACTTAATTAAATACGAATAGGATTGGTTAATTTGGATAGGATTATGATAAATTTAAATAAGGATAGGATATGCATGAAGTTGATTTTCTAGTAGGTTCAGGATTTGAATTAATTTAAAATAGAGTTTAAATTTATCTCAATAATTTATAATCTTAAATATAATTAAAGATAATACAAATAATTTATAAAATCTTATTAATATCTATTAACACTAAATTAGTATCTATATAATATTAAGACTATATATATCCAAATAAATCCTAAATAATTTTAAAATCTAAATAAATTCTTAAAATTCTAAATAAATTACAAAAAAATATAATTAAATATTTTAAACTAAAATAAATATTTGGTAGGAACGACATGCAAGTATGGTCGTATAGTAAATCATAGAAGTCCTAGAAATTTATGTTTTCTAAGTTTTAATTACCAAAAATTCTAGAAAAATCTCCAAAAATCTAAAATAACCTAAAATAATTCTAAATGAATATTTATATAAGTAAATATATCAAAAAATTTATTTTCTAATTAACTAAGAGCATATTCTAAATAAATTCAACATATATAATAAATATAATAATATAAAATATACACAAAATACCTATTTTGGGTGAGGGAGTTTACAGTATAGGGTCTCGGTATCCATCTCTAGATGACGTTATACAACGCCGCGTACGGTGTTGGCACCCGACTGTAATCGGACGCTAAGTAAGTCACACGGTCCTAGGTTTAAGCATGTACAACAATTATATATGTCAAGGAAATAAGTAGCAAAAACTGCAGAATTTGGCAAGGTACACTTGCCTGGGGTTCCGGCTCCAATTGTAGCTCTGACTTCAGCGAGAATTGCAGGAAGTACTCCGGTTGCTGAAATAAATATCACCATTAGATCCAAAAAATATCAATCAGCTAGAAATGCCTGTCCTTGAGTCCAATTTGGACACAGGGGCAAAAACGACATTTTCAAGTCAAAGTGGGGTCCACATGTGGGCCGCTTTGTACCGAAAACTGGGTCAGGGTCAAAGGTCTCCAAACTCGTCCAACTTAGTGTCAACAAGTCAGGAACGGTGATACGAACCCAACGGAATTTTCAGAATTGGATTCCGATGAGCCGTTCTCAAAATTGTCCGTCAAGTGGAGCCTGTGAGGCCCACGATACGCGATTTTGTCAACGTTCTCAGAATCGAACCAAACTTGGTTCACAGGACCAGTATTTTGCTACGAGTCCAATGGCGCAAGTTTCGTCTCGATCCGACATGTGTACACTAAGTTACAGCAAAAATCAGAAAGGACGAATACGGGATGTTGTCGGCGGATACGCGTCGATTCCGGTGTGCACGCACATCCGAATCAACTTCTGCAAAATCTCGCACATCCGTATCAACGATGTGTACGTATCGATGAAGACCGCACGCGACCAAGTTATCCCGTTTGGCGGGACATACTCAGTTCCGGGGTGAAACAGGGCGTTGGTTTTCCTATTTTTGGATCGCGGTTCGCGATCACCACAGGTCGCGATGCACCGAGCGGTTTGCACGGACACCGAGGGGTCACACAGCCTACGCATCACAACTGACGAAATAAAAATCGGGGCAGCGAGGAGAGAGATATGAGTACCTGAACAGGGCTCCAAAAGTCCGAATTTTGCGTGTCTGAGTCGAGTCTACCGTGTCCTGGACGTGTCCGACCGTGTCCTGACTAGGGCATAGGTTCTGTGTCGTGTCTGAGTCACCAGAGGCTTGCTGGACAGCTGAGGGTGTCGTCGGAGTCGGTCTGGGGAGGTCGGCGAGGTCGTGGGCGGCCGGATCTGGTGCTGGAGGGCGGCGGAGGGCGCTGGTGTCGGGCTCGACGTCGGGTCGGGGTTGAACTCGATCGGAGGGAGGAGGAGAGTGAGGGGGTTCTGGAGTCGGCGTCAGGGTTCTGGAGGTGCGGCGGTGTCGCCGGGTGGTTCGGGTCCTGCTGGAGGGTTGGCCGGAGTTACAGGGCTCGCCGGAGAAGAAAGAAATCAAGGAGAAATTCCGGTGGCCGGTGTGGTTTATATAGAGGGATTGGGGAGAGGGACGGCCGGAGGGTTGGCTGGAATAGGAAGGGTAGGCGCCGGCGGGTGGAGGAAGTTGAAGATGGGGGTCGCCGGCGGCCACGGCGGCGGAAACGGCCGCCGACAGGGGAATCGTCGGGTAGGTGGAAAGTTTTGGGGGGTTAGGTTACAGGCGGGTCGGGTCGGGTCCAAGCGGGTCGGGTCTGACCCAGATTCGACCCGCTAAGAAGATTGGGCCGGTTCGGGCAGACCGGCCGGTCCGGTTCGGTCTAATTATTGGGTTGGTTTAATATGGTTTAGGTGAACCGGGTCAAATTAATTAGGTTAATTTAATCAATAGTTTTTAAGGCTTTAAAAAATAGGGTCCAATAAATTTCCGAAAAATTATCCTATGTCCGATTTTTAATTCTACACTAGAAAAATAATTTTCATCACATTTTAATATTAATTAATATCATTTAAAAATTATTTAAAATCAGAATACCTTAGTTTTAATTAATAAAAATTCTAAAAAATTCCAGAAAATTGTGGAAAATCCAAATTTAAAAATTCCTAAAAATTAGGGGGTTTACAGACGTTATTATTGCAAAGTGCCCTCGAATGGGGGCATATGTGGCATATACTAGCCAGTCACGACGATTGGTGAATTACGTCAGCATATGTCTAGCCTACACTTTCCCATACGTACTAAGTTGTTCTCAAATTGCATTCACTTAGATGATTAGCACACGCCCTTTATTTATTCAGTATTTACTTTATGGCATGCTTCTATGTATCTTGCTATGTCCCTTTGAGGACATGGTCCCTTTCCAGGTGTAGATGTTCATGAGTATTCGCAGGAGCACAGATCCGGACATGCTACTTATATTTTGAGGAGGTCTTCTCTTCGAGCCTCGTGATTGTCAGATATTGTATTTATAGGGTATTTATCTTGTTCATTTTATATTCTGATTCGGCAGTGAATTTGTTTCCATTCGACTGTCATTCTTTAGATAATTTATATTGAGATCTAGTTATATGGTTATTCATTTATATTTGATTTCTGTGGATGAGATTTAGATTATACCCTGTGACTTGTGATAGTTTTACCACTTGTGAATTATTGTTCATTATACAGCGTACGCACGTATTATGGTTTCCACATATTGGAGTTGCCATATACATGCGGCTGGCATGCTTACGTGTCCTAGTCCTACGTATTTTGGGACTGGGGCGTGACATATTTTTAGTGGTGGCCCATGCAGGTCAGAGCATATTGTCTCGGTTACGTTACTGTACCGAGCAAGCCTGCACCTAAGATTAGAGTATAGGATCTCATCCATAATTGACTATGACTTATCTTCCTTCCAGTCTATTCTATTTACATAATTGTATCCTGCTTGATTCATGTGCTTCCCTGATAACTCCTTGAGTATAGCCCCTGCTAGAATATTGAAATCCTTATTGATGGAATGATACTTAGGGTAACATTCCTATTAAGAATACCACTAGGGCATTGACACATCACTAAGTTTAGGGTACTTAATGAACCCTAGCCTTCCGTATTATCTAATGAACCCTAGCACCTATAGATTAATTTACCATTATCCCTTGATGTATTTATGTATGACTTGGGAGTAGTATAAACACTACTAGGATTAGTTTGAAATTTGGCCATAGCATTTGACCCTAGTATTGAGGAACCAATAGAATCCAAGGTTAAACATTAGGAGTGAACCTAACTTTTCATGGTGAGATAGTACTAGAGAGCGACAACTTTAGCACATTGTCTTATATTAGCAGAACAGTATCTTAGGAAGCCAAGAGGAATGACTAAAACATTCTCTTGATCATACCTCGAACACAAAGATTAGTATACCACCTTCCCCTTAGAAAAATCATGACATTATCCAGAGTCTTTCTATTTAGTTTTATGACTTGTCCCTCTGAACTCTTAGCGCTCGCTTTTGTGCGACGACTAATTATTTTCTTCTATTCTTCATCTTTCAATTCATGCCACCTGACGCTTCTGATTGTAAGACCAAGCGATTTTATTCTATGTTAGGATATATAGTTTACTAGGATTACAGTGGTTACTCTTGAACTTAGAATTAGGTGCTTGGTAGCTAGAGCTTGATAGTTTGAGTTGTTCCTTTAGATTGTGATCTGATTATTCTTAGTTTAAATCACATAAGTACCCCACCTCAATATAGGTTATATTCCCTTTTTCCTGGAGATCAGTAACTTTTTCATTCTTACTATTGACACCTTGTTCTAAAATCACTACGACTAAGAATTAAGATGACCATTACCTATATAATGCAATAGGAGACCTTAATGAGTACCAAGATCTTTTTCTTGTGTACCCTAATAAGAGTTCTACTTTATTTACCACGACCAGGTTATTTTGTAGAAACCCTAAAGGCAGTTACAATATTAGTTTATTAATTTAAGTTGGATAGTATGCCTCACAACCTAGTAACACCTAGCCCTCTGGACTCATTATTGAAGTGTAATTGATTGACATTAACTGTATACTAGCATAAGATGATAGTGTTTATTAAGATTGTAGAACTTAGAAGGCCATACCCCTATTTGGTCGACTAACGACTTAGACAAGGAGTTAGAATAACAACTGTAGAGATTATAGAATTTTGTCTTTTTGTGAATTTGAATTATTTGTAATTTCACTCATCATAATCTAGCGTACTTATATTTGTTGTACTACCTTGACTTATGCTGTTATTATAGCCTGGTTTTGCAAGCTTATTCTTTATCAAGATTGTTCATGATATATGTATTATTGGAGTACTACACTAATACATTTCAGAATCAGTGTATTACGGTCTGATCAACCATAGTGCGCTTGGTTCGCCCTTCGCATAACTACTTTACGTGGATTGAGATATATAGTGATTAGTGGACGAATATACTTGCCCTCTAGATATGTCTGAGCATATCATATCAATTACATAATTGTACTGATACGAGCATGTGAATAGGAATTACCAAAATAGGATTTCAATCCACAACTGCCTTGACAATTCCTACTGAATTCTTTAAATGCCTTGATCCCCACACTTCTAATCTATTACCTCTCCCTTGAACTCTTGATTATTGTTTTCCGTCTTCCCTTATTTCGGAAAGACGAAACCTCGTGCTTAGTATAAGTACGAAAAGTGTATTATTTATGTAGCAATTTCTGTTTGTTTCTTAGAGAATTACCAAACTCTATTATTAGATTTAATTTCAGTTTAAAACTGTGCTATCTTTAGAATAACCTTCGCTACCTACCTACATTTTATTTTATTACGTTCCTGATACATGCATCACTAGGGCAGCATAAAATTTTTGCCTCGTAACCTTGGTCAAGTTCAGAACTCAAGTGTTACGATGAAGAATGTATCATTTTGCTGTCAGAAGTCTAAATGGATTTCACCTGGATGGACAATTGACTGACTCCTGAATGGATAGCAGTACCTATGACTCGATTGACTTGTAAGGATCAAGAATTCATATGGACCGACGAGTGTCAAGCCGCTTTCGAGGAGTTGAAGAAGCGACTGACCACAGCACCAGTATTGACTATTCCATCAGGATCAAGAGGTTATGTGATCTACAAATGCATCAAGGAAAAGCTTGGGATGCGTATTGATGCAGCATGACAAGGTGATTGCATATGCATCTAGACAGTTACACGTGCATGAGAAGAATTATCCAACTCATGGCCTGGAACTTGCAGCCGTTGTATTTGCTCTGAAGCTATGGAGACATTACTTATATGGCTAGAGCTTGATAGTTTGAGTTGTTTCTTTAGATTGTGATCTGATTATTCTTAATTTAAATCACGTAAGTACCCCATCTCAATATAGGTTATATTCTCTTTTTCCTGGAGATCAGTAACTTTTTTATTCTTACTATTGACACCTTGTTCTAAAATTACTATGACTAAGACTTAAGATGACCATTACCTATATAATGCAATAGGAGACCTTAATGAGTACCAAGATCTTTTTCTCGTGTACCCTAATAAGAGTTCTACTTTATTTACCATGACCAGGTTATTTTGTAGAAACCCTAAAGGCAGTTACAATATTAGTTTATTAATTTAAGTTGGATAATATGCCTCACAACCTAGTAACACCTAGTCCTCTGGACTTATTATTGAAGTATAATTGATTGATATTAACTGTATACTAGCATAAGATGATAGTGTTTATTAAGATTGTAAAACTTAGAAGGCCATACCCCTATTTGGTCGATTAGCGACTTAGACAAGGAGTTAGAATAACAACTGTAGAGATTGTAGAATCTTGTCTTTTTGTGAATTTGAATTATTTGTAATTTCACTCATCATAATCTAGCATACTTATATTTGTTGTACTACCTTGACTTATGCTGTTATTATAGCCTGGTTTTGCAAGCTTATTCTTTATCAAGCTTGTTCATGATATATGTATTATTGGAGTACTACACTAATACATTTCAGAATCAGTGTATTATGGTCCGATCAACCATAGTGCGCTTGGTTCACCCTTCGCATAACTACTTTACGTGGATTGAGATATATAGTGATTAGTGGACGAATGTACTTGCCCTCTA
This sequence comes from Iris macrosiphon, assembly GCA_036927795.1. Classification (NCBI taxonomy): domain Eukaryota; kingdom Viridiplantae; phylum Streptophyta; class Magnoliopsida; order Asparagales; family Iridaceae; genus Iris; species Iris macrosiphon. The sequence goes on along the minus strand of JAYESA010000016.1, from coordinate 114,695,191 downwards.
GATATGTTTGAGCATATCATACCAGTTACATAATTGTACTGCTACGAGCATGTGAATAGGAATTACCAAAATAGGATTTCAATCCACAACTGCCTTGACAATTCTCACTGAATTCTTTAAACGCCTTGATCCCCACACTTCTAATCTATTATCTCTCCCTTGATGTCACGCCCCAGTCCCAAAATATCGAGGGACTGGACACGTGGCAATGGCCAGCAGTACGCACCGATGGACAAACCTAATTTAATAGATCCATCAGGGCATACTTAAGCTGTAGTATAACCATCAATAGGTACAATGTTACAAGTCACAGTCTATTCTAATCTCATCCACAACGGATAATCACATATCAAAAGCCAGAATAAATGCAAATAAATAAAATCTAACATATCTCAATAAAAGTGTCTCGGAGAAAAATCCGAGAATAAGTCTGATACATCAATACAATAGACATGAAATAAAGGAATGACTAGAAATAACTAAGTATATAAAGCCAATACTCAGTAGAAATCCTCTGGCCCGATCTCGTCCTCAGGTTCTGGTACTGCTCCTAGAAGTGCTCATGTACTGTATATCTCTGGGTGGATCTCTTCGGCTATACCTGGGGACTTAATCCAGATCCAGGTCCTCAGGGGACATAGCAAGGTACAAAATAACTCATGCCAAAATAAATGCAGTGCAGCAATAAATAAAAATAGGGTAAACTATGTAACCAGCTAAGTGATATGCAAGTTGAGAGCATCACTAGAACTCAGGCTGAAATCACTACAAGCTCTGTGTCGGGGAGCCGGTAGCAGTAATAACATGTAATGGGCCAAGCTCGGGTTTAGAGTCTTGAGCCTCACAATAATAGGGGTTATATATATAATCAGCCTGTAGCCTGTGTGCCTCTCCCCACCCAATGTAATCACACGTCTCATGTCCATGAGGCCCCATGTCCATGTCACGCAAGATCATTACTAATGCAGCAAGTCATATGATAGCTATAAATATAATGTCTATGTCACAAATCATGTAGCCTATGAAGAATCACCTTGAATATTTTAGGAAGATTTTGTCTCATGCATAGTATCAGGTGTCCTGGGTATAACGTACTTGATAGTGCAAGCACGAGAATGTATAGGGTCTCGGTATCCATGTCTAGTTGACGTTACACAACTCCGCGTACGGTGTTGGCACCCGACTATTAATCGGACGCTAAGTAAAGTCACACGGTCCTAGGTTGAACATTTATATCAAGATTATATATGTATGTACAAAGAACTCAAGCAAAGTACTATAACAGGAATCACTGCGAGTTGGCAAGGTACACTTGCCTGGTGTTTGATTTCCAACTGCTGTTCTGGTATTCGTGAAATCTCCAGGAATATCTCCGGATGCTAAAACAAACATCATCATCAGATTCAGAAAATATCAAATAGCTAGAAACGCCTGTCCTTGAGTCCAATTTGGAGACAAGGGCAAAAATGACAAGTTCGGATCAAAGCGGAGTCCACATGTGGCCCGCTTCGCACCGAAAAATGTGTCAGGGACAAAGTTCACCAAATTTGTCAAACTTAGTGTCAACAAGTCCAGAACGATAATACGAACCCAACAGAACTTTCAGAATTGGATTCCGATGCGCCGATCACAAAATTGCCCGTCAAGTGGAGCCTGTGGGGCCCACGATACGCGATTTTGTCAACGTTCTCAGAATCGAACCAAACTTGGGTCAAAGGACCAGCGTATCGCTACGAGTCCGATAGAGTAAGTTTCGTTTTGATCCGACATGTGTACACGAAGTTACGATGCATTCTAGAACAGACGGATACGGGACGGTATCGGCGGATACGGGTTGATTTCGGTGTGCACGCACATCCAAATTAACTTCTGTGAAATCCTGCACGTCCGTATCAACGGCGCGCACGTATCGGTGAAGACCGCATGCGACCAAGTCGTCCCGTTTGGCGGAGCGTACTCAGTTCCGGGGTGAAACAGGGCATTGTTTTTCCTGTTTTTGGATCGCGGTTCGCGATCGCCACAGGACGCGACACCCCGAGCGGTTTGTACGGACATCGAGAGGGTCACACAGGGTTCGTGATGTAACAGACGGAACCAAAAACGGGTCAACGAGCAGAGAGAATGGGTTACCTGAACAGGGCTCCGTGAAACCGAGATTTTCGTGTCCGTGTCGACACGACGTATCCGAGTTCTAGGGTTAGGGTTTGGGGCTTCGCCGGAGCTGTGGCGGCCGGAGGGAGGCGGAGGCGGCACTGGCGACCGGGGGACGGCGGAGGCGTCGTCGCCGGAGGCGGCGGAGCACGCCGGAGCAGGCGGGGGACGACGGAGCCGGCTGCTGCTGTTGCGGCTGTGCTGGAGATGGAGGAGGAAGGAGGAGGAGAGGTAGGCAGCCGCTGCTGGCCGGAGGAGGCGAAGGCGAGGGCGGCGAGGTGGTGGCAGCGTGGGGACGTGGCCGGCATCACGGGCGGGGAGTCGTCGTGGCTAGGTGTAAACCCCCTCGATTTATTCTGTAGATAGTTAGAGTGGTTTTGGAAAATTTTGATGGCAGATGTTGAGGTTTAGAGTAGAGAAAACTTACCTGGAATTTTAATCCAATTAACTTAAACCCTTGGCGCACCCTATCTTTGTCTAGTTATTCGAAGCCGAATAACAGCCCATAAATTCCGTACAATTATTGTACTTCCGACTCAACTCGCCAAATTAGGTACTAGACTTTTCTGACTGTTAAAATCAACTTTTGTGTGCTCTAATTTAATTGCGCAATATTTTCGAAAATCGTAACCCGTATTTAATTCCGTGTCGGACACCTGTGTCGTTACCCTCGATTTTGGCGTACCAACTTAACCCGTTGAGCCGGACCAACTAAAGGGTCCAAGACTGACTCCAAGCCCCCACCATTTTTGGCTTTTGTGTCATTTTCGGATTTTGAACCCGCGGGCCCCAATTAAATTAAATTCGCGGGACGCGTTATCTCTATATAAATCGGGATTTATCAACTTTGTAAATCCCATTTTTATCCTAAATTAATCCCAATTCCCTTCTAATTAGACCCGCGCCTAACGCGCAACACCCCCTCACCATGACAATTTTTAAATATATTTTTCTCCGTAATTTTTGCGTTATTTCATGTGTCTATGCAATTTCCCGAATTTATGGGGGCTAAGTCGCAATTATTAAATTGTGTGGCAACCTCCTATTGGACATGAATATATGAGAGGGTCCCAATATAGGGTCCCAATCTCACCCACCTATTTCTCACATGAAGAAACCTCATCCTATCCATATTAAATCCTATCCACCCATTCTTCATGGAATGATCTCAACCCTTCAATCTACCCACACACTCCCCTATAAGTCACATCTCACCCCACCCTCAACACACATTCCCAAGCCGGCCCTAATCCCAATGCTTAGGAAATCCCACCCTCTCTCTCTCCTCCCTCTTCTACACCTACAGCCAACCGAAGTCCTCTCCCTCCATTCTCATTCTTTTCCTTCTTTTATACTCCATCTTCTTCTCCTTTTTATCTCATCTGAGCCGACTCCGGCCAATGGCGGCCATCCGTGGCGACTCCACAGTGACTCCGGCCGACATTGCCACCATACGCCGGCCACCCTCCACTGCAACCGCGGCCGAGCAGCTTCGCTGCAGCCCGCTGGACGTGCGTCCCACCCCCGCCCGGCCTGTGCACCGACGCCGGCCGATCCGGCAAGGCAGCCACTCCGGTCCACTGTGAAACCCATCCGGCGACACTGCGGTTCTCTCCGACCGACTGAACCAACTCCGGCCGGCGCGGTCACTCCCCCACCAGACTCCGCTGGTCATCGACTCCGGCCGCCCGACTATGCAGTGACCACTCCGCCGTCCGACTGCGCAGTGAACCTAGCCGCCGGCACTGTGCAGCTACTCTTCGACGACTGTGTAGCTACTCTCCGACGTCGACCCACTCCGTTGAACTGCTGCTCATCGATGTCTCCCGCCGGCAGTGTGCAGCTCCCCACTCCGGCGAGTTTTCGTTCTCCCCCGTCACCAACGATCCATCACCACCACTACAGACTTCACCACCACCACGGGCTGTGCACCCCGTCCGACAGCCCGCACTCCGGCCACCCCCTGTGCCACCTCGCTCCGGCCAGCGATCCGCCACCCCGCCTCGTCAAGGTATACCATTCCCTCTCCCTCTCTATACACTTATATATATTTTGCTGTGTACTGTTAGTTTTAGGGATTATATTTGTTGATTAAGGTTAATGATGTTAAGAGTAATGATGGTTAAGGATAATGTTGATCAAGGCTAATGATGTTAAGGCTAATAATAATTAAGGTTAATGTTGTTTAAGGCTAATGATGATTAAGGATAATGTTGAGTAAGGTTAATGAAAATTAAGGTGAACGTGGATTATAATGATATTAGATTAGGGTCTAATATGGATTTAGGTTTATGATTAAGGTTTGCAAGGGAGTTTAGTAAATTGTTTTTAACTAGATGTTATGAATATTACACATGATTGAAAAAAATGCTGGGTCAATTAATTAAGGGTTATAAATGAGTTGTTAATTACATGGATTAAAATGATTTTTAATATTTTGCATTGAAGGTTTAGGTTTAGTGTTTGCAAATAAATCATAAAATGATAAAGGATTTCATTGAAGGCTTAGGTTTGTTTTTATAAATGTTTGGGATATATTACATGGGGGGAAATGCCAAACAGATTAATGAGGATTAAAATTGTGGAGGTAAGTTTAGGGATCGTCCTTCATAAGTTTATAAAATGGATTTAAATAATAGGCATTGAGATTCAGGGTTTATCATATTAATTTATGTGCATTGATGAACAATAATTTTGGGTAAAATGTAATGATGGTCGTATAAAGGAAGACTTAATATTTAATAAGTAATTACTGACGAGGAATGGGCATACCTGAACTACGGAATCACGTGATGAATATGGTAAGAATGAGGATTTGGGTCTGATGATATTATACAGGTAATTGATTGGAGATAGGTAATATTCGAATCAAGGAGCAGAGATTGAGGACTGTGAATTATTAGTTAACTACTTGGGTTTGAGACTGAGTTTAGTTGTTGATGCGTGTCGCATCCCTGTCTGTCGTAGAATAGATTTTTGATTCTGGTTTGTATCTCATCTCTAGGTACTGCGGGACCTGAGGACTTGGACGCGGTACCAGAACCCCGTCATCAGCAGCCGCACACAGGCAAGTGTACCTTGCCACCCTGTATTTCAGTTTACAGATATTTGTTGTTTCGTATGTACATCGTGCACGTAGTTATGTTGACGTTCGGTACTTCGCATCCGATTCACAACCGGGTGAAGACGTACGTCGTAGCATCCTAGGAAGATTATCGGATGATTCGTAGTATCTCGATATGCGTACCTGAGTTTATCGATACCCCAGGACACACTCATACACTGTGATCGTGCCAGATTCCTGTATCCTGATACTGACATCATGACCAAAAACTGGGACGACCTTAGGGTCGCGTCTGTTGAGTTATTTTTCCTTGTGTCGAGACTGTAGTTAGAGGTTCAGGTTCAACGCACAATCGTTGACCGCTTGGGAAGGAAAAGACAGTTACTAGACGTTTGGGCTACTCTGCACGCGCTTATATATGTATATGTAGTGATCCTATTTCATAGTATAGTGATCCTGTTTCATAGTGTAGTGGTAACACCCGTGTGTCTCTGTGCTCGGAGCTACGGTACGACCCGTGTGTCTCTGTGTTCGGAGCTGCAGTTTTATTTTGGACAGCCCACGCGTCGAACATTGTCTTTAAACTGTGTCACACTAGTTGGTTAAGATAGAGTACCCTGTCATGCACTTGTACTTTATGTTTACTTGGCATGCTATATTTCTGTACCTTGTTACATCCCTCTGAGGACCTGGTTCCCTGCCAGTTTTGCAGCATAGACGATTACGGAGCATTTGGAGATACTGATGGAGTGGCATATCTTGCGAGCATGGTACCAGGTACTCACATTATATCTACCGGCATTATGGTTATTTTACATTGATTATTCATCTGCTGTTTTAGCCTAGTTTTGTAGACTCATACTTCTTCTCGAGTCTATTCGAGTTAGTGTGTTATTGGGTGGCCGACCTTAGCACATATAGCTCTTTCTTATTGACTGATGTATATTGTGGATTGAGACATAGAGGTTTACATATATGGAAAATTCTAGATAGTGCCCTTTATATTACAGCTTATACGTATTCGAGTCAGACCAGAGTCTGGTCGAATGCGTAGCTGGCGTGTCACGTAATCCTGGTCCTACGTATTTTGGGACTGGGGCGTGACATGTTTTTGTGGTGGCCCATGCAGGTCCGATTTAAATCGTCTTGGTCACCTGACTGTGCCAAGCGAGCCTGCAAATTAGGAATAGATGTTATGATTGTTGAGTAGGATCTCAATCCATAATCGATTTTAAAACTCTTTGTATGTGATTATCGCCCTTGGACTTCCGCTTTGCATTCGTTCAATCTTCGTCAATATCGTTATCCTTGTTTCTCGTCCCCTATTATTCGGGGAGACGAATGCTTGTGACTGATGACTTCCCTTCAGAAGAAGATCGAAGACCAGGCGACAGGAGACATAATTCGTATACCTTTTTCGGAAAAGATTGTTACCTTATCAGGATAGATTGATGGGTTCCTTGGATTCTAGAACTAGTCTGGAAGGTTGGCAAGAGAGAGTTGGACCCAGTAGTACCCTACCCGTGCTTAAAGTAACAGTGATCTTGGAAGTACTGAGAGCTAGAAGGATTGATGATCATGACCTAGAATGATTTATGGGAAGGCATAGCCTAATGATGGAAACTAGTGGTTGGATATGATAGCAATACCAGGATTGATATTATGGACTAGAGGAGATAAAATTTCAAGCTCTCACTTGGAAGATGACGATCTAATACCAGAAGTTTTAGTATGTGCTTGGGCGACATTATTATTATAATTGCACTATGTGACCTGGGCAGAGAAATAACGAAAAGAAGGAATTGAAGGAATAGAATTTTAGGGAAAACTTTGAGGAGAAGAGAATTATACATTAGGTAAGAAAATTTTTTCTTTTGAGGATTGATGTTGGAAACATAACGGAAGAAATTAATTTTTGAGGTTTAGTCTAGACTATGACCTTATCCTAGACATGGATTGATTGAGCCAAAATCACGCGACACGAGATTGTCGAAGCGATTACATTATTTATGACTACCAGATTACCCTGAGTTTGAGATGCTTCAGGGAGCCTGGGAGCATGGTACCCCTCTACCATAGAGACACACATTGCAGAAGGTGAACCAGTGTACCCCGTATTATATCAGGGTTTGAGGATGTGTTTCTAGAGAATTTCTCAGGCCTGCCACATGACAGAAAGAGTTGTTACAGAGTTGACTCCAAGAGCCGAGACAGTTATTTTCTCGTCTTCAAAGTAGCACCGATAGAGTTGGATGAGTTGAAGGTCCATCGTGGAGGATCTCTTAGACAAGGGTTTCATACGGGCTAGTGTATCTCCATGGGGAGCACCCATTCTGTTCGTACCGAAGAAGGACGGGATGGTACGTTTGTGTATCGATTACAGGACGCTAAATGTTGTAATAATAAAGAACAAGTATCCACTACCGCGCATCGATGATTTGTTTGATCAGCTTAGCGGTGCATGTGTATTCTCGAAGATCGACCTCAGATCCGGATATCATCAGATCAAGGTACGGAAAGAGGACATCCAGAAGACGGCCTTTCGGACGAAGTATGGCCACTATGAGTTTTTAGTCATGCCGTTTGGTTTAACCAACGCGCCAGCAGTATTCATGTGTTTGATGAACAATATCTTCCACCAGTACTTAGATAAGTTCGTGGTGGTATTTATAGACGATATCCTGATATATTCCAAGAGCCAGGAGGAGCATGAGAGACATCTCAGGATTGTGTTGGAGACGCTGAGACATGAGAGGCTGTACGCCAAACTCAGCAAATATGAGTTTTGCTTGGATAGGGTACCATTTCTGGGACACATAATCACCGGAGATGGACTATCAGTGGATCCGGAGAAGATAGCTGCAGTAGAGACCTGGCCTACCCCTACATCAGTTACAGAGGTTAGGAGTTTCCTCGAACTTGCCGGATATTACCAGAGGTTCGTGGAAAACTTTTCGAGGATAGCTGCGCCTATGACGCGACTGACGCGTAAGGGCGAGGAGTTTATTTGGACAGACGAGTGTCAGGCGGCTTTCGATGAGCTGAAGAAGCGTCTGACATCAGCACCAATTTTGATACTACCTTCCGGATCAGGAGGATTTGTAGTGTACAGTGATGCATCAGGGAGCGGATTGGGATGCGTACTGATGCAACACGGCAAGGTGATAGCCTACGCATCGAGACAGCTCATGAAAAGAACTATCCGACGCACGACTTGGAGCTAGCTGCGGTGATATTTGCACTAAAGCTATGGAGACATTACCTTTATGGTGAGCGTGTTGAGATTTATACAGATCATAAAAGCCTGAAGTACGTCTACACGCAGAAGGATCTCAATATGAGGCAGAGACGGTGGCTAGAGCTGATGACAGATTATGACATTGAGCTACAGTACCACCCTGGCAAGGCAAACGTCGTCTCAGATGCCTTAAGCAGGAAGCCCATGGCATACTTTTTGACGATGCAGCGACAGTTGCTAGAGGATCTCCAGGAGCTTAGGATAGAGATCGTATTGCCAGGCATGGATGGAAAGATGGCCAGTCTCGAGGTTCAATCCACAATTATTGAGAGGATCAAGGCAGTCTTGCCTATAGATACGAGTTTTAGACGATTGCGAGAAAGGACAGAGGCTGACATGCAGACGGAACTCAGGATTTATGAAGACGGAACGTTGAGGTGCGGAGATCGCCTATATGTTCCGAGTGGCGAGATACGCCAAGAGTTGATGACCGAGGCTCATAACTCGAGTTATTCCATTCATCCCGGGGGTACGAAGATGTACCGAGACTTGAGACAGCATTTCTGGTGGCATGGGATGTAGAAGAATATTGCAAGATTTGTGACGAAGTGTTTAGTTTGTCAGCAAGTCAAGGCTGAACATCAGAGAACTGCAGGATTATTGCAGCCACTCCCCATTCCCGAGTGGAAGTGGGAACACATTACCATGGACTTCGTCACAGGATTTTTGCGAAGCCCTAGCGGGAAGGATGCAGTTTGGGTTGTTGTAGACAGACTCACCAAGTCTGCACATTCCTTGCCCTTCAGAGTTGGGCAGTCCACAGAGATACTAGCTGACATGTATATGAGGCAGATAGTACGATTACATGGAGTGCATGTCAGCATCATATCGGATTGTGAATCCAGATTCACGTCACATTTTTGGCGGAGTATGCAGGAGAGCTTAGGAACTCGTCTCAAGTTCAGCACTGCGTATCATCTACAAACTGATGGACAGTCAGTGTCACGCCCCAGTCCCAAAATGACGAGGGACTGAGCACGTGAGCAATGGCCAGCAGCACGCACCGATGGACAACCCAATTTAATGGATCCATCAGAGCATGCTTAAGCTGTAGTCTAGCAATACTAAGTACAAGTCTCAGGTATTTCTAATCTCATCCACAGAAAGTCACAGATTAAAAGCCAGAAATTATGCAATGGAAATAAATACTGAAATCTCAAATAAGCTATCTCGGGAACAAATCCGAGAATTAGTCTGTTACATTTAAGAAAAGACAGGAATTTAAAATGCTGGAAATGGAAATACTGTGTAACTGAAGCCGGTGCTCAAGAGAAGTCTTCGGCCACTATCTCGTCCCCTGTTCCTTGTTCTGCTCCAAGGAGTGCTCCAGTACCGTACACCTCGGGGTAGTTTTCTTCAGCTGTACCTGGGGACATAGTCCATTCCAGGTCCTCAGGGGACATAACAAGGTACAGAAAATACAAGCCAAAACATATGCAGTGCAGCAATAATGCAAACAGCAGGGTAAATATGTAAACCAGCTAGTGATATGCAAGTGAGAGTTTTAGTCATACTCAGGCTGAGACTACTACAGGATCAGTGTCTAAGAAACCATAGCAGTATTTTCTCGAAGAGCCAGAACTTGTGCCAAAGCTCTGTATCAGAGACTAGGACACCTCCAGATAACATTATTTACATTATAATCAGCCTTGATATGGTAATACTCTCCCCACCCCATGAAATCTTACGTCACAGTTCCAGAATATATCAGGTACAAGTCACGCAAGTTTGAACTAATACAATGAGTCAGGCTAGAATCTAAGCATGTAAACTGTAATGACATAAATATGTAACCTATACGGAATCACCAGGTATATCTCAGGCAATTCCGTCACATGAATAGTGTCAGGTGTCCTGGGTTGAGCAGTTAAACAAGTTACATAAGAAACTACCAGAAAATCAAGTAAAATACTATAATCAGAAATGTCTAAGAATTGGCAGGCTTTACTTGCCCACTGATGTATAACCAAGTCCAGGAAATATGTAGCAAGCTGCAAGTTTCGGCGAGGTACACTTGCCTGTGGTTCCGGCTATGTTCGCGGTTCTGACTTCGGCGGGAATTGTAGGCGGTACTCCGGTTGCTGAAACAAACATCACCATCAGATCCAGAAAATATCAATCAGCTAGAAACGCCTGTCCTTGGGTCCAATTTGGAGACAAGGGCAGAAACGGCAGTTTCGGGCCAAAACGGGATCCACTGGTGGGCCCGCTTTGCACCGAAAAACGCGTTCGGGTCAACGGTCTCCAAATTCACCAAACTCAGTGTCAACAGGTCAGAAACGCTGATACGAACCCAACGGAACTTTCAGAATTGGATTCCGATGAGCCGAGCACAAAATCGCCCGTCGAGCGGGGCCTGTGGGGCCCACGACACGCGATTTCGTCAACGTTCTCAGAATCGAACCAAACTTGACCCACAGGACCAGCGTATCGCTACGAGTCTGATGGCGCAAGTTTCGTCTCGATCCGACGTGTGTACACAAAGTTAGGGTAAATTCCAAAAAGTACGGATACGGAACGATGTCCGCGGATACGCGTTGATTCCGGTGTGCACGCACACCCGAATCAGCTTCCGCGAAATCCCACACGTCCGTATCGATGAGGCGCACGTATCTGTGAAGACCGCACGCGACCAAGTCGTCCCGTTTGGCGGGACGAACCCAGTTCCGGGGTGAATCGGGGTCTGGTTTTTTCCTGTTTTTGGATCGCGGTGTGCGATCACCACAGGACGCGATGCCCCGAACAGTTTGTCCGGACACCGAGAGGGTCATACAGGCTTCGCAACGCAATTTACGGAATCAAAAACGGAGCTACGAATAAAAAGATACACGCACCTGAAGGGGACCCGAAAACCAGGGCCAAATCGTGTCCGACACGTGTCCGATTCGTGTCGGACAAGGACTCGAGAATTAGGGTTAGGGTTAGGGCTTGGGGTGTTCTGGCCGGCGGCAGGGGCGGCTGAGGGCGGCCGGGCTGCGGCGGAGGGGCTGGGGCACGCTGCGCGGCGAGGAGGAAGGCCGGGCGGCCGTCGGCGGCGCTGCGGACGGCGCTCGGCTGCTGCTGCGGTGCCGGACTGGTCGACGAGGAGAGGAGGAGGGAGGAGAGAGCTGGATGCCGTCGGCGGGGCAACTGCGGGAGGAGGGGACGCGGCGGGCTCGTCGTGGCGGGAGAGGGTCGTGGCGGTGGTTGGCACGGCGAGGCGGGCGGCTGAGGGGGAGATCGGGGAGGAGGAGGAGGGGTTTATAAAGGGGGCAGCGGCGGGGCGAGGGGCCGAGAGAGGCGGGCCGGGGGGTGAACGTGGGGTGAGGCGCGGTGGAAGCGGCGTCGTGGCCGGCTGGGCGCGCGGCGGGCGGCGGAGAACGCGGGGGCTGAGTCGTGGGGAAGACGGGTCGGCGGGTGCGGTCGGGTCGGGTCTGGCGGATCCGACCCGACCCGCTAGGCAGGTCTGGGCCGGGCGGGGCTGGGCCCGGTTTGGTCCAATGGGCCGGGCCGGGCTCGGGTTTATAAAAAATAATATTATTAATAATAATAATTAATAAATCAATAATTAAATAAATAATTAAATAAATACTTTTTAGGTGTTTTAAAAATAGGTCCGGGGTCCGGTAAATTCCAGAAAAATTGCCCTAAGTCCAGTTTTTCATTTTACATCCAAAAATATTATTTTCATAATATTTTAAAATCATTTAATATCAATTAAAAATCATTTAATAATTAAAACCCTATTTTAAATTCCAGAAAATTCCCAGAAAATTCCAGAAAATTGTGAAAATTCTAAGTTTTTAAAATTTTGAAAAATCAGGGGGTTTACAGTCAGAGCGCACGATACAGATATTAGAGGATATGTTGCGAGCGTGCATGATTGATTTTGGAGGATCTTGGGAGGACCATCTACACTTGGTGGAATTCTCCTACAATAAACAGTTACCAGGCCAGCATACAGATGGCACCTTTTGAGACACCATACGGCAGAAAATGTAGGTCACCAGTTTGTTGGAGCGACGTGGGAGAGCGTCAGATACTTGGTCCAGAATTGGTGATACAGTCAGTAGAGAAGGTCAAGCAGATTCAGAGCCACCTGCGCGCAGCACAGGACAGACAGAAACACTGGGCAGATGCGCACCACAGACCATTGGAGTTCAAGGAGGATGACCACGTATTTTTGAGGATATCGCCCACTCATGGTACCATCAGATTCGGAGGCAGAGGCAAGCTGAGTCCGAGGTATATCGGACCTTTTGACATTTTGGAACGAGTTGGCGAAGTAGCCTACCGTCTTGTATTACCTCCATCATTAGAGGGAGTACATGACGTATTTCAAGTATCGCAGCTGAGGAGATATGTCGCAGACCCTAGCCACGTGCTTGATCATTCGGAGATTACAGTCGGGCCTAGTCTGTCTTACGTAGAGCAGCCAGTTAAGATTCTCGATCGCAGCGAGAAGACTTTGAGAGGACAGACGATTCGACTGGTCAGAGTGACATGGAAGCACCATTCACCAGGCGAGTCTACTTGGGAGCGCGAGGAGTCTATTCGACAGTGATTCCCGTACTTATTTGAGGAGCAAGGTACGAATTTACGTACGGCAATTTAATTACTAGTTATTTTAATTTTTGTTAGATATTATCGTGCTTTACTTTTAATTTCGGGGACGAAATTTTTCTAAGTTGGAAAGAATGTAAACTCCCTCGATTTATTCTGTAGATAGTTAGAGTGGTTTTGGAAAATTTTGATGGCAGATGTTGAGGTTTAGAGTAGAGGAAATTTACCTGGAATTTTAATCCAATTAACTTAAACCCTTGGCGCACCCTATCTTTGTCTAGTTATTCGAAGCCGAATAACAGCCCATAAATTCCGTACAATTATTGTACTTCTGACTCAACTCACCAAATTAGGCACTGGACTTTTCTGACTGTTAAAATCAACTTTTGTGTGCTCTAATTTAATTGCGCAACATTTCTGAAAATCGTAACCCGTATTTAATTTCGTGTCGGACACCTGTGTCGTTACCCTCGATTTTGGCGTACCAACTTAACCCGTTGAGCCGGACCAACTAAAGGGTCCAAGACTGACTCCAAGCCCCCACCATTTTTGGCTTTTGTGTCGTTTCCGGATTTTGAACCTGCGGGCCCCAATTAAATTAAATTCGCGGGACGCGTTATCTCTATTTAAATCGGGATTTATCAACTTTGTAAATCCTATTTTTATCCTAAATTAATCCCAATTTCCTTCTAATTAGACCCGCGCCTAACGCGCAACACCCCCTCACCATGACAATTTTTAAATATATTTTTCTCCGCAATTTTTGCGTTATTTCATGTGTCTATGCAATTTCCTAAATTTATGGGGGCTAAGTCGCAATTATTAAATTGTGTGGCAACCTCCTATTGGACATGAATATATGAGAGGGTCCCAATATAGGGTCCCAATCTCACCCACCTATTTCTCACATGAAGAAACCTCATCCTATCCATATTAAATCCTATCCACCCATTCTTCATGGAATGATCTCAACCCTTCAATCCACCCACACACTCCCCTATAAAGTCACATCTCACCCCACCCTCAACACACATTCCCAAGCCGGCCCTAATCCCAATGCTTAGGAAATCCCACCCTCTCTCTCTCCTCCCTCTTCTACACCTACAGCCAACTGAAGTCCTCTCCCTCCATTCTTATTCTTTTCCTTCTTTTATACTCTATCTTCTTCTCCTTTTTATCTCATCTGAGCCGACTCCGGCTAATGGCGGCCATCCGCGGCGACTCCACAGTGACTCCGGCCGACATTGCCACCATACGCCGACCACCCTCCACTGCAACCGCGGCCGAGCAGCTTCACTGCAGCCCGCTGGACGTGCGTCCCACCCCCGTCCGGCCTGTGCACCGACGCCGGCCGATCCGGCTAGGCAGCCACTCCGGTCCACTGTGAAACCCATCCGGCGACACTGCGGTTCTCCCCGACCGACTGAACCAACTCCGGCCGGCACGGTCACTCCCCCACCAGACTCCGCTGGTCATCGACTCCGGCCGCCCGACTATGCAGTGACCACTCCGCCGTCCGACATTCCAGTGAACCCAGCCGCCGGCACTGTGCAGCTACTCTTCGACGACTGTACAGCTACTCTCCGACGTCGACCCGCCACTCCGTTGAACTGCTGCTCATCGATGTCTCCCGCCGGCAGTGTGCAGCTCGCCACTCCGGCGAGTTTCCGTTCTCCCCCGTCACCAACGATCCATCACCACCACTACAGACTTCACCACCACCACGGGCTGTGCACCCCGTCCGGCAGCCCGCACTCCGGCCACCCCCTGTGCCACCTCGCTCCGGCCAACGATCCGCCACCCCGCCTCGTCAAGGTATACCATTCCCTCTCCCTCTCTATACACTTATATATATTTTGCTGTGTACTGTTAGTTTTAGGGATTATATTTGTTGATTAAGGTTAATGATGTTAAGAGTAATGATGGTTAAGGATAATGTTGATCAAGGCTAATGATGTTAAGGCTAATAATAATTAAGGTTAATGTTGTTTAAGGCTAATGATGATTAAGGATAATGTTGAGTAAGGTTAATGAAAATTAAGGTGAACGTGGATTATAATGACATTAGATTAGGGTCTAATGTGGATTTGGGTTTATGATTAAGGTTTGCAAGGGAGTTTAGTAAATTGTTTTTAACTAGATGTTATGAATATTACACATGATTAAAAAAAATGCTGGGTCAATTAATTAAGGGTTATAAATGAGTTGTTAATTACATGGATTAAAATGATTTTTAATATTTTGCATTGAAGGTTTAGGTTTAGTGTTTGCAAATAAATCATAAAATGATAAAGGATTTCATTGAAGGCTTAGGTTTGTTTTTATAAATGTTTGGGATATATTACATGGGGGGAAATGCCAAACAGATTAATGAGGATTAAAATTGTGGAGGTAAGTTTAGGGATCGTCCTTCATAAGTTTATAAAATGAATTTAAATAATACTCATTGAGATTCAGGGTTTATCATATTAATTTATGTGCATTGATGAACAATAATTTTGGGTGAAATGTAATGATGGTCGTATAAAGGAAGACTTAATATTTAATAAGTAATTACTGACGAGGAATGGGCATACCTGAACTACGGAATCACGTGATGAATATGGTAAGAATGAGGATTTGGGTCTGATGATATTATACAGGTAATTGATTGGAGATAGGTAATATTCGAATCAAGGAGCAGAGATTGAGGACTGTGAATTATTAGTTAACTACTTGGGTTTGAGACTGAGTTTAGTTGTTGATGCGTGTCACATCCCTGTCTATCGTAGAATAGATTTTTGATTCTGGTTTGTATCTCATCTCTAGGTACTGCGGGACCTGAGGACTTGGACGCGGTACCAGAACCCCGTCATCAGCAGCCGCACACAGGCAAGTGTACCTTGCCACCCTGTATTTTAGTTTACAGATATTTGTTGTTTCGTATGTACATCGTGCACGTAGTTATGTTGACGTTCGATACTTCGCGTCCGGTTCACAACCGGGTGAAGACGTACGTCGTAGCATCCTAGGAAGATTGTCGAATGATTCGTAGTATCTCGATATGCTTACCTGAGTTTATCGATACCCCAGGACACACTCATACACTGTGATCATGCCAGATTCCTGTATCTTGATACTGACATCATGACCAGAGACTGGGACGACCTTAGGGTCGCGTCTGTTGAGTTATTTTTCCTTGTGTCGAGACTGTAGTTAGAGGTTCAGGTTCAACGCACAATCGTTGACCGCTTGGGAAGGGAAAGACAGTTACTAGACGTTTGGGCTACTCTGCACGCGCTTATATATGTATATGTAGTGATCCTGTTTCATAGTGTAGTGATCCTGTTTCATAGTGTAGTGGTAACACCCGTGTGTCTCTGTGCTCGGAGCTACGGTACGACCCGTGTGTCTCTGTGTTCGGAGCTGCAGTTTTATTTTGGACAGCCCACGCGTCGAACATTGTCTTTAAACTGTGTCACACTAGTTGGTTATGATAGAGTACCCTGTCGTGCACTTGTACTTTCTGTTTACTTGGCATGCTATATTTCTGTACCTTGTTACGTCCCTCTGAGGACCTGGTTCCCTGCCAGTTTTGCAGCATAGACGATTACGGAGCATTTGGAGATACTGATGGAGTGGCATATCTTGCGAGCATGGTACCAGGTACTCACATTATATCTACCGGCATTATGGTTATTTTACATTGATTATTCATCTGCTGTTTTAGCCTAGTTTTGTAGACTCATACTTCTTTTCGAGTCTATTCGAGTTAGTGTGTTATTGGACGGCCGACCTTAGCACATATAGCTCTTTCTTGTTGACTGATGTACATTGTGGATTGAGACATAGAGGTTTACATATATGGAAAATTCTAGATAGTACCCTTTATATTACAGCTTATACGTATTCGAGTCAGACCAGAGTCTGGTCGAATGCGTAGCTGGCGTGTCACGTAATCCTGGTCCTACGTATTTTGGGACTGGGGCGTGACACTAGGGCTCCGACGAGGGCTCTACGGGAGGGGACAGCGAGGGTGGCGGCAGCGGCGGTGAGGTGAGGGGTTTACACGGAGGGGGTTTCGCCAGAGAAGAGGGGAAAGGCGGCGGAGTCAAGGCGGAGCCGGTGGTGGTTCGGGGCGAGGTGGGCTGAGGCTGGAGGGAGGTTTGGGTTTAAAAGGGCGGAGGGGAGCGGGACCGAGCGGGGGAGGCATGGCCGGGCGGAGCGGAGCGGGCCGAGCGGAGCGCCGGAGGACGCGGGCGGCCGCCGGAGGATGCGGGGAGGGCTGCTGGGTCGTGGGGGATGCGGGTGAGGGCCGGGTCGTAGGGGATGCGGGTGAGGGCCGGGTCGGGTCGGGTTTGGGTAGGACCCGACCTGTTAGGGGGGGTCCGGTCCGGTTTGGTTGGACCGGGTTCAGCCCGGTTCAGTCCGGTTTGAACCCGGTTCAACCCGGTTTGTTTGGATTTTTAAATAAAATAGGTTTTGGGGCTTTTAAAAATGTTTTCGGGGTCCAATAAATTTCTGAAAAATTACCCTAAGTCCAATATTTTATTTTACACCCAAAAATATTATTTTCATAATATTTTAATATATTTTAAAAACATTTAATTTATTTAAATGCCGAAATACCTTGATTTTAATTAGTAAAAATTCCCAAAAATTCCCAGAAAATTCTGAAAAATCCTGTTTTAAAAATCCTAAAAAATCAGGGGCTTTATAATCTACCCTCCTTAAGAGGATTGCGTCCTCACAATCAAAAAATAATCGGTCAACTGAGATGACACGGTTGCAAGTATTGTTCGAAACACATCACAAGACACTTAGGGAAAATATCGTTTCCCTAAGAATAAAAGTTATACACTTTCCAGAGTGAAGAAAATCTAGTTAAAGCAAGAGAACTATAACTTTTAGAAAAACTAGGTTATTATTAACAAGTTTCAAATTACTAGGTTAGGGCTAAGGTCACGAACCAATAGGCACGAGCTAAAACAATTCTAGAATTGGTAGCTACGAATCATTTACGCGCATTAGCTACTCCACGAGTCTGCACGTTCTCCACGGTCATCGAGAAAGCTTGCCCTCTTCCTTGAGGTAGTGCCCTCTGCTGCTGGGCCTGCTGGAAGAGTACTGCCTGGGGTGCCAAGGGTGGCCTCGGTACTGGTAAAGCTTGTCGATTTATCATTAGTGCTCCCTTTCGATGCTGAGGACAATCTTTGGCTAAGTGTTGGTTGGACGCACAAATTAAGCATAATCCTAATTTATGTCTGCACTCGTTCTCAATGTGGCCTCGCTTGCGACCATATTGATAGATAGGCAGTACTTACGGAGATGCTTCTGGTGGCTGGTGCATATGAGGCTTCTTTGTAATTTCTTCCTGTGGTGCTCCGGCTGGTGCTGATGTGGCTGGTTGGTGAATTATCAAAGCTTTCTCTCGACGTTCAGGGCAATCCCTTACCGAATGCTTTTTGGATCCGCAAGATAAACATCGTTCCGGTCTGCGTCGACATTCTTTAGCGAGGTGGCCTACCTTGCCACAGTAGTGACAAGTAGGAAGGACTAGTGCTAGTGGTGTAGATGCTCTCTGTGGTGGATTCATCTGTAGTCGCTTTGCAACTCTTTCTTGTTGTGCTTGGTCTGGTGCAGATGCATACGGCCGCTTTTGGCTGGACCCGATCCTTGTGATGCACTCCATGGGTCGTGCTGCAGCAAGAACGTCCTCGTCTAAGGTAGTTGCATTTGAGCTGATTAACTTCCGTAACTCCGAGCTAAATCTGTCGATGAACTTCTCCGCTTGGTTCTGTTGAGCTTCTTGATGAACTTTCTGATGGGCTTGCATCATCGCGTAGAACATTCGAAACATTTGTTGTTCGTCCATAGGCTGTCCTTGTGGAAAGGAAGGCATCGGTGGAGTAGACTGCGTCGATGGTGGAACGTCATCTTGATAGATTCTCGAGACAGGCTGACTTGCTTGACTGCATTGTGATGATTGACCTTCACCAACTGGTGTCACTTCATCTTCGTGGGTAACCACAACACCTTGTGGTGTTCCTACATGAGCCTCGTTGCTGGCTTGTGGGTCCATTTCTCTGCATCCAAAATAAACAATAAGAGGCACACAGGAATCAAGGCATGATGCAAGTCAATAAATTAATTCGAATAGATATCAAGAACGATTCAAGCAAGTGGATGAGATCCTAAAACTTATCCTATCTTTATTGCAGGCATGTTCGGTCCCTAAGTTGAAACCAAACAATTTAGTCGTTGACCTGCATGGGCCACCACAAAAACTATGTCACGCCCCAGTCCCAAAATATCGAGGGATTGGACACGTGGCAATGGCCAGCAGTACGCACTGATGGACTAACCCAATTTAATGGATCCATCAGGGCATACTTAAGCTGTAGTATAACCATAAATAGGTCCAATGTTACAAGTCACAGTCTATTCTAATCTCATCCACAACGGATAATCACAGATCAAAAGCCAGAATAAATACAAATAAATAAAATCTAACATATCTCAATAAAAGTGTCTCGGGGAACAATCCGAGAATAAGTCTGATACATCAATGCAATAGACAGAAAATAAAGGAATGACTAGAAATAACTAAGTATATAAAGCCAATACTCAGGAGAAATCCTCTGGCCCGATCTCGTCCTCAGGTTCTGGTACTGCTCCTAGAAGTGCTCTTGTACTGTATATCTCTGGGTGGATCTCTTCGGCTATACCTGGGGACATAATCCAGATCCAGGTCCTCATGGACATAGCAAGGTACAAAATAACTCATGTCAAAATAAATGCAGTGCAGCAAAAAATAAAAATAGGGTAAACTATGTAACCAGCTAAGTGATATGCAAGTTGAGAGCATCACTAGAACTCAGGCTGAAACCACTACAAGCTCTGTGTCGGGGAGCCGGTAGCAGTAATAACACGTAATGGGCCAAGCTCGGGTTTAGAGTCTTGAGCCTCACAATAATAGGGGTTATATATATATAATCAGCCTGTAGCCTGTGTGTCTCTCCCCACCCAATGTAATCACACGTCTCATGTCCACGAGGCCCCATATCCATGTCACGCAAGATCATTACTAATGCAACAAGTCATATGATAGCTATAAATATAATGTCTATGTCATAAATCCTGTAGCCTATGCAGAATCACCTTGAATATTTTAGGAAGATTCTGTCTCATGCATAGTGTCAGGTGTCTTGGGTATAACGTACTTGATAGTACAAGCACGAGAATGTATAGGGTCTCGGTATCCATGTCTAGTTGACGTTACACAACTCCGCGTACGGTGTTGGCACCCGACTATTAATCGGACGCTAAGTAAAGTCACACGGTCCTAGGTTGAATATTTATATCAAGATTATATATGTATGTACAAAGAACTCAAGCAAAGTACTATAACATGAATCACTGCGAGTTGGCAAGGTACACTTGCCTGGTGTTTGATTTCCAACTGCTGTTCTGGTATTCGTGAAATCTCCAGGAACATCTCCGGATGCTGAAACAAACATCACCATCAGATTCAGAAAATATCAAATAGCTAGAAACGCCTGTCCTTGAGTCCAATTTGGAGACAAGGGCAAAAATGACAAGTTCGGGTCAAAGCGGGGTCCACATGTGGCCTGCTTCGTACCGAAAAATGTGTCAGGGACAAAGTTCACCAAATTCGTCAAACTTAGTGTCAGCAAGTCCAGAACGATGATACGAACCCAACAAAATTTTCAGAATTGGATTCTGATGCGCCGATCATAAAATCGCCCGTCAAGTGGAGCTTATAGGGCCCACGATACGCGATTTTGTCAACGTTCTCAGAATCGAACCAAACTTGGGTCACAGGACCAGCGTATCGCTACGAGTCTGATGGCGTAAGTTTTGTTTCGTTTTGATCCGACGTGTGTACACAAAGTTACGATGCGTTCCAGAACAGACGGATACGGGACGATGTCGGCGGATACACGTTGATTCCGGTGTGCACGGACATCCAAATCAACTTCTGTGAAATTCCGCACGTCCGTATCAACGGCGCGCACGTATCGGTGAAGGCCACACTCGACCAAGTTGTCCCGTTTGGCGGGACGTACTCAGTTCCGGGGTAAAACATGGCGTTGTTTTTCCTGTTTTTGGATCGCGGTTCGCGATCGCCACAGGACGCGACACCCCGAGCGGTTTGTACGGACATCGAGAGGGTCACGCAGGGTTCGCGATGCAACAGATGAAACCGAAAATGGGTCAACGAGCAGAGAGAACGGGTTACCTGAACAGGGCTCCGTGAAACCGAGATTTTCGTGTCCGTGTAGACACGACGTGTCCGAGTTCTAGGGTTAGGGTTTGGGGCTTCTCCGGAGCTGTGGCGGCCGGAGGGAGGCGGATGCGGCACTGGCGGCCGGGGGACGACGGAGGCGGCGTCGCAAGAGGAGGAGGAGAGCGTCGGAGCGGGCGGGGGACGGCGGAGCCGGCTGCTGTTATTGCGGCTGTGCTGGAGACGGAGGAGGAAGGAGGAGGAGAGGGAGGCGGCCGCTGCTGGCCGAAGGAGGCGGGGGCGAGGCGGCGAGGCGGTGGCGGCGTGGGGACGTTGTCGGCATCGCGGGCGGGGAGTCATCGTGGCTAGGGCTCCGGCGAGGGCTCTGCGGGAGGGGACAACGAGGGTGGCGACAGCGGCGGTGAGGTGAGGGGTTTACACGGAGGGGGTTTCGCCGGAGAAGAGGGGAAAGGCGGCGGAGTCGAGGCAGAGCCGGTGGTGGTTCGGGGCGAGGTGGGCTGAGGCTGGAGGGAGGTTTGGGTTTAAATAGGGCGGAGGGGAGCGGGGTCGAGCGGGGGAGGCAGAGGGTTGGGGGAGGCATGGCCGGGCGGAGCAGAGCGCCGGAGGACGCGGACGGCCGCCGGAGGATGCGGGGAGGGCTGCTGGGTCGTGGGGGATGCGGGTGAGGGCCGGGTCGGGTCGGGTTTGGGTAGGACCCGGCCCGTTAGGGGGGGCGGTCCGGTCCGGTTTGGTTGGACCGGGTTCAGCCCGGTCTGAACCCGGTTTAACCCGGTTTGTTTGGGTTTTTAAATAAAATAGGTTTTGGGGCTTTTAAAAATATTTTTTGGGTCCAATAAATTCCATGAAAATTACCCTAAGTCCAATATTTTATTTTACACCCAAAAATATTATTTTCATAATATTTTAATATATTTTAAAAATATTTAATTTATTTAAATGCCGAAATACCTTGATTTTAATTAGTAAAAATTTCCGAAAAATCCCAGAAAATTCTGAAAAATCCGGTTTTAAATATCCTAAAAAATCAGGGGGTTTACACTTGAACTCTTGATTATTGTTTTCCGTCTTCCCTTATTTCGGAAAGACGAAACCTCGTGCTTAGTATAAGTACGAAAAGTGTATTGTTTCTGTAGCCATTTCTGTTTGTTTCTTGGAGAATTACCAAACTCTATTATTAGATTTGATTTCAGTTTAAAATTGTGCTATCTTTAGAATGACCTTCGCTACCTACCTACATTTTATTTTATTACGTTCCTAATACATGCATCACTAGGGCAGCATGAAATTTTTGCCTCGTAACCTTGGTCAAGTTCAGAACTCAAGTGTTACGATGAAGAATGTATCATTTTGCTGTCAGAAGTCTAAATAGATTTCACCTGGATGGACAATTGACTGACTCCTGAATGGATAGTAGTACCTATGACTCGGTTGACTTGTAAGGATCAAGAATTCATATGGACCGACGAGTGTCAAGCCGCTTTCGAGGAGTTGAAGAAGCGACTGACCACAGCACCAGTATTGACTATTCCATCAGGATCAAGAGGTTATGTGATCTACAAATGCATCAGGGAAAAGCTTGGGATGCGTATTGATGCAGCATGACAAGGTGATTGCATATGCATCTAGACAGTTACACGTGCATGAGAAGAATTATCTAACTCATGGCCTGAAACTTGCAGCTGTTGTATTTGCTCTGAAGCTATGGAGACATTACTTATATGGCTAGAGCTTGATAGTTTGAGTTGTTCCTTTAGATTGTGATCTGATTATTCTTAGTTTAAATCACGTAGTTATATTCCCTTTTTCCTGGAGATCAGTAACTTTTTCATTCTTACTATTGACACCTTGTTCTAAAATCACTACGACTAAGACTTAAGATGACCATTACCTATATAATATAATAGGAGACCTTAATGAGTACCAAGATCTTTTTCTCGTGTACCCTAATAAGAGTTCTACTTTATTTACCACGACCAGGTTATTTTGTAGAAACCCTAAAGGCAGTTACAATATTAGTTTATTAATTTAAGTTGGATAGTATGTCTCACAACCTAGTAACACCTAGTCCTCTGGACTCATTATTGAAGTTTAATTGATTGACATTAACTGTATACTAGCATAAGATGAAAGTGTTTATTAAGATTGTAGAACTTAGAAGGCCATACCCCTATTTGGTCGACTAGCGACTTAGACAAGGAGTTAGAATAACAACTGTAGAGATTGTAGAATCTTGTCTTTTTGTGAATTTGAATTATTTGTAATTTCACTCATCATAATCTAGCGTACTTATATTTGTTGTACTACCTTGACTTATGCTGTTATTATAGCCTGATTTTGCAAGCTTATTCTTTATCAAGCTTATTCATGATATATGTATTATTGGAGTACTACACTAATACATTTCAGAATCGGTGTATTACGGTCTGATCAACCATAGTGCGCTTGGTTCGCCCTTCGCATAACTACTTTACGTGGATTAAGATATATAGTGATTAGTGGACGAATGTACTTGCCCTCTAGATATGTTTGAGCATATCATATCAGTTACATAATTGTACTGATACGAGCATATGAATAGGAATTACCAAAATAGGATTTCAATCCACAACTGCCTTGACAATTCCCACTGAATTCTTTAAACGCCTTGATCCCCACACTTCTAATCTATTACCTCTCCCTTAAACTCTTGATTATTGTTTTCCGTCTTCCCTTATTTCGGAAAGACGAAACCTCGTGCTTAGTATAAGTACGAAAATTATATTATTTCTGTAGCCATTTCTGTTTGGTTCTTGGAGAATTACCAAACTCTATTATTAGATTTGATATCAGTTTAAAACTGTTCTATCTTTAGAATGACCTTCGCTACCTACCTACATTTTATTTTATTACGTTCCTGATACATGCATCACTAGGGCAGCATAAAATTTTTGCCTCATAACCTTGGTCAAGTTCAGAACTCAAGTGTTACGATGAAGAATGTATTATTTTGCTGTCAGAAGTCTAAATGGATTTTACCTGGATGGACAATTGACTGACTCCTGAATGGATAGCAGCACCTATGACTCGGTTGACTTGTAAGGATCAAGAATTCATATGGACCGACGAGTGTCAAGCCACTTTCGAGGAGTTGAAGAAGTGACTGACCACAGCACCAGTATTGACTATTCTATCAGGATCAAGAGGTTATGTGATCTACAGACGCATCAGGGAAAAGCTTGGGATGCGTATTGATGCAGCATGACAAGGTAATTGCATATGCATCTAGACAGTTACACGTGAATGAGAAAAATTATCCAACTCATGGCCTGGAACTTGTAGCCGTTGTATTTGCTCTGAAGCTATGGAGACATTACTTATATGGGGAACGAATGGAGATCTATATAGACCACAAAAGCCTCAAGTACGTCTTTATGCAGAAAGAATTAAATAGGAGTCAACGCCGATGGCTTGAATTGATAAAAGATTTCGAGATAAAGCTACATTATCACCCAGACAATGCTAACGTTGTAGCAGACACGTTAAGCCGGAGGCCAGCAGCTTATTTCTTGACAGCACAGAGAGAATTATTGGAGGACTTGTAAGAGCTTGGCATTGAAGTAATTTTATCCGGAGCAGATGGGACATTACGATATGGTGATCGTCTTTATGTTTCAAATGGAGAGATTCGACAGGAGCTGATGACAGAAGCTCATAGTTTGATATATTTTATTCATCCTGGAAGCACCAAGATGTATCGTGACTTACGATAACACTTTTGGTGGCATGAAATAAAAAGAGAGAAAGCTCGCTTTGTAGCTAAATGCCTGGTATGTCCACAAGTAAAGGCGGAGCACCAGAGAATAGCAGGATTATTGCAACCACTTTCGATTCTAGAGTGGAAGTGGGAGCACATCACTGTGGACTCCGTCACGGGTTTTCCCAAGAGTCCAAGTGGAAGAAATACAGTATGGGTAATAGTGGACCGACTCACCAATTCAGCACATTTCCTACCTTTTAGAGTTGGCCAGTCTACAGAAGCTTTAGCTGATTTATATATATAAGGAAGATCGTAAGATTGCACGGCATACCAGTCAGAATTGTATCATACAGGGATTCGTATTTTATATCGCACTTTTGAAGGAGCATGCAAGAAGGTTTTAGAACTCGTCTGAAGATCAGTACATCTTATCAACCGCAGATATATGGGCAGTCAGAGCGTACTATTTAGACTTTGGAGGATCATGAGAGGACCACCTACATCTTGTAGAGTTTTCTTACAATAATAGCTATCAAACGGGTATCCAGATGGCTCCGTTTGAAGCATTATATGGAAGAAAGTGTAGGTCACCTGTGTGTTGGAGTGACGTAGGAGAACGTCAGATTTTGGGACCGAAATTGGTGGTCAACACCGTAGAGACAGTTAAGAAGATACAATGACACTTGTGATTAGTGCAAGACAGACAGAAGCAGTGGGCAGACCGTCATCATCGTCCCTTGGAATTCAAAGAGGACGATCATGTCTTCTTGAGGATATCACCTACTAGAGGCACCATTCGATTCGGAGGACGTGACAAATTGAGTCCAAGGTATATTGGACCATTTGACGTGCTAGAGAGAGTGAGAGAAGTGGCATATCAACTCGCGTGTAAACTCCCTCGACCAGATTTCAGTAATTTAGGATTATTTTTAGCTAATTAGAATTTTTGCAACTTTTTAAAATTTATTTTGCTTACATATCCTATTGACTTGTACACATGTCCATTACACATTTATTTAGAACACTGCACTAACTGTTCAACCCAAACAAGTTCACATATCTGTCCTAGACATGTTAGACTATTTTCCTAAATTTTGTGCAACTCACAGATACTTTATTTTGAGCCTCGTTTGTGATGCACAAATATCGTTACAAAAGTCCGTATTTATTTCCTATTTTAATTCTTTCTCTTTACCCATCTCTGTACCCCTAGAGATTGAGGACCAACATGCACCTGTTTTTTCCAAACAAAAATATGTTAATATTCTACTTTAAATATACTACAATTAG